>OY740804.1:3076412-3380641 GCA_963514005.1 Raja brachyura | reverse complement strand
TGTGTATACAGGGGAGTGTGTGTGTGTACAGGGGAGTGTGTGTACAGGTGTGTGTGTGTACAGGTGTGTGTGTGTACAGGTGTGTGTGTACAGGGGAGTGTGTATACAGGGGAGTGTGTGTGTGTACAGTGGAGTGTGTGTGCAGTGGAGTGTGTGTGTACAAGTATGTGTGTGTGTGTATAGGGGAGTGTGTGTGTGTATACAGGGGAGAGTGTGTACATGTGAGTGTGTGTACAGGTGTGTACAAGTATGAGTGTGTACAGTTGAGTGTGTGTGTACAGGAGTGTGTGTGTACAGTGGAGCGTGTGTGTACAGGAGTGTTTGTACAGTGGAGTGTGTACAGGGGAGTGTGTACAGGAGTGTGTGTGTAAAGGGGTGTGTGTACAGGTGTGCATGTGTACAGGAGTGTGTGTACATGGGTGTGTGTGTGTACAGGAGTGTGCACATGGGAGTGTGTGTGTACAGGGGTGTGTGTACAGTGGAGTGTGTGTGTACAGGGCTGTGTGTACAGTGGAGTGTGTGTACAGGGGTGTGTGTACAGGGATGTGTGTGTCTGTACAGTGGAGTGTGTATGTACAGGTGTGTGTGTGTGTACAGGAGAGTGTGTGTGTGTACAGGGGTGTGTGTACAGGGGAGTGTGTGTGTGTACAGGAGTGCAGGACCAGCCTTAGGAGGTGCGGGGCCTAATTGGGAACAATTCTGGTGAGCCCCAGGTTCCCACCAAGGTCTGTCGAATCATAGACATACAAATAAAGTCTATTATAGACTTTATATCTCTATGGTAGAATGTAAAGTAATCAAAATGTGCGCTTAAAAAGTGCCTGCGACTTAATGGACCAAACAGATCTAAGCTACATTTTAATATAAAATTGTATACATGTAAGCCACAGGTAACAAACAAAATGTGTAGATCACCTCTGAAAAGTACATCGTTACAATACCACTTGTTTTAGTGACTGTGAAATGAAAAAAATATATAATAATTTTCTTTTATTGCTTAAGCGCTTACTCCGAGTCTTTTACTGTTTTTTTTTTTACAAATCATGTTTCTCGGGGTATCTAAATTTTATCTACATTTTATTAGTTGTTTAAGTTATGACATTGGATGGAAGCTGCAAACCAAATCTCGTTGCACCTATGTGCAATAACAAAAAAATATATTATTATTATTGAATACGGGCTCACCATCGAGGTCTTTGGCAGTTCACTAGCGTCCATCAAGGTTTCATCAAAACCTTTTTGCCCTGTATGTCTTTAACCAGTTACAAAGCTTTTGAAATGAAGAAAGGCCTGTGGCAACATCCGTGGTATCACTCTGAAGTTCCTTTACTCACAAAAGTTACTTGAAAGAGTTAGGAGTGCCAGAAAACTAGTGAGATCAGAAACTTGTAATATCTCATTTGACTAACGATTCAATCAATCAATCAAGGACTTTATTGTCATTCAAAAATACACCAACAAATGCAAGTCCGAACGAAATGTTGTTGCACCTGGCTCACCGTGCAACATAAAATAACAAAAGGATAAAATAGCTAATAGTGGCGGCACATTATACGGAATTCAAGAGTCTGATGGCTCGGGGGGAAGAAGCTGTTGCAAAACCTGGCTGTTCTGCTCCTTATACTGCGATACCTTTTGCCCGAGGGCAGCAGAGTGAACAGTCCATGATGGAGATGTGTGGGGTCTTTTATAATGCTGTTGGCCTTGGACAAGCAACGTTTGCTCGCAATGTCCCGGATTGAAGGAAGAGAAGTCCCGATGATATTTTCAGTCGTCCTCACCATTCTCCGCACGGACTTCCAGTCAGAGGCTTTGCAGTCCCCAGACCAGACAGAGTTGCAGCTGGTCAGAATGCTCTCTATGGTGCCCCATCGCTTTTTACTTCAGCATCAAGTGATTTATGCGAACTCTTCTAGTGCATTACAAACTTCAGCAGCTTGATACCGTACAGCTTTGCCACTTTCCATTCTACATTCCCATCGTGTTTCAGAGGGAGGTTTTACAGGCAAGATCTGTCACATGTTTTCTAAAAACAGTCCATCTTTTAGTAGATGATGCAAAAAGGGTGTAAATACGCTGCAGAGTTCCAAAGAAAGTCATTGCATCTGGACATGTCTAGGCCATGTCTCCCAAAACTAGGTTGTAGTTGTGGCATGCGCATGGTGTAAAGAAAGCTCTTGAATTCTTCTGTAGAAGTCGTGCCTACACACCTGGAGTGTGTCCCTTCATATTGGCGCCATTATCATACCCTTGTCCACAGATATTTTCGAGAGTTCAAGAGAGTTTTATTGTCATGTGTCCCAGATAGGACAACAAAATTCTTGCTTTGCTTTAGCACACCAGAACATAGTAGGCACGAATACTGAACAGATCAGTGTGTCCATTTACCATTGCATAAGTATATACACACATGAATAATTAAACTTATAAAGTTCAAATAAACAGATAATACGCTATTAATGTTCAGAGTTTTGTCTGAGCCGAGTTTAATAGCCTGATGGCTGTGGGGAAGAAGCTGTTCCTGAACCTGATCATTGCAGTCTTCAGGCTCCTGTACCTTCTACCTGAAGGTAGCGGGGAGATGAGTGTGTGGCCAGGGTGGTGTGTGTCCTTGATGATGCTGCCAGCCTTTTTGAGGCAGCGACTGTGATAGATCCCCTCGATGGTAGGGAGGTCAGAGCCGATGATGGACTGGGCAATGTTCACTACTTTTTGTACACCCAGCCCTAATGTTTCAAGGGTGTTGTACAAATTTTCACCTGTGCTACTTTCCACCTCTAAAAACTTGATGAAATGTCCATATATTCCTGCTGGAGCATTTAATTGTACACCATCAGCTACATATCTAATTACCATCGACATTTGCTCCTGATGACTGATGTCAGGAGTACAGTCGAGAATTACTGCAAAATACTTAGCATCTTGATTCGCAAAATGATTTCCTGTAGAACAGCTTGACCCATTATATTAATAAGCTTATTCTGGATTCTTTTTCCTGAATAATGATCATGTATTTCCTTATTCTGGATTTTTCGCAGATGGCCTTGCACTACTGGATCAAACTTTCCTCGCAACTCAATAACACCATGATGTGGTGTTCCTACGTGTTCCTCAGATCCCCGGAATGGCAAGTTTCTTTCTGCCAGGAACTGTACAGGGGCTGCCAGTCGCTCAAAAACTTGATGCCCGCGGTTTTGCTTCTTGTCTGATGAGCTTTTCCACCACTTCATCAATAGTTTCTTTCAGCAGATAGTCTTTGCTGCAGTTCACAGCAACTGAGCATAACCTGCAAATGCTTTTTGGAGTTCTCATGCTCAGCTAGTCTTGTACGAATGTTCGGCCAGCTATTAAAACCACAACTTGCAAGTGCATATCAAAAAGCTTGCTGTAGTAACAAGATTTTATCACTTGATACAGAGTATATTAGCCATGGACGATCTACAATTTCACCATTTGGCAGTTTTCTTTTGCAGTGAAATTTCAAAAAACATGACCCACTGTCATTCTTGGGGAAAAATTCAACTATAATTGTAGGTGGCCCTTTTTTTTCACTAAATAGTCCCTGACACTCTGAGTCATCGTTTCTGGCCCTGTTGCAGGATCAGCTGTTAATTCTACAAAACTGGCAGGTTTTGAATTCCCGTTCTCCCTTGCCTCAGAGGCACCAGCAGTCACGTCAACAGGCGAGTTTCCTTGCTTGTCAAATTCCACACTTTCGAAGTGGCCGATCTCACTTCTTTGCCTCTGGCTACGCCCCTCTTCTTACTGCCACTCAACTATTGTTCTGCCGATGTCCCTTGGTCTTTTACTCATATTTACAGAAACCGCAGTAATCTCTGTGGAACCTGCAATGTGGTGTTACGTATATATTGCAATGTGTTGTTGTGTGTACTTGACGAGCCGAGAGTAGATTACTCTAGCGCGGGGCCCCCTTAGGCGCGGGGCCCAATTGGGAGCAATTGGTCCAATTGGCTTAAGGCCGGCCCTGACTCCGCTATCTTTAAGTGCCCTATCTAGCTCTCTCTTGAAAGTATCCAGAGAACCGGCCTCCACCGCCCTCTGAGGCAGAGAATTCCACAGACTCACCACTCTCTGTGTTAAAAAGAGAGGAGCCGAAGATGCAAGTTTACACCGAAGATAGACACAAAATGCTGGAGTAACTCAGCGGGACAGGCAGCATCTCTGGAGAGAAGGAATGGGCGACGTTTCGGGTCGAGACCCTTCTTCAGACTACTTCAAGAGTGTTTTATTGTCATTTGCACTGTAAACGCAACACCACAACTCTTCGTTGCAGCAGCATAACAGGCCTGTATATGTATAGTACACAGAGAGAACATGACACGTTTCCCTTCAGTAACTCAAAAATCCCATTATTATCGCAGTCTTATCCCAGTATTATGGCCTGGCTTAGTTTAGTTTAGAGATACACTGTGGAAACAGGCCCTTCGGCCCATTGAGTCCATGCCGACCAGCGATCACCCCGTACACTAGCACTATCCTACACACAAGGAACACTTTTAAGCCAATTAACCTGCAAACCTGTACGTCTTTGGAGTGTGCGAGGGAAACTGGAGCACCCGGAGAAAACCCACGGGGAGAACGTACAAACTCCACACAGACAGCACCCGTAGTGGGGATCGAACCCTGGTCTCTGGCGCAGTGAGGCAGCGACTCCATCACCGCTGCGCCACCGTCCATTACGGCGGTAAGGCCAGAACGGAGAGAGCAGGCTCACACCAGTCACTTCTCCATGTCAACGCCGTGCTTTCTTCAATCGAGCAACGGCGCTCCAGTTGTCTCACCGGCCAGGAATTCGAGGGAGGTTTTGGGAAAATCACTGAACCCTCCAGGACTTTGGAAAGTGGATGTGAACTTATCTACCGGCAGCGGTAGAGTTGCTGCCTTACAGCGATGGCAGCGCCGGAGACCCGGGTTCGATCCCGACTACGGGTGCTGTGTGTACGGAGTTTGTACGTTCCCCCCCGTGACCTGCGTGGGTTTTTCTCTGAGGCCGTCGGTTTCCTCCCACACTCCAAAGACGTACAGGTTTGCAGGTTAATTGGCTTGGTAAATGTAAAAATTGTCCCTAGTGTGTGTAGGATGGTGTTAGTGTGCGGGGATCGCTGGTCGGCACGGACCCGGTGGGCCGAAGGGCCTGTTTCCGCCCTGTATCTCTTTACTAAACTAATCAAACTACGTTGCATCACTCCAATCCCACGCAGGTTGTTGCGGCACCTTGAATGATTCCATGCATTCCTTTGAGAAAGGGTTTACTTTACTCTGTTATATCACTCTAGTTTTACAATCCTCTGTCCAGGGGATAAGCCTGCGTTCGGTCGTTCGTTCCGGTTTATGTGCCGTGCACACAGCTGCTTGTCTTTTTCATTTTGTTTTCACTTTTAATTTAATTTGAATGTCAAGTTTTCGAGTACCTTGTTGTGTCGTGGCTGCCGGCAGACCAATTTCCCTCCCTGGATGAATACAGATTTATCGTATCGTGCGAAGAGGTGGTTTGGATTGGCATCAGAAGAGAGAGAGAGAGGCAGAGTGCTGGAGTAACTCAGCGGGTCGGGCAGCATCTCTGGAGAACGTGGAATGGGTAGACGATTTGGATCGGGAGCCATCCTCGGACGTACGTCAGGGAAGACCATCTCGTGAGACACAAAAAAGCTGGAGGAGCTCAGCGGGACAGGCAGCATCGCTGGAGGGAAGGAATGGGTGACGTTCCGGGCTGAGCCCCTCCTTCCAGGCAGACTATCTCGACGAGGACACGGGAGCCTGTTGCTGTTTGCGGATCTTGTTGAACAGCTCCATGTACTGGATGGCCGTGTCCGTGGGCGTGTAAATGCCGTCGTGCTTTGCGGAGAACACGGACGGGGTTCCCGGCGTGTGGTTGCCCATGAAACTCTGCATGAATTCCATCATGAGATTCCAACAGTCACTCGACACGATGCACGGACTGTATTCAACCTGCAGCCACCAGAGAGAAAATAGTTTGTTCACTTACAACACCGGTTTATATCGATGCATATAGAAATAGAAACATAGACAATAGGTGCACGACTAGGCCCTTGGAGCCAGCACCGCCATTCAATATGATCATGGCCGATCATCCAGAATCACTATCCCATTCCTGCTTTCTCCCCACATACCTTGATTCCGTTAGCCCCAAGAACTAAATCTAACTATCTCTTGGTGAGTCTGCTGGAACTCGTAAAGCAGTCTGAAGAAGGGTACCGACCGGAAACGTCACCTATCCATGTCTCCACAGATGCTGCCTGACCCGCTGAGTTACTCCAGCACTCTGTGAAACGTCACCTATCCATGTTCTCCACAGATGCTGCCTGACCCGCTGAGTTACTCCAGCACTCTGTGAAACATCTCCTATCCATGTCTCTACAGATGCTGCCTGACCCGCTGAGTTACTCCAGCAATCTGTGAAACATCTCCTATCCATGTTCTCCACAGATGCTGCCTGACCCGCTGAGTTACTCCAGCACTCTGTGAAACGTCCACCTATCCATGTTCTCCACAGATGCTGCCTGACCCGCTGAGTTACTCCAGCACCCTGTGAAACGTCACCTATCCATGTCTCCACAGATGCTGCCTGACCCGCTGAGTTACTCCAGCACTCTGTGAAACGTCACCTATCCATGTTCTCCACAGATGCTGCCTGACCCGCTGAGTTACTCCAGCACTCTGTGAAACGTCACCTATCCATGTTCCCCACAGATGCTGCCTGACCCGCTGAGTTACTCCAGCACTCTGTGAAACGTCACCTATCCATGTCTCCACAGATGCTGCCTGACCCGCTGAGTTACTCCAGCACTCTGTGAAACGTCACCTATCCACGTTCTCCACAGATGCTGCCTGAGCCGCTGAGTTACTCCAGCACTCTGGGGCTGTTCGTGTGCTGTACTGTTCTATATGTAGGACGGTACTGCAGATGCTATGTTTGATTAGTACGGGTGTCAGGGGTTACGGGGAGAAGGCAGGAGAACGGGGTTGAGAGGGAGAGACGGATCAGCCACGATTGAATGGCGGAGCTGAATCAATGTGTCAGAAAGCACTGCAGATGCTGGTTTAAACCAAAGATAGAAAGCTTGAGTCATTCAGCGGGTCGGCAGCATCTCAGGAGAAAAGGAATAGGTGACATTTCGGGTCGAGACCCTTCTTCAGAATCAAACAGATGTCACCTGTTCCTTTTCTCCAGAGATGCTGCCTGAACTGCTCAGTTACTTCAGGTTTTTGTGTCACCTTGGGTGGAGTAGACCCGATGGGCCGAATGGTCTGATTCTGCACTTATGAACTGTGTCAAGAAAATATAATGAATCTCTGTTGTTAGATGAACCCATCACGGACAAAGAAATACAGAAAGCAATTATTATAATGAATTTTGGTAAAGCTGCCGGTTTAGATGGGTTTACAGCAGAATTTATAAAGTATTTTTCAAATTTATTGTCTTCCTGGCTATGCAAGGTATTTAAAGAAGCCCTTTTAAGGAATAGATTACCACAATCTTTTTATGAAGCATTTATTTCCTTAATTCTTAAAAAAGATAAAGACCCTACTGAAGTGACATCATATCGACCAATATCAATGTTAAATGTAGATTTCCTGCCCACTTTTGGAAAAATATTGGAAAGACATTTTTGATACTATTTCTGTCGTCGTGGGTGTTGATTTACAACCCCATCCTATTACTGCAATGTTTGGGCTACCAATGTTAGATTCTATTCATTTGTCCCGCTCCGCCCATCGGTTGATCGCTTTTACCACACTAATCGCCAGAAGATCTATTTTATTTAAATGGAAAGACTCCAACCCTCCGACCACACTCCAGTGGTATTCTGAAACGATATCATGTTTAAATTTAGAAAAAATCAGGAGTGACATTGTTGAACCCTTGGATAAATTTGATAAGGCTCGGGGAAAATTTATGGAACACTTTCATACAATATAAATTACTCCCTCTTTAACTGTCCTAAAATCTATTTTCCCTTTATATGTTGGAATGGACTTGACGACAAACAGACTTAAATTGTTGAGATTCTCAGTTCGGATTCTGTTTTGCTTTGTTTTTGTTTATCTTGTCTCTATTTTTCTCTCTCTATTTATTTATTTATCCCCCCCTCCCCTTTTTTTTCCTTTTTTCCTTTTCTTTTTGTCTTTTTATCTAGGTGAGTTTTTTCCTACATTTGTAAGTTTTCTTTTAAAGGCTTAACGATGTTTACATAGAGACCGGGAGGTCTATATTCAATGTGTATTTTGACACTGGGCTCATATTTAGGTTACACCTGTTATTAATGTAACCCTGATCCCTACGTATCAATATCATTGTTATGGTTATCATTATACTTTTTACTCTGTCTTTTTTGTTTAGTTTTTGTTTTTTGGAAAGAACCAATAAAAAGATTTTAAAGGAAAGAAAGCAAGAAAATATAAAAAGGGGTACAGGTCGGGGATCAGTAACTGAAACAGTAACTGAATCAGTAACTCTACCCAGTGGCTCAGCGGGTAGAACTGCTGCCTCACAGCGCCGGAGACCCGGGTTCGATCCTGACTACGGGCGCTGTCTGTACGGAATTTGTCCGTTCTTCCCGTGACCGCGTGGGTTTTCTCCGAGATCTTTGGTTTCCTCCCACGCTCCAAAGACGTACAGGTTTGTAGGTTAACAGGCTTGGTAAATGTTAAAATTGTCCCTAGTGTGTGTAGGATAGTGTTGGTGTGCAGGGATCGTTGGTCGGCGCGGTCTCGTTGGACTGAAGGGCTTGTTTCGTGCTGTGTCTCTAAATTAGTGTACGCGGTGATTGCTGGTCGGTGCGGTCTCGTTGGGCTGAAGGGCCTGTTTCGCACTGTATTACTAAACTGGTGTACGCGGTGATTGCTGGTCGGTGCGGACTGGCTGGGCCGATGGGCCTGTCCTGCGCTGGATCTCTAAACTAAATAGAGCCGATGTACTGGACGTACCTCCACAGATATGCCGCGCACACTGGGTCCCATGGTCACCGTGCCGACCTTGACCAGGAAGTCACCGTACTGGTAGCGAGGACCACGGCTTTCGATCTTGTTGCTCTTGGCGTTCTGGAAGAACCCCTTCAGCTTGATCATCAGCGTGTCGAAGTTGGTGTCGGCCACCAGGCAGGGCCCGTTTTCAAACAGGGCGAAGCAGCTGAGAGGATACTCAGTGTTGTGCATGATGTACATGAACTTAGCCGGCTGCCCTGAGGGGAAAACAACACCCGTTCTCATTGCAAGTAAACCGGCACGGGACTCGGTAGAAGGGTGGCGCAGCGGGTAGAGCTGCTGCCTCACAGCGCCGGAGACCCGTGTTCCATCCCGACTACGGGCGCGGTCTGTACGGAGTTTGCACATTCTCCCCGTGGCTCTCACCCACTTCAGCAGCTTCCACTTCTTTGGCCACCACCGCCTCATCTTTACTCTGTGCGTCTGGCCACTTTGCACTTCCGTTCTCCCCATCAGCACTCCCTCCGAGCTCTCCGCTTAATTTAGAACCACGCAAGATCTTCGGTTTCCTCCCACACTCCAAAGACATGCGGGTTTCCAGGTTAACTGGCTTTGGTGTAATTGTAAATTGTCTCCGGTGTGTGTAAGATAGTGTTAGTGCGCGGAGATCGCCGGTCAACGCGGGCTCGGTGGACCGAAGGGCCTGTTTCCGCACTGTATCTCTAAACTAAACTATACGAGCGGCGCAGAGGATTACACGGGCGGGCTCTCAGTCCACCCAGACCCCACTGACCATCGAACACCCGTTCACACTAGTTCTGTTAATGTCCCACTTTCCCATCCACTTCGACACATTTGGGGCATTTTTTCAGAAGTTAATTGACCAACAACCCGCATGTCTCTGGCATGCGGGAGGGAACCCTTGCACTAAACGTTATTCCCTTTACCATGTATCTGCACACTACGCACGGCCCAATTGTATCCTTGTATCATCTTCCTGTTGACTGCTTAGCGTACAACAAAATACTTTTCACTGGTAGGCAAAAGTGCTGGGGAAACTCAGCGGGTGAGGCAGCGTCTAGGGAGAGAAGGAACAGGCGACGTTTCAAGTCGAGACCCTTCCTCAGATTGGCGTTAAATTGAATTAAACTCACCGCACACAAGGAGCAATTTACAGATTTTAACTTACCCACAAACCCGGACGTCTTTGGGATGTGGGAGGAAACCGGAGCACCCGGAGAAAACCCACGTGGTTCTAAATCAAGCGGGGAGCTCAGAGGGAGTGCTGATGGGGGGGGAATGGAGGTGCAAAGGGGCCAGACACACAGAGTAGAGATGAGGTGGTGGTGGCCAAAGAAGTGGAAGCTGCTGAAGTGGGGGAGTAGATTGTGCGGGGTCACCCAGAGGGAAGGGACCAGGGAGCAGGGAACAAGATGGAGGCGAGCCAGGAGGAGTTCATGAGACGACAGCTGGTTTATCCATCCACTTTGGGTCTGTATGTAGACACAGAGGGTGTAGGAAGGAACTGCAGATGCTGGTTTAAATCGAAGATAGTCACAAAACGCCTGGGTTTCCTCCGGGTGCTCAGGTTTCCTCCCACACTCTAAAGACGTGCGGGTTTGTAGGCTATTTGGCCCTCTGTAAATTGCCCCCTAATGTGTCGGGAATGGATGAGAGAATGGGATAACATAGATCGATGGTTCGCCGAAGGGCCTGTTTCCATGCTGTATCACTAAACTAAAACATCCCTGATGCTGCCTGACCCACTGAGTTACTCCAGCACCCTTTGCGTTCTATGCAAGGTGCAAGCATCTGCAGTTCCTTGTGTCAGCATCTGTGCCAGGAATTGGCTGGCGTCATTTCGGGTCAGGAGCTTTCTTCACACCCGAATGACTGAAGAATTCCTCCAGCACTTTTTGCTCAGGATTCCAGCATCTGCAGTTTCTTGCATGATCTTGTTCACTTTTTATCCTATCAGATCTCCTCACTTTTATCCTATCAGAGACCTCTCCCTTTCCTCCCAGTGTGACAAGCCTTCCTTTTTCGTCTAGTTTACAGATACAGCGCGGAAACAGGCACTTCGGCCCACCGTGTCCGCGCCGACCAGCGATCCCCGCACACTAACACTATCCTACACGCACTAGGGACATTTTTTACATTTACCCAGCCAATTAACCTACTAACCTGCCAATCTTTGGCGTGTGGGAGGAAACCGAAGATCTCGGAAAAAACCCACGCAGGTCACGGGGAAGTAATACAAAATGCTGGAGCAACTCAGCGGGTGAGGCAGCATCTCTGGAAAGAAGGAATGGCCGATGTTTCGGGTCGAGACCCTTCTTCGGGAGAACGTACAAACTCCGTACAGACAGCACCCGTAGTCAGGATCGAACCCGGGTCCCCGGTGCTGCATTCACTGCAAGGCAGCAACTCTACCGCTGCGCCACCGTGACCGCCAACCTATGCCGCCTGGTTCTTGATTGTCCTACTGCGGGTAAATGACGGTGCATTCATACTATCTACTCGTCTCATGGTCTTATACACCTCTATACGATCACCCCTCATCCTTCTGCACTCCAAGGAATAAAGTCTGAGCTCTGCCCAACCTCTCGCTACAGCTCAGGCCCTCAGGTTCTGGGATCATCCTCATGAATCATCTCTACACGCTGCACCTTCTGACATACAATCTTCTCAATGATTGTCTCCCTACCACAATGTGCAATAATGTTGCCCCTTCAGTTCTGTCTAAAGAATGGATCAACCGGGCATGTATTCACTGGAATTTTGAAGGATGGGAGGGAATCTTATAGAAACAGAAAAATTATTAAGAATATTGGACAGGCTAGATGCAGGAAATGTTTTCCCCATGTTTGGGGAGTCCAGAACCAGGGGTCACAGTTTAAGAATAAGGGGTAGGCCATTTAGGACTGAGATGAGGAAAAACATTTTCACCCAGAGAGTGTGGAATTCTCTGCTACAGAAGGCAGTGGAGGCTAATTCACTGGATGTATTCAAGAGAAAGTCAGATTTAGCTCTTAGGGCTAACGGAATCAATGGTTATGGGGAAAAAGCAGGAACGGGGAACTGATTTTGGATGATCAGCCATGATTATATTGAATGGCGGTGCTGGCTCGAAGGGCAGAATGGCATACACCTGCACCAAATTTCTATGTTTTTATGTTTGTAAATCTTTCCCATCTAAACCAATGTCCTCTGGACCCCCCGCCCCTCCCCTGGGAAAAATACTTCATCTTCACTATGCCACCATTATTCCTGTTACCGTTACCCATTCCCCTAGATAGACACTAAAAGCTGGAGTAACCCAGCGGGACAGGCAGCATCTCCAACTTTTTGTGACTATCTTTGGTTTAAGCCAGCGTCTGCAGTTCCTTCCACATTCCCCCGCCAAGCTGGTTACCTGGGATAGTGACGGTCGGCCCGGCGTGGTACGTTTCACAGTCCACACAGAACGTCCCTTGCTTCACTGCGCCCAGTACTTCCAGCTTCTTGGTCAGCATCTCCACGGCCTGCTGGACACTCTTGCCCTCCACCGCTGGGATCTGGGAAACACTGAAAGGAAGAGAATCAGCCGGTTACGAAAACCCCCTTCCATTGACTCCATTCCCTCCTCCCTCCTTCTCCGTCACCCCCCCCCCCCCCATCTCCTTCCCCCCACCCTCCTTCTCGCTCTCTCTCCCTCACACCCCCCCCCCCCCCCCCATCTCCTCCACCCCCTCTTCCCACCTATCTCCCTCCCACCCAAGACGAGCACAAAATGCTGGAGCAACTCAGCGGGACAGGCAGCATCTCTGGAGAGAAGGAATGGGTCTGAAGAAGCATCGCCCATTCCTTCTGTGCAGAGATGCTGCCAGTCCCGCTGAGTTACTCCAGCACTTTGTGTCTACCTTCGGTTTAATCCATCTTCTGCAGTTCCTCCCTACACATCCCTCCCAACCAATCTCCCTCACCCCCTTCAACACCCTCTTTGCCTATTACCCTCTCATTCTCCTCCTACATCCCATCTCCCACCTTCCTTCTCTTCTTCGTCCCCACTTTCACCCACTCTCTGCCTACCCATCTCCCTCTCCCTCCCTTCCTCAACCCGACCCTCCCTCTCCCTCATCCTTTCCCCATCAAAGGCGGACGATCCCCGTCTCTCAACCTCTCCTCCTTCACCCCCACTCTCTCTCCCTACGTCCCCCCCCCCCCCCCACTCACTCCCCTCAACCCTCTGCCTTGGGAGGCATCCCCTCCCCCTCTACCCCCTGCATCCCTTCCCCCTGCATCCCCTCCCCCTCTACCCCCTGCATCCCTTCCCCTCCATCCCCTCCTCCTCTACCCCCACCATCCCATCTCCTCCACCTCCATCCCCTCCCCCTCTACCCCCTCCATCCCCTCCCCCTCTACCCCCTGCATCCCCTCCCCCTCTACCCCCTGCATCCCCTCCCCCTCTACCCCCTGCATCCCCTCCCCCTCTACCCCCTCCATCCCCTCCCCCTCTACCCCCTCCATCTCCTCCACCTCCATCCCCTACCCCTCTACCCCCTCCATCCCCTCCCCTCCATCCCCTCCCCCTCTACCCCCTCCATCCCCTCCCCCTCTACCCCCTCCATCTCCTCCACCTCCATCCCCTCCCCCTCTACCCCCTCCATCTCCTCCACCTCCATCCCCTCCCCCTCTACCCCCTCCATCCCCTCCCCCTCTACCCCCTGCATCCCCTCCCCTCCATCCCCTCCCCCTCTACCCCCTCCATCTCCTCCACCTCCACCTCTACCCCCTCCATCCCCTCCCCTCCATCCCCTCCCCCTCTACCCCCTCCATCCCCTCCCCCTCTACCCCCACCATCCCTCCACCTCCATCCCCTCCACCTCTACCCCCTCCATCTCCTCCACCTCCACCTCTACCCCCTCCATCTCCTCCCCTCCATCCCCTCCCCCTCTACCCCCTCCATCCCCTCCCCCTCTACCCCCTCCATCCCCTCCCCCTCTACCCCCACCATCCCTCCACCTCCATCCCCTCCTCCTCTACCCCCTGCATCCCCTCCCTCCATCCCCTCCCCCTCTACCCCCTGCATCCCCTCCCTCCATCCCCTCCCCCTCTACCCCCTGCATCCCCTCCCCTCCATCCCCTCCTCCTCTACCCCCTGCATCCCCTCCCTCCATCCCCTCCTCCTCTACCCCCTGCATCCCCTCCCTCCATCCCCTCCCCCTCTACCCCCTGCATCCCCTCCCTCCATCCCCTCCTCCTCTACCCCCTGCATCCCCTCCCCTCCATCCCCTCCTCCTCTACCCCCTGCATCCCTTCCCCTCCATCCCCTCCCCCTCTACCCCCACCATCCCCTCCCCCTCTACCCCCACCATCCCATCTCCTCCACCTCCATCCCCTCTCCTCGCTGCAACGAGCAGCTGCTCACCAGGTCTCTCCCCTCCTTCACCCCCCTCTCTCAATCCTCCCCTTCCCACTCCCTGCATCCCCTCACCTCTCTCTTCCCTCTCTCCATCCCTCCCTTCCCTCCCCCTCACCTCCCCCCCTCCTTTACCCCTCCCCCTCACCTCCCCCCCTCCTTTACCCCTCTCCCTCAATCCTCCCCCTCCCCCATTCTCTCCCCCCCCCCCTCACCAGGTCACCCCCATCCTTCCGCTGCCACCCGCAGGAGTGCTGGTGCCGGCGGTCCTCCCATCCACAGCGCCGCCGCCGGCCGGGAGGGGGAAGCGCATCCTCCTCGCTGCAGCGCCGCCGCCGGCCGGGAGATGGAAGCCCATCCTCCACCACCTCCCCCTGCAGCGCCGCCGCCGGCCGGGAAGTGGAAGCGCATCCTCCACCACCTCCCCCCACAACGCTGCCGCCGGTCGGGAGGGGGAAGCGCATCCTCCACCAACCTCCCCCCACAACGCCGCCGCCGGTCGGGAGGGGGAAGCGCTGGTTGGTTGGGGGGGGGCGGAGCTTCGTTACTCACTCTCTGCAGCAACATCACTGCGGAACCACGTGGTGGAGGCGGGGATACATTTGGCGCAGGCGCGGTGTGGCGCATGTGTAGCAGAGTTGCTGCTGCCGCCGCGATGCCCAAGAGCCGGACCCAGAGCCGGGCAGCCTCCGCCACCCACACCCAGGCTCCGGCCCAGGCCCAGGCCCTGCACCGGGACTGCGGCCTGGCCCAGCACATCCTGCAGGCCGACGCTGTTAGGCCGCTCGGCCGCCAGAAGCAGCGGCGGGGCGAGGCGGAGGACGAGGAGTACGTGGAGCCGAGGCTCAGCCGCCGCATCCTGCAGCAGGCGCGCGCCCAGCAGCGGCAACTCCTCGCCGAGCAGCGGCCCCCGGACAACAGCCATGGGGCAGCCGGGGATGAGGCGGGCGGAGCGGGCCCCGACAGCGGCACCAAGACCACCCTGCTCGGTGCGGGCCTCACACCCGGGCTGCTGGGGGGGAGGGGGGGGGGAGTAAGGAGGGAGAGAGAAGGATGGGAGGGGGCGAGAGAGGATGGGGGAAGAGGAGAGAGGGTGGGGGATAGAGGAGGGCGAGGGGAGTGAGAAGGGGGGAGGGATGATGTGGGA
This sequence comes from Raja brachyura, assembly GCA_963514005.1. The sequence continues at coordinate 3,365,126 of OY740804.1, read as the reverse complement.
AGGTGAGAGGGGGGGGGGGGTAGAAGGGGGGGGGGGGTCTTGGAGGTGGGGAGGGCCAGAGATGAAAGTTTGGACCACAATGTAGCTACGGTGCAGCACATAAACAGACCCATCGGCCCACTGTGCTTGTGCTGTCCAAGTCTATTTGCAATAATTGAACCAGCTGCCAACCTCTTTAATTGATCTGAGTGAAAGGACATTCTTTTAGGACGGAGATGAGGAGGAGTTTCTTTAGCCAGAGGGTGGTGAATCTGTGGAATTCTTTGCCACAGAAGGCTGTGGAGGCCAAGTCAGTGGATATTTTTAAGGCAGGGATAGATAGATTCTTGATTAGTACGGGTGTCGGGGGTTATGGGGAGAAGGCAGGAGAATGGGGTTATGAGGGAGAGATAGATCAGTCACGATTGAATGGTGGTATGGACCTGATGGGCCGAATGGCCTAATTCTACTCCTCTTACTTATGAACCTATGTCAAGCAGTTATGAACATTTGACTGAGAGGTACAGTGTGGAAGAGGGCTCTTTAGCCCACGGAGTCTGTGCCAACCATCGACAACCCGTTCACACACTCATTCTATGTTATTCCACCTTCACATCCACTCCCGACACATTAGGGTCAATCAAACTATAAACTCGCATGTCTCTGAGACGTGGGAGTGAAACCAGAGCAAACCCACGCTGGGCAGACGTGCAAACTCCACGCCGCCAGCACCGGAGGTCAGAATGCTCCGATTTCCTCCCACATCCCAAAGACGTGCAGGTTTGTAAGTTAATTGACCGTTTCTAAACTGCCCCAAGTGTGTAGGGAGTGGATGAGAAAGTGGGATAACATGGAACTAGTGTGAACAGGTGATCGGTAGTCGGCGTGGACCAGATGGGCTAAACGAAACAGTCATTCACCTATCTCAAAACCTGGCTTTACAGAGCAACTTAACAAAAAAGTTTTAAAAACTTCCAAAGTATTGTGTAGGAGGGAACTGCAGATGCTGCTTTAAAGCCAAGATAGACACAAAATGCTGGAGTAACTCAGCGGGACAGACACAAGCTGCTGTATTGCTAAATTAAACGATCTGGGGATGAGAGTGAGTGGGTAGAAGGGGGGAAGGGGAGGGGAGAGAGGGGGTCGGCAGTGGTTGCTAATCTGCCTCTGGTCTCTCCAGGCCCGGGTTCGAAGGGTGGAGATTCTGACTCTGATTTGGACGATGAATGGCCTTCGCTGGAGATGTCCGCGGAGATCGCTCGGGCAGGTGGCTGCGAGGAGGTCGCGGTCGACCCGGAGGATGACAAGGCCATCGATATGTTCATGAACAAAAACCCTCCACTCAGGTAAAGCCAAGTAATGCTGCCTCAGGCCCAACTATCCAGGGCCACCTTGCTTCCACTTCCAGCTCCAACGCTGCCCACACTGTCAGTTGTCTTTCCTTTTTTTAAAAAACGTATTTATTCCTATTTATCTTGGGATTTTTTTGGGCTAGTTAGTTATTTTTGTGTCCGTTTAGTTCAGTTTAGAGATACAGCGCGGAAACAGGCCCTTCGGCCAGCGATCCCCGCACATTAACACTATTCCACAAAGGGTGGGGGATAAATTTGTGAATTTATTTTGTTGAATCTTCTTGTACTCTTTGGTATTTTAAATACGTTCATTTTAAGATTAAAATAAAATAATAAAAGACGAACAAAAAAATTAATAAAAATAAAAGAATTTGTTCTACAAAATTTGGATTCATTCAAAAGGCCGCACTTAATGGCCTAGAAGGCCGCAGGTTCCCCATCCTTGCTCCTAGATTCTCCCAGGTTAGTTATTTTTGTCACGTGCAGTGAGGCACAGCGCAAAGCTTTTTATTGCTCGTTATCCAGTGGGGCGGAAAGACTCCGTGTGTTTTGTGTTTTAGAGCTGGGCTGTGTGTTCCCTCTCTCTAGAAGAGCTGGGGCGTGGAGGGGTTTAGCGCCCGGCTCGTGTAATGGTTAATGTTGGGTTGGGCTGGGCTGATCCTCTCGCTCGGACTCCCCACCCACCCCTTCCACCCGGTGCGCAGGTGTGTAGCGCCCCACACGTTTTATGGTTTATGTTGGGCTGGGCTGTTCCCCTCCCCCCCCCACCCCCTCTCCCTCCCCTCCCCCACCCCCTCTCCCTCCCCTCCCCCACCCCCCATCTCCCCCCCCCCCCCCACCCCCTACTCTCCCCCTGTGGAAGGGCTGGGGTGCAGAGTTGTGTAGCGCCCTGCTTGTATAATGGTTTATGGTGGGTTGTTCCCCTCTCCCTCTCTCCCCCCCCCCCCCCCCACCCCGTGAAAAGGCTGTGGTGCGGAGGTGCTTAGCGCCAGCCTCGTGTGACGGTTTACGTTGGGCTGCAGGCAGACACTTGCGGACATCATCATGGGGAGGATCACGGAGAAGCAGACGGAGGTGGAGTCGGCCATGTCCGAAACCTCGCGCCGTCCCATGCCACAGCTGGACCCCAGGGTGCTGGAGGTGTACAAGGGCGTCCGAGAGGTAATGGTCACTCCGTCGTCCGCAGTCCAGCCCCTCTTCCGCCCCCGCCCCGGGCAACAGCACAGATTCCCTTAGTGCTGACACCCAACCACCACAGAGAGTGGTGAGTCTGTGGAATTCTCTGCTTCAGAGGGCGGTGGAGGCCGGTTCTCTGGATGCTTTCAAGAGAAAGCTAGATAGGGCTCTTAAAGATAGCGGAGTCAGGGGATATGGGGAGAAGGCAGGAACGGGGTACTGATTGGGGATGATCAGCCATGATCACATTGAATGGTGGCGCTGGCTTGAAGGGCCGAATGGCCTCCTCCTGCACCTATTGTCTATTTCCAAGCAAATTTCAAGGTGACGTTCTACTGATGTCTGCAATTTTCCTTAAAATGTAGCTCTATGTTATCTGAAAAGAGTGCACTTGATGAGCCGAATGGCCTAATTCTGTCCCATCATTTATTTGTAAGCCTTTTGGAGATACAGCGTGGAAACAGGCCCTTCGGCCCACCGAGTCCGCGCGATCCCCGCACACTAACACTATCCTACACACACTAGGGACAATTTTTGCATTTACCAAGCCAATTAACTGACAAACCCGCACGTCTTTGGAATGTGGGAGGAAACCCAAGATCTCGGAAAAACCCCACGCAGGTCACGGGGAGAACGTACAAACTCCGTACAGACAGCACCCGTAGTCGGGATCGAACCCGGGTCTCCAGCGCTGCATTCGCTGTAAGGCAGCAACTCTACCGCTACGCCACCGTGACCGCCCTTGATTAGTTTATTATTGTCGCATTTACAGGGGTCCAGTGAAAAGCTTTTTTTTTGCGTCAGAGAAAACAGAATAATGTCGTTTAACACTTTAGATGCCCCGCCACCAGAAATCGGCCGATGAAAATAATTAGATAAATAGTTTACATGCATTGGATATATAAGGTGGAGATTGACAGATTCCTGATTAATGCCGGGGTCATGGGGAGAAGGCAGGAGAATGGGGTTAGGATGGAGTGATAGATCAGCCATGATTGAATGGGGGGTAGAATCGATGGGCTGAATGGCCTAATTCTGCTCCTCTCACTTACAAACCTCCATTTAAATCTTCTCTGGGAGACACAAAATGCTGGAGTAACTCAGCAGGACAGGCAGCATCTCTGGAGAGAAGGAATGGGCGACGTTTCGGGTCGAGACCCTTCTTCAGACCGATGTCAGGCGAGGGGGCGGGACAAAGGTGGAATGTAGTCTGAGACAGTAAGACTGGTGGGAGAACCGGGGAGGGGATGGGGAGAGAGGGAAAGCAAGGGCTGCCTGAAGTTAGAGAAGTCAATGTTCATACCGCTGGGGTGTAAACTACCCAAGCAAAATATGAGGTGCTGTTCCTCCAATTTGCGGTGGGACTCACTCTGACAATGGAGGAGGCCCAGGACAGAGAGGTCAGTGTGGGAATGGCAGTGGGAGTTAAAGTGCTGAGCCACCGGGAGATCAGGTAGGTTAAGACTAAGCGGAGATTTCAAGCGAAACGATCGCCGAGCCTGTGATAAATCTTCTCTGCCCTCTTTCCAGCTGTACGTTCACCCGATCTACAGCAACTTGCAATGATCAGACCCGTTAAATGTTCGTGTCTCAGGTGCTGTGCAAGTATCGAAGTGGGAAGCTGCCGAAAGCCTTTAAGATCGTGCCTGCGCTGTCGAACTGGGAGCAGATTCTGTACCTGACGGAGCCCGAGTGCTGGACTGCAGCGGCAATGTTCCAGGCCACCAGGTGAGGGCCCGGCCGTCCTGGGGTCAGTTCCCGGGGCCCGGAACTACGACGGAAGTACTCGAACACGCCCGCAATGTACACCTGGCAACAAACTACACTGAAATATTCCCAATGTTGGGCGACTCCAGAACCAGGGGCCACAGTCTTAGAATAAAGGGGAGATCATTTAAAACTGAGGTTAGAAAAAACTATTTCAACCAGAGAGCTGTGAATTTGTGGAATTCCCTGCCACGGAGGGCAGTGGAGGCCAAGTCATTGGATGGTTTCAAGGGAGAGTTAGATAGAGCTCTAGGGGCTAGTGGAGTCAAGGGATATGGGGAGAAGGCAGGCACGGGTTATAGATTGGGGACGATCAGCCATGATCACAATGAATGGCGGTGCTGGCTCGAAGGGCCGAATGGCCTCCTCCTGCACCTATTGTCTATTGTCTATTGTCCAAACCTGTACGTCTTTGGAGTGTGGGAGGAAATTCGAAGATCTCAGAGAAAACCCACGCTGGTCACGGGGAGAACCTGCAAACTCCGTACAGACAGCACTCCGTAGTCGGGATGGAACCGGGGTCTCTGGCGCAACTGTGAGGCAGCAACTCTACCGCTGCCCCACCGTGACCGCCATGTTCTTGATGTTTGAGCTCCCTCTCAAACTCCCTTCAAATCTTGCAGGATCTTCTCGGCGAACCTGAAGGCCAAGATGGCCCAGAGATTCTACAACCTGGTCCTCCTGCCGCGAGTCAGAGATGACATCGTGGAGTACAAGCGGCTGAACTTTCACCTCTACATGGCGCTGAAGAAAGCACTTTTCAAGCCCGGTGCTTGGTTCAAGGGTATGCCCCCCTCCCCCTCCCCCTCCCCCTCCCCCTCCCCCTCCCCCTCCCCCTCCCCCTCCCCCTCCCCCTATCGCTATTGAATAAGTTTATTGGCCAAGTATGTTCACATACAAGGAATTTGCCTTGGTGCTCCGCCCGCAAGTGACAACATGACATACAGTGATAATTAAGAATGACACAGAACATTAAACATTAATAATAAAACATTATCGATTAAACAAGGTTAATTCCCCGCACGGCGGGACTGTCATGCGCTGAGAGAATGGAGCGGCTGGGCTTGTACACTCTGGAGTTTAGAAGGATGAGAGGGGATCTTGTTGAAGCATATAAGATTATTAAGGGCTTGGGCACACTAGAGGCAGGAAACATGTTCCCGATGTTGGGGGGAGTCCAGAACCAGGGGCCACAGTTTAAGAATAAGGGGCCCGTGCCAGCAACATGCGACTGCATGCAGCGAGCGCGACCAAACGTGGTGGCGTGAGGCGTACGGCCTCGCGGGGCCGGTCCCACTTCCAACCAAGGAGCCGTATGGAGCTGGTCCCGATATCATACTCACCAATCAGCTGGGCAGGAGGCGGGCTGTCTGAATTTGGACGTCGGGCGGTGACGTCATCACGCAACGCCACGCGCTCGGCATACGACGTCAAGACGCTGTGTTCGGCCTCGATGCGACTGCGGGTTGCCGCGTGGGATTTTTGAACAGTGTCAGTTTTTCGGAGCCCCGCGCGATGTCGGGACCAGCCTCGCACAACTCCATACGGCTCCAGTGATCGAATTGGGACCGGCTCCGCGAGGCTGGACGGCTCAAGCGACTACGTTAGGTCGCGCTCGCCGCATGCTGGTGGGACAGGCCCTTGAGGAGGAAGCCATTTAGAACGGAAACGAGGAAACACTTTTTCTCAGAGTTGCAAGTCAGTGGATATATTTAAGGCAGAGATATTTAGTTTCTTAATTAGTATGGGTAGCAGAGGTTATGGGGAGAAGGCAGGAGAATGGGGTGAAGAGGGACAGATCGTCCACGATCGATGGGCCGAATGGCCTTATTCTGCTCCCATGATATATGAACTCAGCGTACCAGGCGATATCTCTGGAGAACGTGGATAGGTGACATCTGAAGAAGGGTCCCGACCCGAAACGTCAACTATCCATGTTCTCCAGAGGTGCTGCCTGACCCGCTGAGTTACTCCAGCATTTTTGTGTCTGTCTATGTGGAAATGCTGACGTTCGCTTCTCTCCTCTCCTCTCCCAGGGATTCTCCTTCCGCTGTGTGAATCGGGCACGTGTACCCTGAGAGAGGCGATCATCATTGGCAGCATCCTCACCAAGTGCTCCATACCTGTCCTGCACACCAGGTAATCCCCTGTATGGTGCGGCCATTGGGCGGGCAAGGGAAGGGACCTGGTTACAACATAGTAACCAGGTGACACCTTGCGAGTAGTAACAAGGTGACACCATGCAGGTAGTAACTGTGTACATCAATGATTTGGATGAAGGGATGAAAAGTAACATTAGCAAATTTGCAGAGGACACAAAGCTGGTTGGCAGTGTGAACTGTGAGGAGGATGCAGGGTGACTTGGACAGATTAGGTGAGTGGGCAGATGCATGGCAGATGAAGTTTAATGTGGATAAATGTGAGGTTATCCACTTTGGTGGCTAGAAGAAAAGTGGATAATTATTATCTGAATGATGTCATGTTGGGGTAAAAGGGGAAGTACAATGAGATCTGGGGGTCCTTGTTCATCAGTCACTGAAAGTAAGCATGCAGGTACAGCAGGCAGTGAAGAAAGCTAATGGCATGTTGGCCTTCATAACAAGAGGAGTTGAGTATAGGAGCAAAGAGGTCCTTCTGCAGTTGTACAGGGACCTAGTGAGACCACACTTGGAGTATTGTGTGCAGTTTAGGTCTCTAAATTTGAGGAAGGACATTCTTGCTATTGAGGGAGTGCAGCGTAGGTTTACAAGGTTAATTCCCGGGATGGCGGGACTGTCATATGCTGAGAGAATGGAGCGGCTAGGCTTGTACACTCTGGAGTTTAGAAGGATGAGAGGGAATCTCATTGAAACATATAAGATTATGAAGGGGTTGGACACGCTAGAGGCAGAAAATACGTTCCTGATGTTGGAGTCCAGAACCAGGGGCCACAGTTTAAGAATAAGGGGTAAGCCATTTAGAACGGAGATGAGGAAAAGCTTTTTCACCCAGAGAGTTGTGAATCTGTGGAATTCTCTGCCTCAGAAGGCAGTGGAGGCCAACACTCTGGATGCTTTCAAGAGAGAGTTAGATAGAGTTTTTGAAGATAGCGGAGTCAGGGGATATGGGGAGAAGGCAGGAACGGGGTACTGATTGGGGATGATCAGCCATAATCACATTGAATGGTGGTGATAGCTCGAAGGGCTGAATGGCCTACTCCTGCACCTATTGTCGATTGACTGGTGCATCCTCATTTATTCATGTGTGTATTTACGTATATCATGGTATATGGACACACTGATCTGTTTTGTAGTCAATGCCTGCTATGTTCTGTTGTGCTGAAGCAAAGCAAGAATTTAGTTGTCCTGTCAGGGACACGTGACGATAATCTCACTTGACTTGACTTGTCCCCCTTGCTCTTCCAGTGCGGCGATGTTGAAGATCGCGGAGATGGAGTACAACGGGGCCAACAGCATCTTCCTGCGCCTGATGATCGACAAGAAGTACGCGCTGCCGTTCCGCGTGATCGACGCGCTGGTCTTCCACTTCCTGCGTTTCGGGGCCGACCAGCGCTGCCTGCCGGTGCTGTGGCACCAGTCCCTGCTCACCTTCGCCCAGCGCTACAAGGAGGACCTGTCCGCCGAGCAGAAGGACTCGCTGGTGGAGCTGCTGAGATCTCACTGCCACCCCAGCATCTCGCCCGAGATCAGGCGCGAGCTGCTCAACTCCAAGTCGCGGGACGTGGAGACGGGAATGGCCATCGAGTGACGCCCCCGCTCATCCTTCCCCCCCCCCCCCCCCCCCCCCCCCACTGCCTCCGCACTCTGGAAAGGGGAATAAATATCATACGTGATAGGCCATTCGGCCCATCGAGTCTATTCCAGCCGAAAAAAAATCCTGGCAATTTTCTCTTTATATTTACCATTACTTTTTCCAGTGGCTTCTAATACCATGGCATAGGGGATAGTAGAATTAGGCCGTTCGGCCCATCAAGTCTACTTTGCCGTTCAATACTGATCTCTCTCTCCCTCCTAACCCCATTCTCCTGCCTTCTCCCCATAACCCCTGACACCCATACTGATCAAGAATCTATCTATCTCTGCCTTAAAAATCTCCACCGACTTGGCCTTATCATTACAATGTCGCGATATGAAGTGAGACGTTTAGACTGTATTTCCATTTGATTCGGAGATAAATAATATGCTGCTCGTTCTTGTCAATCCACATGTTCTTGCATTGCCCTAGAGTGATGCAGCACGGGAACAGGCCCTTCTAGAGTCTCGGACCAGAGGCCACAGCCTCGCGTGCCTGTAGAATGGAGACGAGTTCAGTTTCAGTTGAGTTTATTGTCACATGTACCGGGGTACAGTGAAAAGCCTTTTTGCTGCGCGCTAACCAGCCAGCGGAAAGACAACACATGATTACAATCGAGCTATTTACAGTGTACAGATACATGATAAGGGAATAACGTTTAGTGCAAGGTGAAGCCAGCAAAGTCCGATCAAGGATAGTCCGAGGGTCACCAATGAGGTAGATAGTTCAGCACTGCTCTCTGGTTGTAAGTGTGTAGGAAGGAACTGCAGATGCTGGTTTGTACCGAAGATAGACACAAAAGAGCTGCAGTAACTCAGCGGGACAGGCGGCATCTCTGGGGAATGAGGATGGGTAACGTTTCGGCTCGGGTCCCTTCTTCAGACTGAAAGTAGGAGGGAGGAAAAGGCCAGAACAAATCGTTTGGAGGAAACCGGAGGACCCGGAGTAAACCCACGCAGTCACAGGGAGATCATGCTAACTCCGTACAGGCAGCACCCGTGGCCAGGATCGAACCTGGGACTCTGGCGCTGTGAGGCAGCAACTCTACCGCAGCACCTACCGCCCCCTGGCTGCCAATAGTACTCACTGCTGCAACTTGTAGCCAACCAAAGGCCAAGAGGGGTGAAGGGCTGTGGACAGCAACAGTGAGCTGTGCAAGGAACTCCACTGTCACGCATGCTGACTACAGGCAGGCAGGCAAAGCTCATAGGTGGTCGGTGCAGAATTAGGCCATTCGGCCCGTCAAGTCTAAAAGGGAGGCGGTGCCCCCAGATTATACTGTCCGGCGATCCCGGCACTGAGACTGGGTGGTGGAGGAATGGACGACAAGCTTGGATAGTTTTCTCTGGAGTTTTGTAGACGGCGGTGATAAGCTCGTAAATTCTAGGAGAGGAAATAGGCCGTTCAGCCCATCAAGTCTACCCCGCCATTCAATCTTGGCTGATCTATCAGCTGAGCAGATAGAATAATCTAAAATTCTGGGAGTCATAGAGTGATACAGTGTGGAAACAGACATAGGTTCAAGGTGAAGGGGAAAAGACTTAATGGGAACCTGAGGGTAGACGCACAGAGTCTCTTGCTCAGAGTTGGGGAATCGAGGACCAGAGGACATAGGTTTAAGGTGCAGGGGGAAAAAAATTAATAGGAATCTGAGGGATAACTTTTTCACACAAAGGGTGGTGGGTGTATGGAACAAGCTGCCACAGGAGGTAGTTGAGGGCAGGGACTATCCCTTCGTTTAAGAAACAGTTGGACAGATACATGGATAGAACAGGTTTGGAGGGATATGGACCAAGCGCCGGCAGGTGGACTAGGGTAGCTGTGACATTGTTGGCCAGTGTGGGTGAGTTGGGCCGAAGGGCCTGTTTCCACACTATCACTCTACGGGTGCGTGGAGCAGACTGCCAGGGAGTTGCCGTGTGTTTTGTGGGTCACGTATTTCCACCTGTGCACAATTCCAATCGAACGCACAGTGGGTCTCTGATCCCATACTTTAGCCGAGATAGAGAGACAGTTTGCTGAGTGGGAAAAATGTTTGCACACTTACCCAGAGGCTTGGACACACTAGAGGCAGGAAACATGTTCCCGATGTTGGGGGAGTCCAGAACCAGGGGCTACAGTTTAAGAATAAGGAGTAAGCCATTTAGAACGGAGACGAGGAAACACTTTTTCTCACAGAGAGTGGTGAGTTGGTGGAATTCTCTGCCTCAGAGGGCGGTGGAGGCAGGTTCTCTGGATACTTTCAAGAGAGAGCTAGATAGGGCTCTTAAATATAGTGGAGTCAGGGGATATGGGGAGAAGGCAGGAACGGGGTACTGATTGGGGATGATCAGCCATGATCACATTGAATGGCGGTGCTGGCTCGAAGGGCCGAATGGCCTACTCCTGCACCTATTGTCAGTGATGGTGCCTTAGTTTAGGGATGCAGCGTGGAAACAGGCCCGACGAGCGATCACTGCGTACTATAGTTCTATCATCCACACACGAGGGAACATTTACAGAAGCCGATTAACCCACAAACCAAACCCGCACGTCTTTGGGACGTGGGAGGAGTCCGGAGCACCTGGAGAAAACCCATGGGGGAGAACGTACAGACTCCGCACAGACAGCACCCGAGGTCAGGATCGAGCCTGGGTCTCTGGTGCTGTGAGGCAGCAACTCTACCGCTGCGCCGTAAAGTGATACCGTGTGGAACCAGGCCTTTTGGTCCAACTCGCCCACACCGGCCAACACGTCCCATCTGCACTAGTCCCACTTGCCTGCGCTTGGCCCATATCCCTCCACACCTATCCTATCCATGAACCTGTCCAACTGTTTCTTAAACGATGGGATAGTCCCCAGCCTCCTCCGGCAGCTTGTTCCATTCACCCACCACCATCTGTGTGAAAAATTAATATTTTTCCAATTAAATATTTTCCCCTTCACCTTGAACCTATGTCCTCGATTCCCCTACACTGTGCTTCTACCTGATCTATTCCCCTCAGGATTTTGTTCTGCCACTGTGCATGACAAAACAAAGTGTAAAAGCTGAACCCTTGCATCTAAAAACAGAATGCTGTAAATATTCAACAAGCTGGGCGTTAACTGTGCGAAGAGAAATGTGACATTTATGGATATTTCAAATTGATGACCTTTTGGGAGAAAAATACAAAGATTTTTTTTTATATAATCAAATTCTGATTATGGAGACGCACGGAACTGCAGGTGCTGGTGAACAAAAGAAAGGCACAAAGTGCTGGAGTAACCCCAGCAGCATAGAAACATAGAAATTAGGTACAGGAGTAGGCCTTCGAGCCTGCACCGCCATTCAATATGATCATGGCTGACCATCCAACTCAGTATCCCGTACCTGCCTTCTCTCCATACCCTCTGATCCCCTTAGCCACAAGGGCCACATCTAACTCCATCTTAAATATAGCCAGTGAACTGGCCTCAACTACCCTCTGTGGCAGAGAGTTCCAGAGACCCACCACACTGAAAAAAGTCCTTCTCATCTCAGTCATAAAGGATTTCCCCCTTATCCTTAAGCTGTGACCCCTTGTCCTGGACCTCCCCAACATCGGGAACAATCTTCCTGCATCTAGCCTGTCCAACCCCTTAAGAATTTTGTAAGTTTCTATAAGATCCCCTCTCAATCTCCTAAATTCTAGAGAGTATAAACCGAGTCTATGCAGTCTTTCTTCATAAGACAGTCCTGACATCCCAGGAATCAATCTGGTGAACCTTCTCTGCACTCCCTCTATGGCAATAATGTCCTTCCTCAGATTCGGAGACCAGAACTGTACGCAATACTCCAGGTGTGGCCTCACCAAGACCCTGTACAACTGAAGTAGAACCTCCCTGCTCCTATACTCAAATCCTTTTGCTATGAAAGCTAACATACCATTCGCTTTCAGGAAAATATGGATAGGTGACGTTTCGGGACAATAGGCCATTCGGCCCTTCGAGACCCTTCTTCAGACTCCTTTTTGTACATTAACCAGCGTGTGCAGTTCTTCATTTCTCTTGCATGAAGTTAATCCCATTTCTGATTTGCTTCGGCAGTTTTTTAAAAGAAAAGCAGCAGGTGGCAGCATTTTCCTGCTTAACCTCCGGGCTTGCTATTTAGTTAGAAAGCACGAATGGGAAAAAGTTTCTCACACATTTCGCGTCGATCTTCTGTGATAAAGTTTAGGCGGGTGCAGATACATGTTTTTTCTTTAAAATTGTGCATTCAGTAACTTTTTGCAAAAGGCTTAATGCATGTTGGAAGGAACTGCAGATGCTGGTTTAAATCGAAGGTAGACACAAAATACTGGAGTGACTCAGCGGGGCAGGCAGCATGTCTGGAGAGAAGGAGTGGGTGACGTTTTTGGGTCGAAACCCTTCCTAATTCCTTCTCTCCAGAGATGCTGCCCGTCCCGCTGAGATACTCCAGCATTTTGTGTCTACCTTTGGTGCAAATAGCGTCTGGTTTTGCAGCTTTGCACTAATTGTCATTTGCAGCGTGCAGCTATTTTTTTTTCTCTCAATGTGAATGTAATCATCTCCTGTTCAGCGAGGGAAGGATGTTTGCAGAAAAGGAAGGGGCTTAAAGAGGAAGATATGTCGAGGTTGAAGGAAATATTCACTGTAATACTGGAAACGCTTATAGTTTTTAACCAGAGCTCGGTTCGAATGAAGCATGATTTTAACCAGCACCTCTGAGAGTGCATTCTGCCGAGTGTGCCACACTCTGCAGGGCGGCGGGTGTGTAAAAGCTGTTCACTAATAGTGCACCGAGACTTGTTGCAACTTTCACCAGTGTCAGCTTTTGCAACATCGGCCGCCTTCTGCGCAGGCGCGCCCGCTGTTGCCGGGCAGATTTGCGTGGTGACGGTAACCCAGCCCCCTCCTCTCCTCTCCTCTCCTCTCCAGTTGCGGTGCCGGTTTGACGGATATCTTTCACCGGGGCTGGAGGTTGCAGCCCCCAAACCTGCACCATGCACCCGCGCCAAACAAATGCAGCACCCTTGCAGTGTGGCTGTGAATTAAATTCATTTTGAGACGAGAATTACCAATGCATATCCGCATTATGTGTAGGAAGGAACTGCAGATGCTGGTTTAAACCGAAGAGAGACACAAAATGCTGGAGTAACTCAGCGGGACAGGCAGCATCTCTGGAGAGAGGGAATGGGGAAAGGGTCTCGGCCTGAAACTTCACCCATCCCTTCTCTCCAGAGATGCTGCCTGTCCCGCTGAGTCACTCCAGCTTTTTGTGTCTTACCGTCTTTGGTGGGATTCTCTGCCTCGGAGGGCGGTGTTGGCCAATTCTCATTGAAACATATAAGATTGTTAAGGGCTTGGACGCGCCAGAGGCAGGAAACATGGTCCCAATGTTGGGGGAGTCCAGAACCAGGGGCCGCTGTTGAAGAATAAGGGGTAAGCCATTTAGAACGGAGACGAGGAAACACTTTTTCTCACATGGAGTTGTGAGTCTGTGGAATTCTCTGCCTCAGAGGGCGGTGGAGGCCGGTTCTCTGGATGCTTTCAAGAGAGAGCTAGATAGGGCTCTTAAAGATAGCGGAGTCAGGGGTTATGGGGAGAAGGCAGGAACGGGGTACTGATTGGGGATGATCACATTGAATGGCGGTGCTGACTCGAAGGGCCGAATGGCCTACTCCTTCCTGCACTTATTGTCTGTTTCTAAAGAAGGACATTAGTTCAGTTTACAGATCCAGCACAGAAACAGGCCCTTCAGCCCACCGAGTCCGTGCCGACCAGCGATCCCCATACATTAACACTATCCTACACAAACTACGGACAATTTTACACCAAGCCAATCAGCCTACAAACTTGTACCTCTTTAGAGCGTGGGAGGAAACTGAAGATCTCGGAGAAAGCCCACGCTGGTCACGTGGAGAATGTGCAAACTCCGTACAGACAGCACCCGTGGCGGGGATCGAACCTGGGACTCTGGCGCTGTGAGGCAGCAACTGTACCGCTGCGCCACCTGTTTTTATTTTAGATTTCCAGAATCTGAATGTTTCAATCTTTAATGAAATGGTTGGCGTTGATATTACAAGCCAGCCTCTTTCCAAGTATTGATTGCGGACGTGCGTCTTGGTCTCGCCCCACGCCACAGTTATCTGTCCTCACCATTAAACCACAGGTGGGGTCCAACACATCGGCACAAGAAGTGGCTCAACCCAACTCACTGAGATTAAACAGCTCCACGAAACAGCACGGTGGCGCAGCAGTAGAGTTGCTGCCTCACCGCGCCAGAGACTCAGCGAGTCAGGCAGCATCTCTGGAGAAAATGAATCGCTGACGTTACCGATCGAGACCCTTCCTCAGGCCGGGAGTCATGCGAGAGGGGACAATAGAGATATAGACAGTGATCGGCGCAGCGGTGGAGACGCTGCCTCGCAGCGCCAGAGACCCGGGATCGATCCCGACTACGGGTGCTGTCTGTGCGGAGTTTGTACGTTCTCCCCGTGACCGCGTCGGCTTTCTCCGGGTGCTCCGGTTTCCTTCCACATCCCAAAGACGTGCAGGTTTGTAGGTTGGTTAATTGACATCGGTAAAATTGCAAGTTGTCCCTACTGTGTAGGATAGTGCTTGCGTGCCGGTCGGCCCGGACTCGGTGGGCCGAAGGGCCTGTTTCCCACGCTGTAACTCTAAAGCAAGTGCCATACGTAACGCCAAGACCAACGTTTATCTGCCTGCACGTGGTCCACATCCCTCCATGCCCTGCGCCTGTCCTAAAATATCTTAAATACCACTATCGAACCTGGAGTTTAGAAGGATGAGAGCGGATCTTATTGAAACATATAAGATTATTAAGGGTTTGGACACGCTAGAGGCAGGAAGCATGTTCCCGGTGTTGGGGGAGTCCAGAACCAGGGGCCACACAGTTTAAGAATAAGGGGTAAGCCATTTAGAACGGAGACGAGGAAACACTTTTTCTCACAGAGAGTTGTGAGACTGTGGAATTCTCTGCCTCAGAGGGCGGTGGAGGCAGGTTCTCTGGATACTTTCAAGAGAGAGCTAGATAGGGCTCTTAAATATAACGGAGTCAGGGGATATGGGGAGAAGGCAGGAACGGGGAACTGATGATTGGGGATGATCAGCCATGATCACATTGAATGGCGGTGCTGGCTCGAAGGGCCGAATGGCCTACTCCTGCACCTGTGTTAAAGAAGGAACTGCAGATGCTGGAGAATCGAGGGTTACACAAAAAGCTGGAGAAACTCAGCGGGTGCAGCAGCATCTCCTGTACCTATTGTCTATTGTCTGCCTCCAACCCCCACCCCTGGCAGCGCGTTCCGGGCACCCGCCACCCGCTGTGAGAAAAAAGTTGAAAGGAGTACGAATAATTTCAGATAAGATTCTGAAAAACCCTTCCAAGGATTGCTCAAACATCCTCGCTGGTCGGAGAAGATACCGTTATCCGACGCCACCTCCCTCCCCCAGTCACGTCCAGCCGCCGCCACTTGTCGCCCAGATTATCATTGAGCAGCTTTTCAAGTTCAACTAGGCCTCTCGCTCTAACCTCCAACACTAAATTATAACGAAGATAGTCGCCAAACTGCTGGAGTAACTCAGCGGGACAGGCAGCATCTTTGGAGAGAAGGAATGGGTCCAGACCCTTCTTCAGACTGAGAGTCAGGGGAGGGGGAAGTCATAGAGATTGTAACAAATGTTTATACATGTTTTGGCAATTATTTCGACATGAAATAGAAATGCGTTTAATGCGACCATTAATAAACCAATAGAGAGATACTGCAAATGAAACTAACTTACGCATTTTTCTGCAGCAAAAGTCTCTTTTATTTTAAGATCGGGGCAATTTACATAGGCCAATTAACCTACAAGCCCTCACGTCTAGAGGGCCTGTCCTACCAGCATGCAACTCTATGCGATGAACGCGATCAAACTAGAAGCGGGGGCCGCGCGGAGGTCAGGTGATCCCCTGTACAGGGCCGTTCCCACCAGCATGCGGCAAGAGCAACCAAACCGGCAGCAGGAGCCGCGCGGAGGTCTGGTGAGTGGCGCAACGCGGCACAAAGTGAGGCGAACTTGGAGCGAAGTCTTAAGGTAAGTTCGCCAGGACAGAGAGGGGCACACAGAGAGGGGCACAGAGGCACACACACAGAGGGCCACGGAGGCACCTACAGAGAGTGTCACGGAGGCACGATGTCGAGGCAGTGTGTAATGCGTCGAGGCGACTGCGAGCCGACAAGCCGTTGCCGCGCGGAATTTTTGGACAGTCAGTTTTTCGGAGCCCCGCGCGATGTCGGGACGAACTCCGCACAATTCCGCACGGCTCCGGCGATCGAAGTGGGACCGGCCCCGCGACGCCGGACGGCTCAAGCGACCACGTTAGGTCGCGCTCATCGCATGGAGTTGCATGCTGATGGGACAGACAGGCCCTTTAGGTTGTGGCAAGAAACCGGAGCCTGGAGTTTAGTTTAGTTTGGAGATACAGTGCGGAAACAGGCCCTACAGCCCAGCGATCCCCGCACACTAACACTATCCTACACACACTAAGGATAAGTTACAATTTTTACATTTATACCAAGCCAATTAACCTACAAATCCGTACGTCTGTGAAGTGTGGGAGGAAACCGGAGCACCTGGAGAAAACCCACGCAGGTCACGGGGAGAACGTACAAACTCCGTACGGACGGCGCCCGTAGTCGGGATTGAACCGGGGTCTCCGGTGCTGCAAGCGCTGCAAGGCAGCGACTCTACCGCTGCGCCACCGTTTTGTTTAATTCTTTATTTACACACGGCTGTGGAGGCCAAGTTAATGAATGATTTTCAGGCGGAGATGGACAGATTCTAGAAGGGCTTGGACACGCTAGAGGCAGGAAACATGTTCCCGATGTTGGGGGGAGTCCAGAACCAGGGGCCACAGTTTAGGAATACGGAGTAAGCCATTTAGAATGGAGACGAGGAAACACTTTTTCTCACAGAGAGTGGTGAGTCTGTGGAATTCTCTGCCTCAGACGGCGGTGGAGGCCGGTTCTCTGGATATTTTCAAGAGAGAGCTAGATAGGGCTCTTAAAGATAGCGGAGTCAGGGGATATGGGAAGAAGGCAGGAACGGGGTACTGATTGGGGATGATCACATTGAATGGTGGTGCTGGCTCGAAGGGCCAAATGGCCTCCTCCTGCACCTACTGTCTATTGTCTATTGAATAGTACGGATGTCAGGGGTTATGGGGAGAAGGCAGGAGAATGTGGTGAGGAGGGAGAGATAGATCAGCCATGATTGAATCGTGGAGTAGACTTGATGGGCCGAATGACCCAATTCTGCTCCTAGATCTAATGAAGTTTCTAGCAGCCCATGGTACTTAGAGACATGGGAGGAGTGTAAATGGTGGTTTAAGAAAGAACTGCAGATGCTGGTTTAAATCGAAGGTAGACACAAAATGCTGGAGTAACTCAGCAGGTGCGGCAGCGTCTCGGGAGAGAAGGAATGAGCGGCGTTTCGGGCCGTGACCCAAAACGTCGCCCATTCCTTCTCTTTGGGTCTTGACCCGAAACATCGCCCGTTCCTTCCCTCTAGAGATGCCGCCTCACCCGCTGAGTTACTCCAGCATTTTGTGTCCACCTTGGGTGTAGGCAGTGGGTCAGATTTGGTCGACTAGATCGGACAATCCGGCAAGGCTCTGGAACCAAAATGGGCGCTGGAAAATCTTACGATGTGCCTGGGATTACATCGGTCTTAAGACCTTGTTGCAATCACATTTTGCCTCGGTGAACCAGCGGTTACTTTCCTGCCACAACTAAACGCAGTTTCTTAAAAGCGACTCTCTTTCATGTCTTATGAGAAGCGGAAAATGAGAGGTATTTCTCATATTTGCCAACCAAGTATTTTGACAAAGAATTTGACCGTGTTATTTGTCAAGTCTCGAAAGCTTCCTGTCACACCCTTAATGGGACGTGCGCTGTCTAAAAAGAGTTGCCCTGTCACACTGGGTCCCCAGTGTTAAGTCGTGGACCCAGCACACCGATGCAACTGTGAACAAGGCAAGATCAGCTTGCATACTCTGGAGGCATAAAGATGGAAGATTACGGAGATTCGGCATGCCGAAGAGGATTCTCCTAAACTTCTACAGGTGCACAGTAGTGAGCATGCTGACTGGTTGCACCGTGGCTTGGTTCGGCAACTTGAACGGCCGGGAGCGGAAAAGGATGCAGGAAGTTGTGACCACTGCCCAGTCCATCACCGGCTCTGACCTCCCCACCGTCGAAGGGATCGAGCGCAGTCGCTGCCTCAAAAAGGCAGCCAGCATCATCAAGGACCCACACCATCCTGGCCACACACTCATCTCACCACTGCCATTGGGGAAGAAGGTACAGGAGCCTGAGAACTGTAACATCCAGGTTCAGGGACAGCTTCTTCCCCACAGCCATCAGGCTATTAAACACAACGACAAATAAGCTCTGAGCTCTGAACTGCAAAAGACTTATTATTGCACTATATTTATTTGTTTTCTCTCTTGCCCCGTTATGTACGATGTTTCCACATCCACATATTCTGTTGTGCTGCAGCAAGCAAGAATTTCATTGTCCCATCCGGGACATGTGACAATAAAACATCTTGGATGTTTGGCGTTTGTACGTTCTCCCCGTGACCTGCGTGGGTTTTCTCAGAGATCTCCCACACTCCAAACACGCACAGGTTTATTGGTTAACTGGCTTCGGTGTAAGTGTAACTTGTCCCTAGTGTGTGTGTGGGACAGTGTTAGTGTGCGGGGATCGCTGGTCGGCACCGACTCGGTGGGCCGAAGGGCCTGTTTCAGCGGTTTCTCCAAACTAAACTACACAAGGAAAGAAACACACCCACCCACCCTCACACGCCCCCACATACACACCCACCCTCACTCGCACACCCATACTCACACACACCCACTCCCACATATACACTCACACACCCCCACCCACTCACTCGCCCACCCACTCTCTCATGCCCCCACATACACACCCACTCGCACATATACACTCACACACCCCCACCCACTCACTCACACCCATACTCACCCACCCTCACACACACCCACTCGCATACCCATACTCACACTCACTCACACACCCGCTCACTCACCCCCACATACACATTCACACCCACCCACCCACATACACCCCCACCCACCCACCCCCACCCCCACCCACTCACTCACACACCCCCACCCACTCACTCACACACACCCCCACCCACTCACTCACACACACCCCCACCCACTCACACCCACTCACTCACACACCCCCACCCACCCACCCACTCACCCACTCACTCACACACACCCACTCACTCACCCACTCACTCACACACACCCACTCACACACACACACCCCCACCCACTCACTCACACACACCCACTCACTCACACACACACCCCCACCCACTCACACACACCCCCACCCACTCACACACACACCCCCACCCACCCACACACCCCCACCCACCCACTCACACACACACACCCCCACCCACCCACTCACACACACACACACCCCCACCCACCCACACACACACCCACTCACTCACACACCCACACCCCCACCCACCCACACACACACCCACTCACTCACACACACACACCCCCACCCACTCACTCACTCACACACCCAACAACATACACACAAGAATTGCAGATGGCCGTCGCCATTAAATAAAAATGAAATAAAGTGGATGTTTATTCAAAATTCATTACAATAAGTTTAACATAATACTGCATTAAACAGTCAAAGTACATATCACTGTTTGACAATTTTTTTTAATAACTACTTTGCAAGTTATCCTAGAATGGTAACACAAACCATATAATAGATCCTATGCTACACATCTTCCTCTTTGACATTCCCTCATTGCTGGGCCGATTCAACTCGTTTCTCTGAATGGCGACCATTTCTCGTTGTGGTCCGAGACTCAGCCTTGAGCGTTTAACTCTGTTCTTCCTTAATGTCACCTTGCCAGCGGATAACAGCAACGTCAAGGCAGCGATAAAGTACACTTTTCCAAATCTCACCCCCCCCCCCCCCCCAGCAAACATTCTCCCGAACCACCTCCTCTTCCCCCCCACACATCTCCCTCCCATTGATCATGTGTCCCTTGAACATGGCATGCATCACCGTAAGCCTCCCATATTTAATACACTCCTTATAGCAAATATAGCTGTGGATGTCGCCCAGTCCAGACTAGGTCTAGTTTAGCTAACTTTCCATACAGCACAGAAACAGGCCCTTCAGACCCATGGAGTCCGCGCCGACCAGCGATACCCATTCACCAGCACTATCCCACACACATACCAGGGACAATTTGACAATTTTATTTTAACCAAAGCCGATCGACCTACAAACCTGCACGGCTTTGGCGTGTGGGAGGAAACGGGGGCACCCGGGGGAAAACCCGCGCAGGTCACGGGGAGAACGTGCGAACTCCACACGGGCAGCACCCGTGGTCGGGACGGAACCCGGGTCTCTGGCGCTGCGATGGTCTGGATTTGAACAAGGGCGTTGAGACGTGTGGCAAGGAAGCGTGCTTGCGGACGGGAGCTCTATCAGCGTTCCACACGCCCAGCTCAATAATCGCTGCATCTTCCACACCGCATCACATGCAAATATTGCAGAGCAAGTATTCTCTCAACACGCTCATAATTTCCAAAAAAACAGAGATCAAAGCTAAACAAATGATGCGTTCCAGAAATAAATTCTGTTCCGTACAACTGCCAATTCAGTCCAACCAACGTGAATAAACCTCTTGATGTGTGTACACTTCAGCAAATCGGGCCAGATAATAGCGTAGAGGGGACATGTTGATCGGCACGGCCAAGTTGGGCCGAAGGGCCTGTTTCCACACTGTATGACGTTAATCGTAAAATTCATCTCTTTCAGAGCAACTTTAAGCACCTCTTAAACTGCTTCCACGACTAATCTTTGTAACGTGCCCCAACTTTATGTACACACACACACACACACACACACACACTCATTGAAGATTCACACTTCAGAAAGTCCACATTGCTAGGATAAAAATAAAATTGTTTTGATGTCAAAAGAACTAAGGAAACAAACACTTTGTTGGGTTCCAGATTCCTCAGGCCCCAATTATAAAACATTTAATGCTCAATAAAAGATACAAAAGATAAAATAAAAATGATGCCACAAACTACCAATGGAGGCCATCACCCTGCTACCGGGCTCAGTCCTTGTGGTCGCCGGTCATCTGAAGCATTTACTTTATACAGTGTCCAGAGTAAAAAAGTCTAGAGGTATTATGTGACTGTGGCTTTAAAACCAAGGATAGATGTCCTGAGATGACTGCAGACACACACACACACACACACACACATGTACACAGAGACACACACGTATACACACATGCGCGCATAATACACACGTGCGTACACACACGCACGTACACACTTCACGTAATCGCATTTCACTGTGACAAATATATTGTATCTTGTATCCCGTACACACAGAAGCACGCGTGTACACACACATGTACACACTTCACGTAATCACATTTCACTGACAAATATATTGTACCTTGTATCCCGTACATACAGACGCACGCGCGTACACATGTACACACTTCACGTAATCACATTTCACTGACAAATATATTGTACCTTGTATCCCGTACACACAGAAGCACGCGCACACACACACGTACACACTTCACGTAATCACATTTCACTGACAAATATATTGTACCTTGTATCCCGTACACACAGACGCACGCGTGTACACACACACGTACACACTTCACATAATCACATTTCACTGCGACAAATAAATGTATCTTGTATCCCGTACGCACAGAAGCACACGCGTACACACACACACGCGCGCACAATACACACGCGCGTACGCACACACACATATAAACAGGCACACAGGGCAATGTTCAAGTTACAAAGCTGTGTGAGCGAGGCCACGCCCATGCAAGGTGCGACACTCCCTCGACATTGTGGTTGTGGAGCAGACGTAAGCAGCAACGTTATGGTATTTTCCTTTCGATAAGAATAAGAGCGATGGGGGCTTTATTGCTGGGCTAGTGCTGACGTGGTCTGGGCCTGTCGTACATCTCCACGCATCACACTGGTCCCGTTACCCAGCACCCGTAACTAAACGAGGGGGGTGGGGTGGGCTCCAGTACATAGTTTGCGCCTCTAACATGTCGAGGATTTGCAACCCCACCTCCTCTGGGCGACACAGTCAGCCGCGCTGTGACTAACACCTGAGGAGTTCCCAACAGGTTGGAAACTTGGGAAAGACCACCGCGACCAACAGCGCTGGCAGGGTGACTCCCTCCCCCCAGCTCCAGCCCAAAAGCTGACACGACCCCCCCCCCCCCCCCCCCCCCACCCGCCCCTTACAACTTCCGCGCAAATAATTCAGGTACGAAACACAAACAAAAAAAATAGCAGCAACTCTCGTTAAACGATATGTCTGTACAACATGAGCCCGTGATAGCAGCACAAAAAAAACCAAGAAAACACAAATACACACACACCTCCTTTCTTTAGCCGGTGGTCAAGGGCACGGTGGCGTTTCATCGAGCGGAATAGCCGGGATGGGAGCAGAGGGACACCACCCCCCCCGCCCCCCCCACCGCAGGCCGGTAAAGATTCGCTACGCCACCACTTCTCTTGGGAGTGAAACACAATTCCACGCCAGGATAACGTTTTACCAAAGAGCACGTAAGCGTCGAGAAGCAAATGATTAATTTTTACTAAAAGCGTCTCGATCGGGAGAAATGATCCTTTTTTTTTTTTTTTTTAAAGTGCCGATTGTACCGGCAATTGGTGGTGGTCCGTCTCCTCCTGTAATCCGGACTAAAATTCCCAGATTCCCCCCCACCCCCCGACAATGAGCCGCCCAGGCCGGGCGAGCTCCGACCCCGTTGACGACTTTGCGGGCCGAGAGGTGGAACGTTCCGGACTGACTCCTCTCAGGAGACCGTGACGTCTGTTGTTCCGCCAAACACGGATAATCCGGCTCGGTTCTGGAACCAAGGGTGCCGGTTTGTGAGTGGACTCCCCCAACCCAGACTGGCTACAGAGTGGAACAGGAGGCGATGGCTTGCAACACAGCGTAAATATTAATCTCGTTCCGTCAGCTTGGGAGAAAGAGATCAGCGATCTCCCAGTGTACCAAAGCCGAACCCGATCACAGCTCTCAATATCCGACTGATTGGACGATTAACACACAAAATAAATGTCACGGGAGCCAATGGACAACTGACACAGACTGGAGAGAGACTCACACAGAGTGCTGGAGTAACTCAGCGGGTCAGGCAGCATCTGTGGAGAACATGGATAGGTGGCGTTTCACAGAGTGCTGGAGTAACTCAGCGGGTCTGGCAGCATCTGTGGAGAACATGGATAGGTGACGTTTCACAGAGTGCTGGAGTAACTCAGCGGGTCGGGCAGCATCTGTGGAGAACATGGATAGGTGACGTTTCACAGAGTGCTGGAGTAACTCAGCGGGTCAGATGGCACACCCACCCCGAGTCCGCACCGACCAGCGATCCCCGCACACTAACACTATCCTTCACACACGAAGGACAATTTACATTCATACCACGCCAACTAGCCTACAAACCTGCTCGCCTTTGGAGTGTGGGAGGAAACCGGACATCCCGGCGAAAACCCAAGCGGGTCACGGGGAGAACGTGAAAACTCCGCACAGACAAGCACCCGTGGTGGGGATCGAACCCGTGTCTCTGGCGCCGTGAGGCAGCAACTCTACCGCTGCGCCACCGTGCCGCCTCGCTGTGCACTTAAAACAGGCAAAACTGACATATTGTCGACAATACACAAATTAAATACAGATCAGAACCACAAATTACAAATTAATTGGCTACTGATTTATGGCTGTAAGTTAAAATATAAAGCAAGGACCCGAAACGTCACCTATCCATAACCCCCCAGAGATGCTGCCAGACCCGCTGAGTTACTCCAGCACTTTGCATTTACCTTTAGTATAAACCAGCATCTACAGTTCCTCGTATCTACATATATCCCCATTCCAATCGAGTCTGGCAGCATCGATGATCACTGCTAATATTACCCCATAGCAGAATACTTTGAAAATCTCAGTTTAGTTTAGTTTATAGATACAGTGCGGAAACAGACCCTTCGGCCCATCGAGTCCGTCCCACCAGCTCTACCCTACACACACTAGGGACAATTTACATTTACGCCAAAGCCAATTTACCTACAAACCCGCACGTCTTTGGAGTGTGGGAGGAAACCGGAGCTCCCGGAGAAAACCCACGCGGGTCACGGGGAGAACGTACAAACTCCGTACAGACAGCGGCCGTGGTCAGGGTGGAACCTGGGTCTCTGGCGCTGTGGGGCAGCGACTCTGGGTGAATCTAACGACCAAAAATCTTGCAGAAGATTTTAAAAAAATAAAATGAAAATTAATCTCTTAAAAGATGGCAATTGCAATACGCAAACTGCTTGAGGATGAAAGCGAACTCTCAGCCTGGAGTGCAGGGTCATGCAGAGTAATGCCAGCAGTTTGTAGCGTCATTCTAAAACACCACCATGCCACACCCTTCACTCTGCCCAAAAACATCCAAATGTGGAGATAGGTCTTATTTTTTTTTTAAATAGAATTTCACCGTGAGACGATGAGACTACTCTGCAACTTCACCTCATCTAGTTTGGGCTGACACGAGATGGGGGGTTTTTCCTGTCACGGACCAATGCGTCATGCAACACATGAATAGGTGACGTTTCACAGAGTGCTGGAGTAACTCAGCGGGTCAGGCAGCATCTGTGGAGAGTGTGGATAGGTGACGTTTCACAGAGTGCTGGAGTAACTCAGCGGGTCAGGCAGCATCTGTGGAGAACATGGACAGGTGACGTTTCACAGAATGCTGGAGTAACTCAGCGGGTCAGGCAGCATCTGTGGAGAGTGTGGATAGGTGACGTTTCACAGAGTGCTGGAGTAACTCAGCGGGTCAGGCAGCATCTGTGGAGAACATGGATAGGTGACGTTTTGGGTTGGGACCCTTCTTCACACTGATTGTGGCGGGGTGGGACCAAATGGGGATAACTTGGTCGTCATGGACAGATTGGGCCAAAGGGCTTGTTTCCATGCTGGGCCTCTACATCAGTCTGGAGAAGGGTCCAGACCCAGAATGTCACCTGTCCACGTTCTCCAAGGATACCGCCTGACCCGCTGAGTTACTCCAGCACTCTGTGTCTGTCGCTGTCTTAAATTCAGCCAGGAACAGGGTGGGTGCCAACCACACAAACTATCCTGAAGGTCCGAAATAATGCTGAGCCATCCAGGTCAGCGGTGATGGCCAGCGATCAAACACAGACTTCTGGACGTCCAAGTTCAGATTGGAGTTTTCTTGCGAGAAGTGATTTATAGGAATTAAAACTTCCACCCTGAGTCTGCTTCAACGGAGCAGGCAACCCAACCACTCAAACTCTCTCTTCCCCTCGCTTTCCCAGAACAAACTAAAATCTATTAGTTCGGAATTATTAGCCGAGCAGAGACATTAGATCACGAGAAGAAGTCACCGAGCACAAATTAAATCGGTAGAATTCTATTGGGTGGCGCAGCGGTAGAGTTGCTGCCGCACAGCGCCGGAGACCCGGGTTCGATCCTGACTGCGAGTGCTGTCTGTACGGAGTTTGCACGTTCTCCCCGTGACCTGCATGGGTTTCCTCCCGCATCCCCAACGTGCGGGTTTGTGGGTCGATGGACCCTCTGTAAAATGTCCCCAGTGTGGGTGGGATGGAACTAGTGTTCAGATAATCGCTGGACGGCACGGACCCGGTGGGCCGAAGGGCCTGTTCCCACGCTGCATCTCTAAACTAAACTCAGTGGAGGAGAGAGGCATTTGCTTCATTAAAATAAAGGAACGCACTTGATGAGAGAGGGGGGCGTTTAGAAAAGGCGTGAGTCGCAGAAAATATCACATTTAAAAACCATTTGGGCAGGGCAGAGAAGGTTTGAGAGATACGGGCCAAACGCCGGCAGGTGGGACTAGTGTAGCTGGGACATGTTGGCCGGTATGGGCAAGTTGGGCCGAAGGGCCTGTTTCCACTCTGTATCAATCGATGACCCCAGATAATCGGACACCTATGGGAACAGGTGTGATAGAAATCACGAGCAGGCAGATAGAATCATCTTATCATCACGGACGGCACAGGAACATCGGGCCGAAGGGCCTGATCCGCTGCTGTAGGCTCTGGCTTTGGTTTCGAAGACTAGCTGGGAGAGGTACGAGAGAGATACGCACTCAGCCACCCGCCTCGCTCGCTCAAACCCTTTTCCATTCCCGCCACTCCCACCTTCCATACTTGCTCTCCGGATTTCCCCGCAGGTCGGAAACGCCGGAGGAGACAGTGGAACCACGGCTGAGACAGCTATGTCCCGATCCACACATGCCTTGGAAGATTTTTTACACCCAGAGTTGTGAATCTGTGGAATTCTCTGCCATACAAGGCAGCGGAGGCCAATTCACTGGATGTTTTCAAGAGAGAGTTAGAATTAGCTCATAGGGCTAACGGAACCATGGGATATGGGGAGAAAGCAGGAATGGGGTACTGATTTTGGATGATCAGCCGTGATCATATTAAATGGCAGTGCTGGCTCGAAGGGCCGAATGGCCTACTCCTGCACCTTTCTTCAATAGAACAAATGTTGAGCTTTTTTGTGTGCTTTTTTCTTAAATTCGGAGCAGACACAACAGTTCACTCCTGGGATAGTGGACGGAAAGTTCCGGAGAAGGAGTGTGGACAATATCCCATCGAACAAAACGAAGCAACCAGTGTGGTTAGTAGAACGAAGAGACAAGGATACGGGGAGAAGGCAGGAGAACGGGGATGGGAAAAGGAAAAGTTAGATGAGCCATGAGTGAACAACGGAACAGACTCGACGGGCCGAATGGCCCAATTCTGCTCTGAATAAGTCTTTGGATCTAATGTACTACAGATGCCGGTTTACCGAAACAAAATGTTCCCCACAGATGCTGCCTGACCCGCTGAGTTGCTCCAGCACTCTGTGTAACGTCACCTATCCATGTTCTCCACAGATGCTGCCTGACCCGCTGAGTTACTCCAGCACTCTGTGAAACGTCACCTATCCGTGTTCCCCACAGATGCTGCCTGACCCGCTGAGTTACTCCAGCACTCTGTGAAACGTCACCTATCCATGTTCTCCACAGATGCTGCCTGACCCGCTGAGTTACTCCAGCACTCTGTGTAACGTCACCTATCCATGTTCTCCACAGATGCTGCCTGACCCGCTGAGTTACTCCAGCACTCTGTGAAACGTCACCTATCCATGTTCTCCACAGATGCTGCCTGACCCGCTGAGTTACTCCAGCACTCTGTGAAACGTCACCTATCCATGTTCTCCACAGATGCTGCCTGACCCGCTGAGTTACTCCAGCACTCTGTGTAACGTCACCTATCCATGTTCTCCACAGATGCTGCCTGACCCGCTGAGTTACTCCAGCACTCTGTAAAGTTCCTACAACTTTGAGTCACTCCGATAGATCAATGGGGAACTTTATAAAATCCACGCTGAATTTTCCCAAAATCAGCCAATCCAACATCCTTGCTTACAGGTGAGAATTTGAGGAGGTCGTTTTATATATATATATATATATATATAGTGTATTAGCTTAAAGCAGGTGACATTTTATTCTAACATGTAGGAAGGAACTGCAGATGCTGGTTTAAACCGAAGATAGACACAAAAAGCTGGAGTAACTCAGCGGAACAGGCGGCATCTCTGGAGAGACGGAATGGGTGACGTTTCAGGTCGAGACCCTTCTTCAGACTGAGAGTCAGGGGAGAGGGAGACACAGAGAGACGGAAGGGTAAGGCGTGAAAAGGACAGATCAAAGGTAATGTAGAATGGTACATATTCTAACATTTGAGAAAGCAGTATTATATGTACGAACATTTTAACAGGGGATTGTGGTAATCCTTAAACTTCGAGCTGCAATCTTACTGTCAGTAACCTGCTGGCTACAGTTGCCATTTTGTTTTCAGCGCTCTTAAATATTATGTACAATCAGAACCCTTGTAGATGACTGTGCAAAACAAACTGACGAACTAATCCGTATATTACATAGATATATTGTATATCAGCGTGCAAAATAGTTGCAGTCTGTTACTTGGGACATCTCAACTGAGAACACAGAGAAACAAGGAACTGCAGATGCTGATTTACCGCCACAGAAAGAAAGAAAAGACACAAAGTGCTGGAGTAACTCTGCGTGCCAGGCAGCATCTCTGGGGAAGGCGGTTCTTGGGTTCCTGGTCCTCCAGAAATGGGGTGTCCTCGACTAGAAACGCCACGTTATCCCGAGACGCTGCCTGACCTGCTGAGTTACTCCAGCACTTTGTCCTTTTAAAAAAAAAATTGTATTAAAATGTCCCAATTATCAGAATGTCTCCATTTGGCAAACTACGAACACTGATTTAAACCAGTCTGGGAAGTCAAGTAAATGGGAAAGGGTTTCTTTGTTCCTATTTGGGGCTTTTTTTTGTGCAAGGCTTATATCCTTAGAATAGTTTTTCTTTTTTAAATTGCAAGGCAATTGGTTGGAGGAGACAATCTTTGTGCAGCTCTATGACTTTCTGTGCCACTGAGGTGCCAGACATTACCAAATCGAGATTGGATAAGGGAGAGGAGAGAGCTAGCGAGCAGCCACATAGTTTGGGGGGGGGGGGGGGGGGGGGGTGGGATGTGTATCGTGAAGATTATCCAACATGCCAACTACATGCGTGTGGGCAGCAGAGTGGCAACGTGCTAGCTTCCTCCTGCGTACAGAACTCTCTCGCTCGCACGCGCGCACGCGCACGCACACTCACGAGGGTTCACAGTCCATGGCCTGCGATGTGGCCGTCTCCACAATCGGTTGTCGACTTCTGTTTCCGCCTGGAGTCGCGGCCAGCGTTCCCAGCCCATCGTGGACGGACCAAAGAAATATGAAGACTTTCTCGGCTGGCAATGAAGGAGGACTAACACGCTGAGCCGGGCTGCTGGCCCCCACGGCAGGCGGCGGCGGTGGCCTGCGGCAGTCGGGCACGGGATGGATCACAGGTTGACGTCTCTCACGTCTGTGGGCGTGCTGGTGAGGTCTGGTTCGTGCACAGTCTTTGACATGGCTTGGTTCTGCTGCTGCTGGGACTGTTTCAAACTCTCTGTCAGGGCAGCTTCGATCTGTTCCTGACAAGCCTTCAGGCAGTCCTGGGGGGAGCAGAAGAGAATACCGACGTTAGTTTTAATCTTGTTTGTAGTTTAGAGATGCAGCGTGGAAACAAGAGCCTGCGTCCGTTCGATCCCTGACCGACTTGGGACTTGGCTCCAGTCTGAGGAAGGGTCTCGACCCGAAACGTCACCCATTCCTTCTCTCCAGAGATGCTGCCTGTCCCGCTGAGCTAGGCCAGCAGTTTGTGTCTATCTTCTGGGTAATAAATCATTGTTTGAACCTTCGATGCAATTTGTGTGGTCGCTACTTGAAACTTCCCAGTTCGCGGCTGAGTTTAAGACGGCAAAAGTCACAACGCGATGGAGTAACTCGGCCCGTTGGAGTCCGCGCCG
Organism: Raja brachyura; assembly: GCA_963514005.1. The sequence continues at coordinate 3,335,491 of OY740804.1, read as the reverse complement.
ACCAGCGATCCCTGCACACTAACACTATCCTACACACACTGGGGACAGTTTTACATTTATACCAAACCAATTAACCTACAAACCTGCACGACTTCAGAGCATGGGAGGAGACCAAAGATCTCGGAGAAAACCCACGCAGGTCACGGGGAGAGCGTACAAACTCCGCACGGACAGCACCGGTGGCCAGGACGGAACCCGGGTCTCCGGCACTGCGAGGCAGCAACTCTACCGCTGCGCCACCGTTAGTTTAGTTGGCAGATACAGTGCGGAAACGGGCCCGGCCTGAAACATCGTCCAGCGATGTTCTCCAGAGATGCTGCCTGACTCGCTGAGTTACTCCAGCTGTCTTTGTTGTTAAAACACTAAAATGCCCCGTTTATCTGAGTGCCCCCAGTAATCAAACTACGAACATGGATTTAGAAACATAGAAAAATAGGTGCAGGAGTAGGCCATTCGGCCCTTCGAGCCTGCACCGCCATTCAATGTGATCATGGCTGATCATCCAACTCAGTATCCCGTACCTGCCTTCTCTCAATACCCCCTGATCCCTTTAGCCACAAGTGCCACATCTAACGCCCTCTTAAATATAGCCAATGAACTGGCCTCAACTACCTTCTGTGGCAGAGAATTCTAGAGACCCACCACTCTCTGTGTAAAGAATGTTTTCCTCATCTTGGTCCTAAAGGAATTCCCCCTTATCCTTGGACTGTGACCCCTTGTTCTGGACTCACCCAACATCGGGAACAATCTTCCAGCATCTAGCCTGTCCAACCCCTTAAGAATTTTGTACGTTTCTATAAGATCCCTCCTCAATCTTCTAAATTCCAGCGAGTACAAGCCGAACTCGCAGCGAACCACACGGGTCCGCGCTGACCAGCGATCACCCCGCTCACTCACACCCCTCGGACAATTCACAATTTTACCAAAAACTCTCTATAAATCTGCACGTCTTTGGAGTGTGGGAGGAAACCGGAGCACCCGGAGAAAACCCACGCGGTCACGGGGAGAGCGTACAGACAGCACGTGTAGTCAGGGTCGAACCCGGGTCTCTGGCGCTGTGCGGCAGCAGCACTACCCGCTGCGCCACCAAAAGTCTCGAGAAAACCGTGAAGAAACTGCAGATGCTGGAAATCTGAAATGAAATCTGATTACTGGAAATTCTGAGCTGGCCAGTCAGCGGCTGTGACGAAAGAAGCAAAGAGTTAAAGTACCAGGGGAGTGTCTTGTTTGGAAATGCAGCACGGAATCAGGCCCTTCGGCCCACCGAGTCCGTGCCGGCCATCGATCACCCGTTCACACCAGTTCTACATTATCCCACTTTCTCATCTAGGGGGGAAATTTACAGAAGGCCCATTAACCTAATGGGCCCTCTGTCATCCACGGAGATTTCTACCTATGCTAAGAGCTATATCTAACTCTCTTAAAAACCTGCGAGGGTGCTTTGGTGGTGTGTGTGTGTGTGTGTGTGTGCTTCCCCTGGTATTGCCCGGGGTAGGTGGTGCGTACAGGCCCAGAGACCACGACACACTTGGCTGTCTATCTGGTGAACGGCTCAGCTGCCCGACCACACATTTCCCTGCTCGCTTAATTTTTTTTTTACCAGAAAGCATCTTAAAATGTCTTTTTCTTTCCGCACGGTGACGATTCTCAGTACGTTGACTCCACATTCCCAGAAGAGGTGACTAAACTCACCAGATCGTGTAGGCGCCACTTGACGTGTGAATCACTGCCTTTTCAGAGCAGCAGGAACCACGTTTTACAATGAGTCGGCGGCTGGAGAGGTCACAGAACAACGCCGACCTTTCCAGTTCACCGGACCCGTTTAAAGTTTCGTTTAGTTTCATCGTCACGTCTGCCACCGAGGTGCAGTGAAAAGTTTTTAGACAATTATAGACAATAGGTGCAGGAGTAGGCCTTTCCGGCCCTTCAAGCCAGCACCGCCATTCAATGCGATCATGGCTGATCATCCCCAATCAGTACCCCGTTCCTGCCTTCTCCCCATATCCCCTGACTCCGCTATCTTTACGAGCCCTATCTAGCTCTCTCTTGAAAGTATCCAGAAGACCGGCCTCCACCACCCTCCGAGGCAGAGAATTCCACAGGTTCACAACTCTCTGTGTGAAAAAGTGTTTCCCCGTCTCCATTAACCATATAACAATTACAGCACGGAAACAGGCCTTCTCGGCCCTTCCAGTCCGTGCCGACCATTTATTTTCCCCTAGTCCCATCTACCTGCACTCAGACCATACCCCTCCATTCCCTTCCCGTCCATATACCTATCCACTTTACTTTTAGATGTTAAAATCGATCCTGCCTCCACCACTTCTGCTGGAAGATCATTCCACACAGCCACCACTCTCTGAGTAAAGAAGCTCCCCCTTTCGTACCCTCAATGGGAAAAGCTTATCCACGTCAAGTCTCCATTCTTTTTAAAAATATATATTTTCCAAAAAATTAGGAGGACAGGAATATGGCACCAAGGTGCCTAATATATATCGACATATTACATTTAATGTACAGCTTCTTATTTTTTATTTTATTTATTTTTTAACAATGAAAAAGAAAAAGAGAGAATAGCTAATAAAAGATAGAAAAACGTGTGATACATAGTGTGTGGAAAGGGACAAAGTGTGTAAGAAGAAAATTGAAAAAAACAAACGAGAAAGTAAGAGATTAAGGAGATCGTTATCTATATTCTTGACCATCCCTCACCCGATCCTGAAACCGTTAGCGTCTACGGTGTTCTTGCACCATGTGCTTCCAAAAAAATCGACAAATGGAGACCAACTCGTTAAGAATTGGTCTGATTTACCTATTAGGAGGAATCGCATTTCCTCAAGATGTGCCGTGTCCAACATGTTTGAAATCCACATTCCAAGCGTTGGTATGGGTGTATTTTTCCAAAAGTTAAGTATACGTTTTTTTTGCCGCTATTAACCCATAATTTAAAAAATAAATTTTGAGATGAGTTCAGTTTATTCCCATCTTCCATTACTCCAAATGTAATCATTTCAATATTAGATTCCATTTTTATCTTGAATAATTTCAAAAATATCACTCCAGAATTTATAACGTTTAAATGCAGGAGACAAAAGAGTGTGTTATAGTTGTGTTTTGGGATAGACATTTATCACAAATGGGGGAAGTGTTTGGATAGAATTTATTCAATCTAGTTTTTGAATAATATAATCTATGTCAAATTTTAAATTGAATTAAATGATGTTGTGGCGTCAGCATAAACATAGGCCACATAAGCTCGAACCCTCGTCAGGAGAGGGCGGGCACACGACGTCATGGTGCTGCTACAATGTCTTGCATTAATCGAACATTTGTGTGTATATATCGAATACTTTTCCCATGTTTGCTTTGTGATTTTTATCATTAATTCTCGTTCCCACTCTTCTCTAATTGCCTTGTCTCCGTTCTAAATGGCTTACCCCTTATTCTTAAACTGTGGCCCCTGGTCCTGGACTCCCCCAACATCGGGAACATGTTTCCTGCCTCTAGCGTGTCCAAATAAGCCGAGGCAGCGTGAGGTGTAGATAGAGTCATTGGAAGGGATATTGGTGTTTACGTGTGTGTGTGAGTTTGTGTGCGTGAGTGCATATACGCGTATGCGAGTACGTGTGTGTTTGTGCATGTACCCTTGTGTACACCTATGTCATTGCATGTGTACGTGTGTTTGTGCGTGCGTGCATGTGTGTGTGCACATATTTGTGTGTGCGTGCGTATATACGTGCATGCGTCTGTGCTGCTCGCAGCCTCTGCAATCTCCGCCGACTGTTTCCTGGAATTTTGTGGGAATGTCGGGTGTGTCTGCCTGGGGCAGGGGGTGTGGGCATGGTGTGTGCGTGCCCTTGTTCCTGCCCCTCCCGCCCACAATCCAGCCCTCCGCAGCCAGAAAACTGAAATTCCACTCATTATTACAAAGGCAGCGAGCATAATAATGAAAATTCCTGGACAGCTGTAAATGACAACAGGAGTACGCATATCCATGTGTCTGAAGAAGGGTCTCGACCCGAAACGTGACCCATACCTTCTCTCCAGAGATGCTGCCTGTCCCGCTGAGTGACTCCAGGAATTCTAAATGCTCAAAGTTCTAACCGCACAGTGGAGGAAGTGGTAAATGAAAATAGAGCCTTCAATATGTCATTACTAAGAATTCTCACCTCTTCGGGCCAGTGGAAACAGGCCTTAGCATCTATCCAACTGAAACGTTATTTAATCGAGTCAACTCACCACTTATCCACAAACAGGAAGTTTAGCTCAGTTTAGTTTAGTGATACAGCGCGGAAACAGGCCCTTCGGCCCACCGGGTCCGTGCCGACCAGCGATCCCAACACATTACTTTCCCGATTAATGAAAGGCCCGGATAGAGTGGATGTGGAGAGGATGGTTCCACTAGTGGGAGAATCTAGGACCAGAGGTCACAGATGCAGAATAAAAGGACGTTCCTTTAGGAAGGAGATGAGGAGGAATTTCTCTCATCAGAGGGTGGTGAATCTGCGGAATTATTTGCCACTGAAGGCTGTAGAGGCCAAGTCAGTGGATATTTTTAAGGCAGAGATAGATAGATTCTTGATTAGCACTGGTGTCAGGAGTCATGGGGAGAAGGCAGGAGAATGGGGTTAGGAGGGAGAGATAGATCAGCCATGATTGAATGGCGGAGTAGACTTGATGGGGTGAATGGCCTAATTCTTATATGATCTTATAACCATATAACAATTACAGCACGGAAACGGGCCTTCTTGGCCCTTCCAGTCCGTGCCAACCATTTATTTTCCCCTAGTCCCATCTACCTGCACTCAGACCATACCCCTCCATTCCCTTCCCGTCCATATACCTATCCACTTTACTTTTAAAACATTAACACTACCCAACACACACACACACACACGGACAAGTTATATTTATATCAAGGCAATTAACCTACAAACCTGCACGTCTTTGGAGAGGGTGGGGAAACCGAAGATCTCGCAGAAAACCCACGCAGGTCACGGGGAGAACGCACAAACTCCGTACAGACAGCACCCGTAGTCGGGATCGAACCCGGGTCTCCGGCGCTGTGAGGCGGCAACTCTACCGCTGCGCCACCGTGCCGCCCCAAAAACAAATTCAAATTTGATAAAATAAAACATTTGATAACTGAAATGATGATAGGAAAGCAAAATAAAACAGGCGCTCAGTACAGAACCAATGTTTAAGAAAGAACTGCAGATGCTGGAAAAATCAAAGGGCCTATTCCTATTCCGTCACCTATTCCTTCGCTCCATAGATGCTGCCTCACCCACTGAGTTTCTCCAGCATTTTTGTCTACCACCCTCGAGACCAATGTTCAGAACTTAGAACATAAAACAGTCCAGCACAGGAACAGGCCCTTCAGCCCACAATGTCTATGCTGAACATGATGCCAAGAACATCTCCTAACTGCCTGTAAAAAGGACACAGTGTGCTGGAGTAACTCAGCGGGTCGGGCAGCATCTGTGGAGAACATGGATAGGTGACGTTTCACAGAGTGCTGGAGTAACTCAGCGGGTCAGGCAGCATCTGTGGAGAACATGGATAGGTGACGTTTCACAGAGTGCTGGAGTAACTCAGCGGGTCGGGCAGCATCTGTGGGGAACACGGATAGGTGACGTTTCACAGAGTGCTGGAGTAACTCAGCGGGTCAGGCAGCATCTGTGGAGAACATGGATAGGTGACGTTTCACAGAGTGCTGGAGTAACTCAGCGGGTCGGGCAGCATCTGTGGAGAACATGGATAGGTGACGTTTCACAGAGTGCTGGAGTAACTCAGCGGGTCAGGCAGCATCTGTGGAGAACATGGATAGGTGACGTTTCACAGAGTGCTGGAGTAACTCAGCGGGTCGGGCAGCATCTGTGGGGAACACGGATAGGTGACGTTTCACAGAGTGCTGGAGTAACTCAGCGGGTCAGGCAGCATCTGTGGAGAACATGGATAGGTGACGTTAAGACTGAAGAAGGATCCTGACCCGAAACGTCATCCATCCACGTCCTCCAGAGACGCTGCCTGACCCGCTGAGTTACTCCAGCACTTTGTGTATTTAAAAAATATATTTCCACCCCGGTAAAAAGATTTTGACTGTCCAGCCTGGGTCAGCATCGACTTTCCAAAGGGCTACTAAAAGAACGGAAGCAAGGAACTGCAGATGCTGGTTTACAGTTAAAGACACAATGTGCTGGAGTAACTCAGCATCTCTGGAGGACGTGGACAGGTGACGTTTCGGGTCGGGACCCTTCTTCAGACGGGAGAGTTACAAAAAAAAAGAGACAAAGTGCTGGAGTAACTCAGCGGGTCAGCTGTGGAGGACAGTGCATTTGATGAAGGGTCCCGATCCTGTCCAGGTTCTCCAGAGATGCTGCCTGAGTTACTCCGGCACTTTGAGTCCTTTATTTTACAGGCTGATTGTTTCCGCCAGATACCACCAAGACGGCAAGCTCCCATCTGCTGCCTTGGTGGCGAGCGGTGGTACAAACATCCACTGATTTGGCCGGCGTCTGTAACTCGAGACGGGGCCCGGATTCCTTTCTCCTCCTGCCTGCCATTGTGCACCATTTACATCTGGGTTTAAAAACGGCCACTCTTCCTACTGCAAGGTGCCTTTTCCTTTCCTCCCCCCCCCCCCCCCCGTCTAATCTTCGACAGGGAGGAGGAGTGCGAAGGGGGAGGATAAACCTCAGAAGGGGACAACTTTTTGGGGGAAGTTTTAATGCAAAAAAAATGCCGGTCTCGACAAAGTTGCAGGTAAGAGCCCAGCGCGACTGTGTAGAGTGGTTGACAGCGAGGGAGATGAAAGGTGAGGGAACAAAGCGCTGGTGGTAAACTCACCCCACTCTTTCTCCCGCACGCTGAATAGCAGAACAAGAGGCTTTGAGGGACGCTGCATTATAATTGGTTCCAATTACCAGGATCAAAGAGACTGAAGGAAAGCGGACTCCCGGGCAGCCTGCAATCACAGCTTTCCAATCCCACCCTCCCCACCCTCTCCCACATCCACTCGTGCTTTTGAAACAAGAATCAAATGTAAGAGTCGCAGAAGCAGATGAAACCAACGCAAGTACAATCTCCCCACCGTGCTTTGTTTTTGGCTTGATGGGCTGAGCGGCCTCATTCAGCATGGCCCTCTGAATGGGCCGAGTGGCCTCTTTCAGCGTTCAATTCAGCTTGTACTTGCTAGAGTTTAGAAAATTGAGGGGGGGGGGGGGGGATCTTATAGAAATTTACAAAATTCTTAAGGGTACACAAAAGGCTGGAGAAACTCAGCGGGTGCAGCAGCATCTAAGGAGCGAAGGAGATAGGCGACGTTTCGGACCAAAACGGTTGCCTATCTCCTTCGCTCCTTAAGATGCTGCTGCACCCGCTGAGTTTCTCCAGCCTTTTGTGTATCCCTCGATTCTCCAGCATCTGCAGTTCCTTCTTTAACAAAATTCTTAAGGGGTTGGACAGGCTAGATGCAGGAAGATTGTTCCCAATGTAGGGGAAGTCCGGGACACGGGGTCACAGTTTAAGGATTGGGGGAAGTCTTTTAGGACCGAGATGAGAAAAACATTTTTCACGCAGAGAGTGGTGAATCTGTGGAATTCTCTGCCACAGAGGGTAGCTGAGGCCAGTTTATTGGCTATATTTAAGAGGGAGTTAGATGTGGCCCTTGTGGCTAAAGGGATCAGGGGGTATGGAGAGAAGGCAGGTACGGGATACTGAGTTGGATGATCAGCCATGATCACATTGAATGGCGGTGCAGGCTCGAAGGGCCGAATGGCCTACTCCTGCACCTATTTTTCTATGTTTCTATGTTGACAAGATTGCTGGAGAAACTCAGCGGGTGCGGCAGCGTCTATGGAGCGAGTTTCGGGACGAAACGTTGCCCATCTCCTTCGCTCCTTAGATGCTGCCGCACCCGCTGAGTTTCTCCAGCTTTTTGTGTAACCCTCGATTCTCCAGCATCTGCAGTTCCTTCTTTAACACTATGAACTTACAGTGTAGTTTGTGCTGGGACTCGGTGCAGTCGCTGTGGGCTCTAGGATGAGGTTTTCAAGCTGAATCCGACACAACGCACAAACCAACCTCCCTTCCACCTGCACCTCACAGCTCCAGAGTCCCGGGTTCGATCCTGACCACGGGCGCCGTCTGTACGGAGTTTGTGCGTTCTCCCCGTGACCTGCGTGGGTTTTCTCCGGGTGCTCCGGTTTCCTCCCACACTCCAAAGACGTGCGGGTTTGTAGGTTAATTGGTTTGGCGTAAATGTAAAAATTGTCCCCAGTGTGTGTGTGTGTGTGTGTGGGGCAGTGTTAATATGCGGGGATCGCTGGTCAGCGCAGGCCGAAGGGCCCGTTTCTGTGCTGTACCTCTAGACTAAAGTAAACTGTGAACATTTTCAAAGTATTGTAAATGCTGCAAAAAATATCAGCAGCAATAATCAACCGGTAGATTGATTTGTGTAAGAAGGAACTGCAGATGCTGGTTTAAACCAAAGGCAGACACAAAATGCTGGAGTAACTCAGCGGGACAGGCAGCATCTCTGGAGAGAAGGGATGGGTGACGTTTCGGGTCCAGACCCTTCTTCAGATTCGTAGATTCGTGGCTGCCGACCTACCAGCTCGGTGCATGTGATCTTGGCGAGGAGTTCGGTCAGAGAGTCCTCAGTGTGATCGCTGCAGGTGATGCCCAGGCCACGGATGGCCGCAGCGATGCTCCCGGTCGCGATCATCGACGGTGGGTACATGGCGAAGTTGAAATCTGAAACAGGAGAGCAAAGAGCAGGTCATGGAGTGATGCCGTGCGGAAACAGGCCCTTCGGCCCGACTGCCTGACCCGCTGAGTTACTCCAGCACACTGTGTCTTTCGTCATCTATTACCTGCCAGGCGTTGTCCTGCCCTCCTCTCTTCCAGCTTTCTCCCCCCCCCCCCCATCGCTGACCCTGGGTGCTGTCTACGTGGAGTTTGCATGCTTTCCCCGTGACCATGTGGGTTTCCTCCGAGTGCTCCGGTTTCTCCCACATCCCAAAGACGTGCCGGTTTGCAGGTTAATCGGCCCCTAGTGTGTAGGGAGTGGATGAGAAAGTGGGATAACATAGAACTAGCGTGAACGGGTGATGGCTGGTCGGCGTGGACTCGATGGGCCGAAGGGCCTGTTTCCAAATTGTTTCATTCAATTAATCAATAGGTGTCGAGTGTCAGTACCTTTATACGAGGGAGGTCTCCTGAAGGGAAACACCTGTGTGTATGTAATCATATCTTTGAGGCTGTTTCCGTGCCACACTTGTTAATCGACTCTTTAGATTTTAGTGATACAGCGGGGAAACAGGCCCTTCAGCCCACCGAGTCCGTGCCGACCAGCGATCGCCCCGCACGCTAGTACTATCCCATACACAATCTTAGCAAAGCCAATTAACCTACAAACCTGCACGTCTTTGGAGTGTGGGAGGAAACCGGAGCACCTGGAGAAAACCCACGCAGGTCACGGGGAGAACGTACAAACGCCACACACACACGTAGTCAGGATCGAACCCGGGTCTCTGGCGCTGTCTCTACATGTGGTGGGAAATCCCACCACCGAGTCGTAGAGTCACACCCACCTTGAAACAGGCCCTTCGGCCCAACTTGTCCACGATGCCTCATCTGCACTAGTCCGACCTGCACACGTTTATCTAAATGGTGGCCGATTAGGAAAAGGGGAGATGCAGCGCGACCTGGGTGTCATGGTACACCAGTCATTGAAAGTAGGCATGCAGGTGCAGCAGGCAGTGAAGAAAGCGAATGGTATGTTAGCATTCATAGCAAAAGGATTTGAGTATAGGAGCAGGGAGGTTCTACTTCAGTTGTATATGGTCTTGGTGAGACCACATCTGGAATATTGCGTACAGTTCTGGTCTCCAAATCTGAGGAAGGACATTATTGCCATAGAGGGAGTACAGAGAAGGTTCACCAGACTGATTCCTGGGATGTCAGGACTGTCTTATGAAGAAAGGCTGGATAGACTCGGTTTATACTCTCTAGAATTTAGGAGATTGAGAGGGGATCTTATAGAAACTTACAAAATTCTTAAGGGGTTGGACAGGCTAGATGCAGGAAGATTGTTCCCGATGTTGGGGAGGTCCAGGACAAGGGGTCACAGCTTAAGGATAAGTGGGAAATCCTTTAGGACTGAGATGAGAAGGACTTATTTCACACAGAGAGTGGTGAGTCTCTGGAACTCTCTGCCACGGAGGGTAGTTGAGGCCAGTTCATTGGCTATATTTAAGAGGGAGTTAGATGTGGCCCTTGTGGCTAAGGGCATCAGAGGGTATGGAGAGAAGGCAGGTACAGGATACTGAGTTGGATGGTCAGCCATGATCACATTGAATGGCGGAGCAGGCTCGAAGGGCCGAATGGCCTACTGCTGCACCTAATTTCTATGTTTCTATGTTTGGCCCATATCACTCTCTAAACATTTCCTATCCATGAACCTGCCTTTCCACGCAGCCCTGGTCTATCAAACATCCTCATTTCCTGCACTAAAACCCCACGAAATGTCAAAGGATTACCTGTGGCGCACATGGCGATGAAAGTTTGACTGTGTTTCTTGATAAGTTCCAGGCTGTCCGACAGAAAGGACAACTTTCCTAGGATGTGTTCAATGAAATCGTTCGGAGTTGTCACAGACAGATCCCACTTCAGTTTTCCAAGGACAACGATCTCCCAGTCCTGAGGATGAGAAGAGACTAAATTAACACAAGACCTCCTCCTCCTCCTCCCTCCCCCATCATTCAAGATGGCGGCCAACACAGGCGTTCAAGATGGCGGCCAACACAGGCATTCAAGATGGCGGCCAACACAGACATGGATCTGCAATCACACATGATTTCTCCACTTTCCGACCTTGACTCCAACGGCAGCCTTTCTTACTTTACCTATGCTCCTCTTCAGCCCTGGACTACGAGTCTACCTCATTCTTTCCATCGATTCCATCTACACCTCGGCAAGGCCGGCAGCATCATCAAGGACCAGTCTCACCCCCAGTCACTCCCTCTTCTCCCCTCAGGCAAGAGGAACAGAAGTGTGAAAATGGACACCTCCAGATTCAGGGACAGTTTCTTCCCGGCTGTTATCAGGCAACTGAACCATCCTACCACAACCAGAGAGCGGTCCTGAACTACTATCTACCTCATTGGAGACCCTCGGACTATCGTTGATCAGATTTTACTGGTTTTAAACTGTATTCAGGCTATTCCTTTTATCCTGTATCTGTACACTGTGGACGGCTCGAATGTAATCATGTATTGTCTTTCCGCTGACTGGTTAGCTCGCAACAAAAGCTTTTCACTGTACCTCGGTACACGTGACAATAAACTAAAGACAATCTCATTTCCTCCACAAAGTCTCAGCGTAACGGCACAAGAATCGATCACCTCTTGGTGTCTGTGTACCTGTTCTCCTGTGACTGTCACTATACCGAGTCTGACGAGGGTCCCGACCCGAGACGTCGCCCGTCCTTGTTCCCCCAGAGATGCTGCCTGCCCCGCTGAGCTACTCCAGCACTGTGTACCCATCACAGCGGCAGAGGCCCGGGTTCGATCCCGACCTCGGGTGCCAGCCGCGTGCAATCTGCACGTTCTCCCTGCGACCGTGTGGGCTTCATACTCATACAATGTTGTGCCACAACATTAGAGCAGGCCCTTCGGCCCACAATGTCCGTGCCGAACATGACGCCAAGTCTAACTCCCATCCGCCTACATGTGGTCCATATCCCTCCATTTCCAAAAGCCTCTTAAATGCCAACGACTGTTATCAGCTTCCTCCACCACCCCCCTGGCAGCGCGTTCCAGGCCCCCACCACTCACTAGGTGACAAACCTGCCCCGCACACCTCTTTTAAACTTTGTCCCCCTCATCTTGAAGCTATGCCCTGCTGGGGAAAAAGGTTCTGACAAACCTACTCCTGTCTAACATAGCTAATAGGTGCAGGTCCAGGAGTAGGCCATTCGGCCCTTCAAGCCAGCACCGCCATTCAATGTGATCATGGTTGATCATCCAGAATCAGTATCCCGTTCCTGCCTTCACCCCATATTCCTTGATCCCTTGAGCTCTATCTAACTCTCTCTTGAAAACATCCAGTGAATCGGCCTCCACTGCCTTCTGTGGCAGAGAATTCCACAGATTCACAACTCTCTGGGTGGAAAGGTTTTTCCTCATCTCAGTCCTAAATGGCCGACCCCTTATTCTTAAACTAAGTGTGATCCATGGTTCTGGACTCCCCCAACATCGGGATTTTTTTTCCTGCATCTAGCGTGTCCAATCCCATAAGAATTGCATTTGTTTCCATAGGATCCCCGCTCATCCTTCTAAATTCGTGAATACAAGCCCAGTCGCTCCATTCTTTCATCATGTGTCAGTCCCGCCATCCCGGGAACCTATGCACTCCCTCAATAGCAAGAATGCCTGCTTCTGGACTCCCCCATTTTTCCTGCATCTAGCCTGTTCAATCCCTTAAGAACGTTATATGTTTCTATAAGATCCCCTCTCATCCTTCTAAATTCCAGTTTTGTGCGGGTGTCAGGGGTTGTGGGGAGAAAGCTGGAGAATGGGGTTAGAAGGGAGAGATAGATCAGCCATGATTGAATGGCGGAGTAGAATGGATGGGCCGAATGGCCTAATTCTGCTCCATTGATTTACGAACATGATCTGGGATTATAAGCATGGATGGACAGGGTGCATCTTAGCAAAACATCTCGTGGGGTCGGGCAGCGTCTGTGGAGGGAATGGACAGGTGGCATTTCGGGTCAATGTTAAGAAGGGCCCCGTGAAGTGGAAAGGTCAAAGACCAGAGGGCACAGCTTTAAGGGAAAAGAGGTCAAAGGAGATGGGAGAGAGAAGTTTTTTTTCGTGGAGATTTTTTCGGGTGGTGGGTGCCAGGGGGTGGCGGTGGAGGCAGTAAGACAGCGACCTTTCCCAGGCTCGCAGTCACGGTGGCGCAGCGGTAGAGTCGCTGCCTCGCGGCAAACATTGTGTCCCTCCTAGCTGTCACCGCATGTCATGTTGCCACCTGCGGGCGGAGCACCAAGGCAAATTCCTTGTATGTGAATACTTGGCCGATAAACTTGTTCATTCATTCATTCATCCATCCAATTGCAGCGCCGGGGACAGAGGTCCGATCCCGACTACGGGCGCTGTCTGTACGGAGTTTGTACGTTCTTCGCCGTGGGGTACTGATTGGGGATGATCAGCCATGATCACATTGAATGGCGGTGCTGGCACGAAGGGCCGAAGGGCTGAATGGCCTATTCCTGCACCTATTGTCTATTGACCTGCGTGAGTTTTCGCCGAGATCTTCGGTTTCCTCCCACACTCCAAAGACGCACAGGTTTGTAGGTTAATTGGCTTGGTGTAGATGTAAAAACTGTCCAACTTCCAGTATAGTCCATGGTGGACTCACGGTACAAGTCATAGAGACAGATGCTTAAACATGGAGGAAGCGATGTGCAGTTTACACTGGCATCACGGTCAGCACATAACTGATGGGCAGAAGGGTCTGTTCCTCTGCTCTACACTGCTCTGCCTTCTATGTAAACCATAAGTTCAGAAGTGTGGAGGAAAGAGGGGTCTCGACCCGAAACGTCACCCATTCCTTCTCTCCAGAGATGCTGTCTGACCCGCTTGAGTTACTCCAGCAAGTTCATAAGTGACAGGAGCAGAATTAGGCCATTCGGCCCATCAAGTCTACTCCGCCATTCAATCATGGATGATCTATCTCTCCCTGCTAACCCCATTCTCCTGCCTTCTCCCCATAACCTATGAGACCCGCACTAATCAAGAATCTATCTAGATTTCTGCTTTAAAAATGTCCACTGACTTGGCCTCCACAGCCTTCTGTGGCAATGAGTTCCACAGATTCACCACCCTCGACTAAAGAAATTCCTCCTCATCTCCTTCCTAAAGGAACGTCCTTTAATTCTGAGGCTGTGACCTCTAGTCATAGACTCTCCCACTAGTGGAAACATCCTCTCCACATCCACTCTATCCAGGCCTTTCACTATTGGGTAAGTTTCAATGAGGTCCCCCCTCAATATTCTAAACTCCAGCGAGTACAGGCCCAGTGCCGACAAACGCTCATCACACCGTATCTATCCATCCCTGCTGTAAAAAGATCCACTGACTTGGCCTCCACCGGGCGCGCGGCCATACATTCCCAACCGAGTTTCCTCCGGGTGCTCCGGTTTCCTCCCTCATCCCAGAAACCCAACATGTCGGGTGGGGGGGGGGAGGTTCTGTGAGAAAGTGAATGGGAATGTGGGGAGTATTGTGGACGGGTACAACATGGAGCGGTACAGCACAGGATCAGGCCCTTCGGCCCACAATGTCCGTGCTGGACATCATGCCTTGTCAAACTGATCTCATCTAACTGCACGTGACCCATGTCCTCCATGCCTTGCCTTACCCCTTATTCTTAAACTGTGGCCCCTGGTTCTGGACTCCCCCAACATCGGGACCATGTTTCCTGCCTCTAGCGTAACCAAACCCTTAATAATCTTATATGTTTCAATTTCTCACAGAGCGTTCTCTGTGAGAATTCTCTGCCTCAGAGGGCGGTGGAGGCCGGTTCTCTGGATGCTTTCATGAGAGAGCTAGATAGGGCTCTTAAAGGTAGCGGAGTCAGGGGATATGGGGAGAAGGCAGGAACGGGGTACTGAATGGGGATGATCAGCCACGATCACATTGAATGGCTCGAAGGGCCGAATGGCCTACTCCCGCAGCTATTGTCTAAATGATCCCCTCATCCTTCTAAGTAGTTCCACCAAAATCCTTTACAAAATAAATAACTGTAGGTCGTTTTTAATGTTAGATGGAACCTGAGGCAGCAGCTGTGGAGGGGAGTTCCTCCACTCACTCTGAGTAAGGAGGTTCCTGTATGAGCACCTTGGAATGATGCAGGCTCCCTACAGACTGACACATCTTTTATTCTTGGTCTCCACACGAAACGTCACCTATCCATGTTCTCCACAGATGCTGCCTGACCCGCTGAGTTAGAAACATAGAAAAATAGGTGCAGGAGTAGACCATTCAGCCCTTCGAGCCTGCACCGCCATTCAATGTGATCATGGCTGATCATCCAACTCAGTGTCCCGTACCTGCCTTCTCTCCATACCCCCTGATCCCTTTAGCCACATCTAACACCCTCTTAAATATAGCCAATGAACTGGCCTCAACTACCTTCTGTGGCAGAGAATTCCAGAGACTCACGACTCTCTGTGTAAAGAATGTTTTCCTCATGTCGGTCCTAAAGGAATTCCCCCTTATCCTTAGACTGTGACCCCTTGTTCTGGACTCCCCCAACATCGGGAACAATCTTCCAGCATCTAGCTTGTCCAACCCCTTAAGAATTTTGTAAGTTTCTATAAGATCCCACCTCAATCTTCTAAATTCCAGCGAGTACAAGCCGAGTCTATCCAGTCTTTCCTCATATGGAAGTCCTGCCATCCCAGGAATTAGTCTGGTTACTCCAGCACTCTGCGAAACGTCACCTATCCATGTTGTCCACAGATGCTGCCTGACCCGCTGAATTACTCCAGCATTTTTTTTTGTAAACCAGCATCTGCCATTCCTTGTCCCAACATCTTCTATCCTGGAATGTTAAACATTCATGAGACTACCCGCCAGTTTTCCAGCTCGTGTTGACTGCGACGCTCCTTGTGCATTCTACCACTTCTGTAAACACCGTTTAGTTTAGAGGCACAGGGCGGAAACAGGCCATTCGGCCCACCGAGTCTGTGCCAACCAGCGATCCCCGCACACTAACACTACCATACACAGACGCACTAGGGACAATTTACAATTTTTACCAAAGCCAATTAACCTACAAACCCGCACGTCTTTGGAGTGTGGGAGGAAACCGGAGCACCCGGAGAAAACCCACGCAGGTCACGGGGAGAACGTGCAAACTCCGTACAGACAGCACCCGTATTCAGGATCGAACCCGGGTCTCTGGCGCTGTGAGGCAGCAGCTCTACCCGCTGCGCCAACGTGCCGTACAAGAACGGAGTGGCGACTGTGTTTGCAATTACAGACAGCAAAGACAGAGCCTGATAAATGGCTGAGAACTTCAAGTTCATTGGTGTTAATATTACCAAAGATCTCTCATGGACCAACCACAGTTGAGGCGTCAAGTCTAATCAAGGAGGCACATCAATATAGTAGTGGCCAGAGGATCTGGGGTGACGGAGGAGCTGAAGGAAATCCACATTAGGCAGGAAATGGTGTTGGATAGACTGAAGGGACTGAAGGCTGATAAATCCCCAGGGCCTGATGGTCTGCATCCCAGGGTACTTAAGGAAGTGGCTCGAGAAATCGTGGATGCATTGGTGATAATTTTCTAATGTTCTATAGACTCAGGATCAGTTCCTGTGGATTGGAGGGTAGCTAATGTTATCCCACTTTTTAAGAAAGGCGGGAGAGAGAAAACAGGGAATTATAGACCAGCTAGCCTGACATTGGTGGTGGGGAAGATGCTGGAGTCAATTATAAAAGATGAGATAGTCGCACATTTGGATAGCAGTAACAGGATCGGTCCGAGTCAGCATGGACTTACGAAGGGGAAATCATGCTTGACTAATCCTCAAATGGACAAGGGAGAGCCAGTGGATGTAGTGTACCTGGACTTTCAGAAAGCATTTGATAAGGTCCCACATAGGGGATTAGTGGGCAGAATTAGGGCACATGATATTGGGGGTAGAGTGCTGACATGGATAGAGAAGTGGTTGGCAGACAGGAAACAAAGAGTAGGGATTAATGGGTCCCTTTCAGAATGGCAGGCAGTGACTAGTGGGGTACCGCAAGGCTCAGTGCTGGGACCGCAGCTATTTACAATATACATCAATGATTTGGATGAAGGGATTCAAAGTAACATTAGCAAATTTGCAGATGACACAAAGCTGGGTGGTAGTGGGAACTGTGAGGAGGATGCTATGAGAATGCAGGGTGACCTGGACAGGTTGGGGGAGTGGGCAGATGCATGGCAGATGAAGTTTAATGTGGATAAATGTGAGGTTATCCACTTTGGTATAAAAAACAGGAAGGCAGACTACTATCTAAATGGCGTCAAGTTGGGAAACGGGTAAGTACAACGGGGTCTGGGGGTCCTTGTTCATCAGTTTATGAAAGTAAGCATGCAGGTACAAGAGGAGTCCAGTATAGGAGCAAAGAGGTCCTTCTGCAGTTGTACAGAGCCCTAGTGAGACCACACCTGGAGTATAGTGAGCAGTGTTTAGTCCCCTAATTTGAGGAAGGACATTCTTGCTATTGAGGGAGTGCAGCGTAGGTTTACACGGTTAATTCCCGGGATGGCGGGACTGTCATATGCTGAGAGAATGGAGCAGCTGGGCTTGTACACTCTGGAGTTTAGAAGGATGAGAGGGGATCTTATTGAAACATATAAGATTGTTAAGGGCTTGGACACGCTAGAGGCAGGAAACATGGGGTAGTCCAGAACCAGGAGACACAGTTTAAGAATAAGGGTAAGACATTTAGAATGGAGATGAGGAAACACTTTTTCTCACAGAGAGTTGTGAGTCTGTGGAATTCTCTGCCTCAGAGGGCGGTGGAGGCCGGTTCTCTGGATGCTTTCAAGAGAGAGCTAGATAGGGCTCTTAAAAATAGCGGAGTCAGGGGAAATGGGGAGAAGGCAGGAACGGGGTACTGATTGTGGATGATCAGCCAGGATCACATTGAATGGAGATGCTGGCTCAAAGGGCCGAATGGCCTACTCCTGCACCTATTGTCTATCAACGCCTCGACATCCGCAGGAGTCAGCAAGTCTCCAATGACTCTTACAAACTTCTACAGATGCCCTATGGACAGCAGGCTGTGGGGTTGCATCACAACTAGGTTTGGGAACAGCTCTGAGCCCAAGACCACAAGAAATTGCAGAGAGTTGTGGATGGAGCCCAGTCCATCACACAGACCACACTCCCCACCATTGACTCCATCTACACTTCACTCTGCCTCAGAAAAGCAGCCAACAGAATCAAAGGCTTGTCCCACCCCGGTCATTCCTCCTTCTCCCTGGCCCTGTCTAGCAGAAGGTACAGAAGCTTGAAAGCGCGCACCACCAGGCTCAGGAACAGCTTCTTCCCCTCTGCTATCAGGTTTCTGAACGGTCCTTCCATAAGCTAGGGTACTGTCCGATTCACCTCCACCCCATTGCGGACATTGGACTTTGTCTCTGGAACTGTTGCGCTACGATGCTGAGAACTATATTCTGCTCTCTGTATCTTCCCCTTTGCTCTACCTATTGTACTGGAGTTTGACTTGATTGTATTTATGCATAGTATTGTTCGACCTGTTTGGATAAGAGAACAAAGCTTGTCACTGTACCTCAGTACACGTGACATTAATAGACCTACACGCCTGCCAACACAGTCACAGCTCCTCTGCTGTCTGTCACTCACGGGGGTTTAAACCTACAAACCTGCACGTCTTTGGAGTGTGGGAGGAAGCAGAAGATCTCGGAGAAAACCCACGCAGGTCACGGGGAGAACGTGCAAACTCCGTACAGACAGCACCCGTAGTCGGGATCGAACCCGGGTCTCGGGTGCTGCACCGGCTGTCAGGCAGCGACTCTGCCTCTGTGCCACCATCTTTAAACTTTAGAGATACGGCACGGAAACAGGCCCTTTGGCCCATCGACCAGCGACCGCTCCATGCACTAACACTGTCCTGCACACACTGGTGACAATCTTACAACTTACCAAAGCCAATTAACCGACAAACCTGCGCGTCTGTGGAGTGCGGGCGGAAACTGGAGCACCCGGGGGAAAACCAACGCGGTCACGGGGAGAGCGTGCAAACTCCATACAGACAGCACCCGTGCAGCAGTCAGGATCGAACCCGGGTCTCTGGGTTGCGAGGCAGAAACTCTAACCCACTGCGCCACCCCTCAGGTGTGTTTCCTCCCATGTACCAAAGACGTGCTGGTTTATGGGTTAATTGGCCCTCTGTAAATTGCCTCCTCGTGGGCTGGGAGTGGATGGGAGAGTGGGATAGTAGTGTAGAACTAGTGTGAACTTGTGATCGGTGGTTGGCGTGGACCCGGTGGGCCAAAGGGCCTGTTTCCATGCTGTATCGCTGAACTAAAGTTTGTTTTGTGACAAGCTTCTCCTCTGACGGATGCTGGTTGCGAGAACATCATCTTTAAGGTGTTACTGACTCATGCACCGCAGAGCTGCCTGCTGGACACAGACATGTATAACCATTCAGACCCTGCACCACCCTGTAAGGTGGGTAGACCAGAATAACTTCGAAGAACGGGTGGAGTTGCTGCCTCACAGCGCCAGAGACCCGGGTTCGATCCTGACCACGGGTGCTGTCTGTACGGAGTTTGCACGTTCTCCCCGTGACCTGCGTTGGGTTTTCTCCGGGTGCTCCGGTTTCCTCCCACACTCCAAAGGCGTACGGCTTTGTAGGTTCGGTAAAGATAGCAAATTGTCCCTGCTGCGAGTAGGACAGTGTTAGTGTGCGGGGATCGCTGGTCGGCGCGGACACGGTGGGCCTTTTTCTGCGCTGTATCTCCAAACTAAATGAACGCTACCCCCAAATAAATCTTTTTTTATTCAAAAATCCCTAAATAACATCCTACCAAGTCCAACTGCGGTGTAAGAGTTTTCATTGTAAAAATGCCAAAGAATTATCAGTCTGAAGAAATGTCTCGACCCGAAACGTTGCCCATTTCCTTCGCTCCATAGATGCTGCCGCACCCGCTGAGTTTCTCCAGCACTTTTGTCCACCAAGGAATTATTGGAAGGCGTTTACTGCAGATGCTTAGAAAGTGGTGGCCTGAAATGCTTGAAATAACCAGATTGGATTTTTAAGAAAGAACTGCAGATGCTGGGGAAAAAACAAATCGAAGGCAGACAAAAATGCTGGAGAAACTCAGCGGGTGAGGCAGCATCTATGGAGCGAAGGGATAGGTGACGTTTCGGGTCGAGACCCGGAAGGGTCTCGACCCGAAACGTCACCTATTCCTTCGCTCCATAGATGCTGCCTCACCCTTAAGGGTCTCGACCCGAAACGTCACCTATTCCTTCGCTCCATAGATGCTGCCTCACCCTTAAGGGTCTCGACCCGAAACGTCACCTATTCCTTCGCTCCATAGATGCTGCCTCACCCTTAAGGGTCTCGACCCGAAACGTCACCTATTCCTTCGCTCCATAGATGCTGCCTCACCCTTAAGGGTCTCAACCCGAAACGTCACCTATTCCTTGGCTCCATAGATGCTGCCTCACTCTTAAGGGTCTCAACCCGAAACGTCACCTATTCCTTCGCTCCATAGATGCTGCCTCACCCTTAAGGGTCTCGACCCGAAACGCCACCTATTCCTTCGCTCCATAGATTGGATTTTTTAAAAACTATTCTTTGCACTAAAATATGCACGAGCGTGCTAACCTCAAATTAAATGCTTAATACCACATCTAAAACAGTTCGGACGCCACTCATCCTGTTCATTAAAACGCAGGGCAAATTCTGGTTAGATATTCAAATGCTTTCTGAGCTCTTGCTTTGAACAGTGGAGTGCACAGATTAGATAGACTACGTTTGAACATCAACGAAGAGCAAAGCTCTTATCAAATGCAACGTTGGGACGAAGCGATATGCAGCGATGAGCGCAAGCACTTTAAGGGCGGCTTCTTCACACACTAGGTGGCACTAGAAACCTGGTGTCGAGTTAGTTTGCACTGCTGTCTGATCGATAACTGCAATCACCAGGCAAATAATTCAAGCAAAACCCTCCTCCCTTTTTTTTTAAACTTCCTGACTGTAACTCCCCCCCCCCACCCCACCTCTTCACTTCGTTCCAGGCAACGTAATGTGAAGACAGAACTTTAAAACGAAAAACTAATGTTTTCTTAAGTTTAAAAAATTGCAAAGTAATCTCTCTCTGACCCCCACATCTTGCCCCAAGTAGGCAAATACATGCACGCAGTGACAAACACAGCAGGCTGCTCCTTTCAAAAGATGCACAAGTTTTTAAAAAAATAGTCTGTGTGTGTGTGGGGTGTAAAAAAAAAGGCAGAAATGTTAGAATTACCAGTAGATCCTCGGGCGTGACTGAATTATCTGTATAAATGCAAAGTTTATCGGCTGTCAACGGGATAGTTTCTTTCAGTTTTGATGCTAAAAACATGCAGACTGCCCCTAGCAGCTGGAGGTGACATTTTCGAGTAGGAACCGAAGATAAAAATCTATCCAGATAATTCACAGCCAACAGAAAGACTTCCTCTTCGCATTTTTGCTCTTCACACACCTAAAATAGGCAAAAACGACAAGGGGGGGGGGGGGGGGGGAGCCAGAATCAATTAAAACATTCGTTGCAAAGTTGTTACAAGCAAATCTTTAACCGTTGGCAAAGTTAACTCACAAGCCTTAACAATTTGCAAAAAACAGTTTTTAAAAAATCCTCTCCCACCCCCTCCTCTTTCGACCCTTTTGCAAGATGCAAGAATCTGCACAAAATTCACTTTTTTTTGCACGATTGTACACTTCTGCGGAGCATTCTCCGCCAACCCCGTGCGACTGCGTATTTTCTAAAAATATTACAATTAAATTAACTGAAAAATAACGCGTGGTTGCCAGCAGAGATACCTTTTGTTCGAAATAAAGTTTCAAAAAATCGTGAAAATTACAGGAATGCACCTAGGGGGATAATTTTCACATGTAAATAAAGACGAAATCCCCAAGTTTGTTTGGGGCCAGAAAGTGGCAGCTAACTGCACGGAAACAGGGAGATATCTAAAGGTATATAATGCATGGATTTTGGGTGGTCTGACTCGCTCTCTGCAGAAACTGCCAGGGATTGCAACCGGGCAGTGGTTAACACAGCGTAAAGGATAGTTTGCGAGACAGCAAAAGTCCTGAAATTATTTACATGCATTTATAATCCCCAGATTGCACGCTTTCCCCCAATCGTTAATGCAGAGAGGCGTTCGGATAAAACTCAATCGAGAAACGCAGGAGAAAGTTTTTGAAGTCGAGTCAACATGGCGTCAGGCTGTTGTTTATCCAGCCATCATCAGTTCTTATAAAATTTGGCAAAAAATACTTTAAAAAATTCAGCACAATTCAGCATTCGATTGAAATGAGGCATCTGCAATTGCAATCGCTTGCTAAGCATGCACGCCGTGGCAACTTAAGCTCAGAGCCTCTCCAAATGCACTTTCAGACGCGCAATTTAAAAAATAACTTTGGAAAAAATAAAATTAAATGCATGACACCGATGTGCAGCCCCTTGCAACCTTCCACGAGTACTTTTTGCAGGGCTGCAGAGACAATTGCACATCAACAAGCGTTGCGAACAGGACATAGATGTAGCAATAACATTCCCCTTTTACCTCCAACATCCAAAATGATACCATTTTTCTCATGTAAGGCTCGATTTCTTTTTGCACGCACTTGAAATAAGAGATCCGAGGAATGTATCTGTCTTCCGTGAGCAGGAGATTCTGCAGGACTCTGTGGTCGGAGAGGAGGGTAGGGTCGGGGAAGGCTCGCTGGATTCTCTGGGCAGCCTCCATGCAGAACAGCTCCATGACTGTGTGAGTGAGTGTATGTGTGTGTATGTGGTGCTCCCTCTGTATGCCGACTGTCCTCTTGCAACAAGCAAGTGCCTGCCTCCCCTAGATCTGATTGACAGCTGTGACCCGGGAGCCCGGGAGGGGAGGAGGGGGGGGGGGGGGGGGGTGGATTGGCTGGAACACGTGCCTTCAACTTTTCCCAACTAACTTATTCCAACTTTTTCCAAATGTTTGCATAGAAACAGAAAGAATAGGTGCAGGAAGCACCGCCATTCAATGTGATCACGGCTGATCATCCAAAATCAGTTCCCCGTTCCTGCTTTCTCCCCATATCCCCTGATTCCGTTAGCCCTAAGAGCTAAATCTAACTCTCTCTTGAAAACATCCAGTGAATTGGCCTCCACTGCCTTCCGTGGCGGAGAATTCCACGGATTCACAACTCTCTGGGTGGAAACGTTTTTTCTCATCTCAGTCCTAAATGGCCGACCCCTTATTCTTAAACTGTGTGACCCCTGGTTCTGGACTCCCCCAACATCAGGGAACATTTTTCCTGCATTTAGTCTGTCCGATCCTTTGAGACAGAATTTTCAGCATGGAAGAATCTGCACACACACAAAAAAAAGGGGTTTTTTTCTCGCAGTTGTTTTAGCCTCTCTACAGAACAACCCACCTCCACTGAGCTCAGCCCGGGTCGAGTGCGAGCATTCCCACTTCCTCACAAGGCTCAGGAAGTTCGGCACGTCCCCAACAACTCTCGCCAACTTCTACAGATGTGCCGCGGCAAGCCTCGCGGCACAGTTCGGGAACAGCTCCGCCCGAGACCGCAAGAAATCGCAGAGAATTGTGGACGCAGCCCAGACCGTCACGCACAAACCAACCTCCCTCCATCGACTCCATCTACACCTCACGCTGCCTCGGCAAGGCCAGCAGCATCATCACGGACCAGTCTCACCCTGGTCACTCCCTCTTCTCCCCTCTCCCATCGGGCAAGAGGTACAGAAGTGTGAAAACGAACGCACATCTCCAGATTCAGGGAGTTTCCTCCCAGCTGTTATCAGGCAACTGAACCGTCCTCTCTCCAACTAGAGAGCGGTCCTGAACTACTATCTACCTCTTTGGTGACCCTTGGACTATCCTTGATCGGACTTTGCTGGCTTCACCTTGCACTAAACGTTATTCCCTTATCATGTATCTGTACACTGTAAATGGCTCGATTGTAATCACGTATTGTCTTTCTGCTGACTGGTTAGCACGCAACAAAAGCTTTTCACTGAACCTCGGTACATGTGACAATAAACTGAACTGAAACCAAGTCTTCATGCCCGCACCTCTGCTTTCCTTATCCATGCTTATTTCAGAACTGCTTCTTCCCTGCAGTCATCAGGCTATTAAACACGACAACTTCCAAAGAAGCTCTGAACTACATGAAACTCCATAAGTGATAGCAGAATTAGGCCACTCCATTCAATCGGGGCTGATCTATCTCTCCCTCGTAACCCCATTCTCCTGCCTTCTCCCCATAACCTCTGACACCCGTACTGATCAAGAATCTATCTATCTCTGCCTTAAAAATATCCACTGACTTGTGGCCTCCACAGCCGTCTGTGGCAAAGAATTCCACAGATTCACCACCCTCTGACTAAAGAAATTCCTCCTCATCTCCTTCCTAAAGAAACGTCCTTTTATTCTGAGGCTGTGGCCTCTGGTCCTAGACTCTCCCACCAGTGGGAATATCCTGTCCACACCCACTCTATCCAAACCCTTCACTATTCTGTGTGTTTCAATGAGGTTCGCCCCTCATTCTTCTAAACCCCAGCGGGTCCAGTGCCGTCAATCGCTCATCATAGGTTAACCCGCTCATTCCTGGGATCGTTCTTGTAAACTTCCTCTGGACCCTCTCCAGTGCCGGCACATCCTTCCTCAGATACGGGGCCCACAATATTCCAAATATGGTCTGACCAGCGCCTTATCGAGCCGCAGCATTACATCCCTGTTTCCGTATTCTAGTCCTCTCAAAATAAATGCAAGTTTGCCTTCCTTACTACCAACTCGACTAGCAAATTAACTTTTAGGGAATCCTGCACCAGCAAGCCCAAGTCCCCTTGCACCTCCCATTTCGGAATTCTATCCGCATTTAGAAAATAGTCTGCACCCTTATTCCTAATATCAAAATGCTTGACTCCACACTATATTCCATTGGGTTTATCTTTTTGCACTTTTATTGTTTGCTTGTTTTTATGTGTATGTGTGTGTATATGTATGTATATATATGTGTGTATATAACAACATATAGATTTGATCATATTACTACAGTGCTTACATATTCTGTTGTGTTGCTGCTAGTAAGAATGTCCGTGGTCTATCAACTATATCAATTCAATTCTATATTTATTCCATATATCTTGGGATATATGACAATATAACACTCTCTTTCTCTCTCTCTTTTTCTCTCTCTCTATCTCTTTCTCTCTCATTCTCTCTCTCTTTCTTTCTCTCTCTCCTTTCCTTCTCTCTCTCGCTCTCTATCTCTCTATTTCTTTCTATCCCTCTCTATCTCCCTCTTCCTTCCTCTCTCTCTCTTGCTCTCGAATTCTCTCTCTCTCTCTCTACCTCTCTCCCTCTTTCTCTCTTTCTCTTTGTGAGATATAGTTTGTGCTACAATCACTACTCAGAGACTAAATCGTGGAAACAAGAAATGCTTTATTTGCGAGTCTGCGGAATCGGGTGCCTCTCCAAGTTGAGACAAACCAAAGTCAGGAAAGTAAAGCCCCTTTATACACACAATTCTGCTGGCTTAACCTCCCCTTCTGGCTCTTCCCAATCAGAGCACTGAGGTGCACAGTCTATAGGTACATCCCCCCAGTACCTCCCACATCATACATCGCATGTTCATGGTAATGAGCAGTTTCTCGACCAGGGGCGTGTCAGTAATATTCATTTATTTCATTAAGCATGCTCAGTTGCAATTGACCTGGCCTAGGTTCTTGTATTTTAATTGAAAACATAGAAACATAGAAATTAGGTGCAGGAGTAGGCCATTCGGCCCTTCGAGCCTGCACCGCCATTCAATGTGATCATGGCTGATCATCCAACTCAGTATCCCGTACCTGCCTTCTCTCCATACCCTCTGACCCCCTTAGCCACAAGGGCCACATCTAACTCCCTCTTAAATATAGCCAATGAACTGGCCTCAACTACCCTCTGTGGCAGAGAGTTCCAGAGACCCACCACTCTCTGTGTGAAAAAAGTCCTTCTCATCTCGGTCCTAAAGGATTTCCCCTTTATCCTTAAGCTGTGACCCCTTGTCCTGGACCTCCCCAACATCGGGAACAATCTTCCTGCATCTAGCCTGATCGACCCCTTAAGAATTTTGTAAGTTTCTATAAGATCCCCTCTCAATCTCCTAAATTCTAGAGAGTATAAACCGAGTCTATCCAGTCTTTCTTCATAAGACAGTCCTGACATCCCAGGAGAAGCTAGTATCTGGTGATTTATGGCCACATCCCCCATCTCTGTCTGCCACTATACAATGCTATCAGTGGTGCTCAAGGACGATGCTGGTTACCTCATTCATAACGATGTCAGACTTCTTGCCCGGACCTTCACAACAGTGGGGGTTTAATCACTCTATTTCTCACAAGCCTCCCTTTTTCTTTTGCTACGCATTTATTGATTAAACCCCAATTTCAAGCTCCCTTGGTTCCAATTGAAGTAACATTCTCCTAATCTCCTCTTCCTGTGGATCCTGGACCTTCCCTGGTCGCATTATCATTATTCTCTGTGCTGCCCCTTTTTCTCCCACAGGTACTACTACAGCCTGCATCTGACTTACACTCCTCGTAATGAGTTCCCTAAAACAAGGGATACAACAGGGGATAAAGATCAGCCCAGCCAATGCAGATAGAACCACGAGTCCCGCCGTTCTCCACCATGTTCCTCCGAGGATGGAATCCCACCATCGGGTTCCCATAATCGAATTCCACTTTTGTATTGGAACATGTGCCAATTTCCGGATTCCCTCTGATATGTCCATTACAGCCTGTCCATTGTCATCGATGTTTAGACAGCAATTAGAGAGGTTGAATTTCCCGCATACCCCTCCTTCTTCGGCCAGGAGGTAATCTAGGGCCAACCGGTTCTGGTATATTGCTGCTCTCATCTGTGTCTGCTGCTTTGCCAGCATCTCCAGTGCCTCCACAGTTTGGTTGGTAATTACGTCCAGTACGGCCTGGAGTCTTATGATCCGGTTTAACATGTATACCGGGGTTCGGTAGCCCCAGGATCTGTCCTGTGCCCAAGTGGCTGGTCTATAGTATGAGATGATTCTTGTGGGTGGCCATTCATCATCTTCCCATTCTCCGATGTCCATTTTCCTCTTCTTCCGATATAGGTCGTCAAATACGGGTGTTCCTAGCGACCGCCCTTCTTCAGTGTCTAACAGGAAAAATCCCGGTTGTACCAGTCCAATGAGGCAAGTTCCGCTCCAATTGTCTAGCAACACCGAATATGCCTTGTCTCCGCATATCCATAACAGTCCTTCAGGGGCCGGTCCACTAGAGGCAACATTGTCCCATATGTCTCGCAACACCGGGATTCCTTGATAAGGGTTGTTCCTGGTGCAGTTCCATAGTCCAGTTGATTCCATTCCGTCAGTCTTCATCCAGATAGTGCAGTTTCTCCCCTCTTTCTTAGTCGGATACCATCTAGGCTCCTCTGGCCACCACACTCGGGACTGATTCGGCCACTGGGTGATGATGCGCTGGCAGGGACTGCTGCCTACTAGGACGGCATCCTTTACCCAGGGCCTGGAGATACACTCAGTCCCAACCGGAGTGTCTGTCAGGACCCATTCCTGGGGACCTCGGTCTTCTCCTACTGTCAGGTTCCACTTCATCAGGTCCCATACCTCAACGATGGATCCTCTCCATGGCCAACGTGAGCTCATCAGTGGTCCTCCGCAGACCCAACAGTTAGTCACATTCAGGGTTCCAGCTATCCGGAGGGCCAAGTCCACAAACAGGTTTTTCCTACTTCAGAAATCTCAATCTGCCTCTTTATTTCTTCATACATTGTTTGGTGCAGTTGGGGCTGTGGGAGTGGGGGAGGGGGAGGCTTGGTGATTAACCTCTTTAATTCTTTAATTTTATCTAATGTTTCTCTCAAGGCATGGGAAGGGAGACCTAACTGTCCTGTCCTGGTCATGCAGACCCATCTTTCCCCTTTTGGGCAGGTAACGTACCTAAACCTCCCTACATATCCCTTATTCTCTACCACATCATACTCTTTTCCCCTGTTCTTACAAGCAGTTCTAGTCCTTAGGTTATAGCAAGCATCGTTCACATGGGAATGATAGGTAAATGACCTGGTTGTCCGCCCTCCATAGGATGGTAGCATTTATCACAGTCATTAACACTTTTTACAACGATTACATGCAGAGTAAGCAATACCACGACTGCTCCGTTCATACTGTTAGTCATACACTTATTTCTTACTAAAAGTTAACGCTAGGGGCTTACTCCCCGGCTTCACCATCCACTGTTCCTCTTTATCAGGGGCGGGTGGGTCAACGGGCCCTTTAACTCGGGTCGCGTGGGTCCACCCTTTTTCTTCTGTTCGTACTGCTGTCTCGGTTGTCAGTAATACTAGGTATGGGCCGGTCCACCGGGGCTGGAGTTTCTCCTCCTTTCAATTCTTGACCAGTACCCAGTCGCCGGCCTTTACAGCATGTATCGGAAAGTCGAGTGGTGGGCTTTGAGCCAATAATCCTTTAGCTTTTAATTCTATAAGAGACGAGATACTGCCAGTAAATAGTTCCTTAAGAATGCATCACTGCCCTCTATGGTGGGTATTCCTTCTATCTTTCCCAACTAGGGTAACCCAAACAACATTTCATAGGGGGATACTGCTAACTTTGCATGGGGTCTCCGTTGCTTTTCTCAAAGCCTTTCTGTTTCCCTACCGCTCCAAACATGTGCCAGACTCCATGTACATATGCTGCTCTTAAAACCTTAATTTCTGCCAACTGCGCTAAGCAAGATTGCAGGCAAGCTTCCAATTTGATTACCTTAAAGTCTAATTCATCCTGATGCACCACTTCAAACCCTACATACTTGCTATTATGATCCCTTTAACAAGAAACATCCACAAGCAGAACCTTTTTGTCCCCTTCATTCAAAGGCTCTGACTGTAAAACATTTCTCAGACTTCTGTGTCCTTCTTCCTTCATTATTTTCCTTAATGGCATCACAATTTCAACATACTTTCCAATCTAGCCTGAACTATATCCCGCCATTCCCAATATCATCATCACCTGTCCTACTGTCTGCGGTTTGGGAACTTCAATTATCCCTTCAATTTGATCCTGCGCTTTAGCTTTTACTTCTTTAGATATTACTCATCCAAAATATTCTACCTGCTGCTGACAAAACAACAACTTCTTCCTTGATACTTTATGACCTCCTGTGTCATCTTTTCCAAGATGATTACAATGTCTCTCTCACATTGCTTCTCACTTGTGGAACAAACCAACAAATCATCACATACTATATCAACACCTTCCAAATCTGCCTTTAACATCTGATTAAAAACACGGGGCTAGTATTTAAAACCCTGCAGCATCCTAGCCTAGGTGTATTTAATACCTCTTTATGTTCACCATTATCTTTATTATTATAATTATTATTTCCTGATTACCATACCTGTCCACATCCCCAACACATCTTATCCATTACCTGTCTCCTTACTAGCCTTTCTTGACCTCCTCCTTGAGATCCCTCCCTCCCTTGGGGACCCCAGTCCTGTCTGGGCTTATATCCAGATTTATTTCACTCCTGATAGGGCATTTGAGGAAACACTTTCCCAAATACATTTATTATTGGCATGGAATTCTCTGGCCCCTGTTTGGCTCTGTCATAGGACTCACTGTGTGTCGATGCATCACTTATTTCAGACCTTTCAACCAGGTCTGTTGTTACTGACAACATTGTCTGTCATTTTTCACACTCTTTCTTTTTGAGCTCTTCCAGTTACATTTGCATCATTTTTCTCTGCACCTCTTCCTGCTTGTCTGCAAGTCTTTTTCCTATCTTTGCAATATTTCTCAACCTCATTGACCAAATGATCACTGAATCAGGGGTGGGAAATAGATGATAATCCCACCACCTCCTCCAATCTAGACTTGACTTTAGGAGGAATGACATCCACTACAGTGGTTCAGAATATAATGTTCATTAACTGGTTGCCTTCTATTGCTTGTTCAGTTTCCAGTCTCCACCTTTTCAGCTTGTTCTCCTGATAGGCTGCTGGATTATTGTCTGAGGGCCTGCCATACCCTCTGCCTGCCTGTGCCAAACAGCATGCCATTGTTTAATGCATTGTTCACAGCATTTTTATACCAGCCATCTTCAGGAGTTCTGTCAGTTTAGTGGTTCCTATCACTTAGAAACATAGAAAACATAGAAAATAGGTGCAGGAGTAGGCCATTCGGCCCTTCGAGCCTGCACCGCCATTCAATGTGATCATGGCTGATCATCCAACTCAGTATCCCGTACCTGCCTTCTCTCCATACCCCCTGATCCCTTTAGCCACAAGTGCCACATCTAACGCCCTCTTAAATATAGCCAATGAACTGGCCTCAACTACCTTCTGTGGCAGAGAATTCCAGAGACTCACCACTCTCTGTGTAAAGAATGTTTTCCTCATTTCGGTCCTAATTTTCCTCATTTCGGTCCTAAACTTTCACCAACAGTGCCTTCAAATCTCCCATAGCCAATAATCGTCCCACGTTCTCCTCCTCATCCAAAGCCCTAATCCATTTCCTGCCCCATCAGGAATATTGGGTAAGGCATTTTTTAGCCCTCTCAGTTTATGGGTGCCCCAAAGGATAATCTGTGTCTGGCCTGCTCTTATCGTTTTAAAGCAGTCTCATCAATTTATCCCTCTGCTTCCCACTTTAATTATTTCTGATATGCCTTCTTTCTCATTCTAACCTCAATTTCTTAATTCTCAGATAGTTTATCCTACTTTGCAAATGTATTCACCTTTCTTTTAAAATCTTCCACTGACTCCTCCTGATTTATTACTTTCACACCCGTCGTTACCTCCTCACTGCCTCTCTCTCCTTTCTCTCTAAACTGCCTAAGTACATCTAATTCCTTTCCTCTCCCCTTTTCCCACCTTTCCACCTTATCTGTGACATATAATTCATAATTAGCACTTCCATCTTGTCACACATTTATCTTGAAAGTGCCTTCCTTGGGCCACTTCCTCACAACTGTTTCTGAAAATCTCAGCAAACAATCATTACCCTTCTCCAACCAGAATGTTTATCTAAACAAACCACAAAAGCTGGTCATGTTTCAGCAATTGACTTATTTCCAATTATTTCAATCCATTCTCACCACTGTTTAGTACTAGTAACAATTTTCCAAATTAACTTTACTGAAAAGAAATCTATAGAAACGTCAGCAAAACCAAGCAAGCTACATTTTCCAACTTTCCCCTTTTAAGTTGCGATGATACAAAGCGTTGTTCGTTACCTTACACCTGTTCGTAACCTTCCCCGTTGCTTATAATTTCTTAAAGGAACACACACACCTACTCTTACAGCATGTGGCCTACAACAAACAAACTTATCACATATATGAACTTCCTCATTCATTCAAAACCGGTTTTTACACGCAAATCATATTCGTTCCATTCTTACTTCAATGAAATTATGCAATTTCCTGCACAGATTAAAGTTTCAAAATTAACATTTATATAATTCTTATTGCTACTCTACCTTCTGCTATTCTATAATATTTTGCACTAACTCCTCATGTACCTGACCAATCTGTATATGAGTTTCTTCTATTTCCTGAAATTTCTTTGAGGTTTCTGTCAATTTTTGTTCAAAATCTGTTTTCCACATATAATTTATAGGTTTCTGGAGCTTTTTAAAAAAGATTTGACAGTTGCCTTTTCTATTTCTTTATATGTTACTCCTTCCTTTTTTAAACTTTTCGCACTCAAAACATTTGGCACTGTGATTTTCCTTAGATTTTTGCAATGTTTGAGTGATACTCTGAATATTCTGTACAGCATCCAAAGTGCCCAATCCTCATCAGAGCCCAGCTGTGGCCACCAGACTGAACTCCCCCTTATTGGTTCCTTTGGTTAATCAAAATAACAGAACTTAATCATAGTCTCCTTATCTTTACCCCCGGGGCTTCCTTCTCCCCAAGATTGCCACATTCGCCCCAACGGACTATCAGGCGGAATGTGTGGCTCTTCACCATTGAGCCTTTTTCTTTTCCCCCCGGACTCTTACTTTTCCCGTTCCGGTTATCCATTGTCTTATCGGACTATTCCCATCCGACAGACCCTTGGTCGCCCGGGCAATACTTAATAGTCAGTTTTCTTACCCGGGTCCTGTGCACAAGAATCGCTCGACCGTCCCTTTTTTTCTCGACACTCCCTCTTGTTTCCCGAGTCTCTTGCCCGGATATCACTTGCTCAAACCGCTGCTGGCAAGCAAGGAGATCAGGGACTGCTGAAATCAGCAGGGTGCACCTTCCTTCCATGCCTCCGCCGAGCAGCCGGAGTGGCGATCCCGGGCGAGCCCCCAGCTTGTGAGATATAGTTTGTGCTCACAATGACTACTCAGAGACTAAATCGTGGAAACAAGAAATGCTTTATTTGCGAGTCTGCAGAATCGGGTGCCTCTCCAAGTTGAGACAAACCAAAGTCAGGAAAGTAAAGCCCCTTTATACACACAATTCTGCTGGCTTAACCTCCCCTTCTGGCTCTTCCCAATCAGAGCACTGAGGTGCACAGTCTATAGGTACGTCCCCCAGTACCTCCCACATCATACATCGCATGTTCATGGTAATGAGCAGTTTCTCGACCAGGGGTGTTTCAGTAATATTCATTTATTTCATTAAGCATGCTCAGTTGCAATTGACCTGGCCTAGTTTCTTGTATTTTAATTGAAAAGCCAGTATCTGGTGATTATGGCCGCATCCCCCATCTCTGTCTGCCACTATACCCTGCTATCAATGGTGCTCAAGGACGATGCTGGTTACCTCATTCACAACAATGTCACACTCCTTGTCCGGACCTTCACAACAGTGGGGGTTTAATCACTCTATTTCTCACATCTTTCTCACTCTTTCTCGCTTTCTCTCTCTCTCTCTCTCTCTTTCTCTCTCTCTCTCTCTCTCTTTCTTTCTCTCTCTCTCTCTCTCTCTTTCTCTCTCTCTCTCTATCTTTCTTTCTCTCTCTCTCTCTCTATGTCTCTCTATCTCTCTCTCCTTTGCAAAATGCATGCTTGAATCAGGAATTCCCCCCCCCCCCCTTATCCATTATTGAGTCAACCAGGCTCCATATGCAAGTTTCAGAGACACACTTTTTCAAACTGAAATCTCGAGTCACCACAAGGATGGTTGACAAGGTTAAAGTTACATTTGCAAAATTATGATAGCTCCTGCAACGGTATATTTTAATTGTCGGGTTCGTGGGATCAGGAGCGGGTAGGGACTTTTATGCAATGCAAATTTATGTACATTAACAAGATTAAGTTAAATAAGATGTAACTTTTTGCTTTAGTTATTAAAAGTTTTTATGCAGTTGCTAAAATGATTAATAAAGTTCTTCACTATTACTGCAAAGACTGGGTTATTATCTCTTGTGAATCTAGATACGTTAGGTTCATGTGTCGTTGCATAAGATCGAAGGAATTGTACGAAAATGTAGGTTTAATAAATTCTAAATTATTGTAAAAGGGTACAGTGCTGGGGTTATTCAGCAGATCAGGCAGCTTCTCTGCTGAGATACTCCAGCACTTTGTGTCTTTCTGTGTATTAACCAGCATCTGCAGTTCTTTATGTCTAAATGATTGCAAAGTTTTGATGGGTTGAAGGTGGATCAAAATATGTCTTTGTTTTCTCCACAATTAATTGTCAACGTGTAAGATGTTAATAACTTTAAATATACTTGCAAAATACCATTCACATATATTTGAATTGGTGTCAAGATTGACGAGTATTCTCATAATCCATAATGCAAGAAAAATGTTGATAGATTTTGTTAAGTTTTGAACCAATCCCGCAAAACTTTAAATCATTTATTTGTAAGAATTATAAGAATTTGGAATCATTGAGTATTTTCTCTGCAACATTTTTATAAAGTCCTGATGTGACATTTAAAATAAAATTGTGCTGATCTAGATATATAGTTTTTAATAGGCATAATTCATAGAATGTATGATTAATACAGGCTGAACGAATTGTGTACTTAAGCTGAGTAATGTGGCTTACAAATACGAGTTCGGCACAAAAGTCTATTTCAGTTTTTAATTGCAATGTTTAAACTCGTAGAAAGAAAAATACTGCAAAGGCTTTTAAAAGTAATCCATTTAGGGAGTAAAGACAGTAAAACTAGTTTCAAATTGATTAAGTCGACGAGATTATTAGTCGTATTTTGCATCGTTATGACAATAACCTCTTTGAACTTTGACATTTATTCTAAGTTTGATTTTGTTGAGAAGAAGTGGAAAGATTGATAAAATTTGGCTGATATGATTTTGGAAGATTGCTCTAGGAAGGACAATGAAAAGAAATTGTTCCTACTTGCCTCAGAAACGGAATAACTGTATTAATAATATACTTAAAAGTCTGTGCATCTTTTACCCAATGCTATGGAAAAAAGAAGAATGGCATTTTGTGGCATCCACCTAATAAACGCAAATATCGATAACATCTATAGCACTGTAAAATTCCTTCTTTATGCACAATGCTTACATGTTTTCAATGAAATGCTGTGAGACACATTGATGTTACTAATCTGTACGATCAATTGGATAACTTTGATATTCCCAATAAGGTCAATATAGTGTTAAAGAAGGAACTGCAGATGCTGGAGAATCGAGGGTTACACAAAAGGCTGGAGAAACTCAGCGGGTGCAGCAGCATCTAAGGAGCGAAGGAGATAGGCGACGTTTCGGGTCGAGACCCTTCTTCAGACAATATAGTTCTGTATTAATCGATCTTAAAACATTTTTCAAACTGTCCACTGTCAATATAAACAGGAATTGAAGGATTTAAATAAAGATTAATAAACGAATAAAACGATTTTATCCAGATCTTAAAATTGTATGTTCGAATCTAAGGAATGATGAGAATCTTTAACCTGTGGCTAGTTTGACCTCTCCATTGCTGCAAGATAGATTAAGGAAATAATATATCGTGCCATACATTTATTATCTGAGTTATCTTCCTGCATTAATGGCGGAAAAACTAATTGCATTTTATGAACTTTAATGCAGGAGTTCATTGAAGCAGCAAAGAAGTTAACTAAATAAACAGAGAACTTTAAAGGTTTTATGGGCCTGTCCCACCAGCATGCGACTCCATGCGATGAGCGCGACCAAACCGGCAGCGGGGCCCGCGCGGAGGTCGGGTGATCCCCTGTACAGGGCCGTTCCCACCAGCATGTGCCTGCATGCGGCTAGCGCGACCAAACCGGCAGCGGGGGCCGCGCGGAGGTCGGGTGATCCCCTGTACAGGGCCGTTCCCACCAGCATGTGCCTGCATGCGGCTAGCGCGACCAAACCGGCAGCAGGGGCCGCGCGGAGGTCGGGTGAGTGGCGCAACACGGGCCAAAGTGAGGCGAACTTGGAACGAAGTCTTAAAGGTAAGTTTGCCAGGACAGAGAGTGGCACACAGAGAGGGGCACAGAGGCACACACAGAGAGGGTCACGGAGGCACCTACAGAGAGGGTCACGGAGGCACGATGTCGAGGCGGTGTGTAATGCGTCGAGGCGACAGCGAGCCGACAAGCCGTTGACGCGCGGAATTTTTCAACGGTCAGTTTTTCGGAGCCCCGCGTGATGTCGGGACGAACTCCGCACAATTCCGCACGGCTCCGGCGATCGAAGTGGGGCCGGCCCCGCGACGCCGGATGGCTCAAGCGACCACGTTAGGTCGCGCTCATCGCATGGAGTTGCATGCTGGTGGGACAGGCCCTTTACACTTCCAGTCTGACTGCGGAGTGCTCAGACACACACCCCAACAAGCAGTGGCTATGATGTCAATTTGAGCCAGTGGATCTATTTTTTTTTAATTAAGCAATTTTTTTCAACATCAGAACACCAACAACTATTTTGACCTCGACACGTTCCTGCAAAAAACAAAACTAATGTTTCCTTTCAACATTAGTGCTAGATTTTATTTTTTCCATATAAACCTCAACACTATAATATTCAATTACAATATAATAGCATTTGGTACAACATACAATACAATAGCATTCTTTAATATAATATAATAATACTCATCATAGTTGTCTATTATAATAACATATTATATTCAACTATATAATTTCCTCACATGCATTGAAAAAGTTGTTAAAATATAGTCATAATAATATGAAGATGTCATGGAAATTGTACCAAATGTAATTAAGATGTCATTAAATTGGATGTTTTAGTTGTCCTGATTTGCGATGTCATCTGTCCATTCCCTTCAAACTTACAACATTCTTAAGGGGTTGGACAGGCTAGATGCAGGAAGGTTGTTCCCGATGTTGGGGAGGTCCAGAACAAGGGGTCACAGTTTAAGGACAAGGGGGAAGTCTTTTAGGACCGAGATGAGAAAAACATTTTTCACACAGAGAGTGGTGAATCTGTGGAATTTTTCTGCCACAGAAGGTAGTCGAGGCCAGTTCATTGGCTATATTTAAGAGGGAGTTAGATGTGGCCCTTCTGGCTAAGGGGAATCAGAGGGTATGGAGAGAAGGCAGGTACGGGATACTGAGTTGGATGATCATATTGAATGGCGGTGCAGGCTTGAAGGGCTGAATGGCCTCCTCCTGCACCTATTTTCTATGTTTCTATGTTCACAGACGCTGCCTGACCCGCTGAGTTCCTCCAGCACTCTGTGCTTTGCTCAAGATTCCATCATCTGTAGTTCCTTGTGTCTCCAAACTACTGTAATAATGGTTCTGAGTAATCCCTGACAATTTGCTCTTGAGCTTGCCTTTCAATGAAATATATTCCAGGGCTCGAATCTACTCAGCAATGATTTACGGGCTCGAATCTACTCAGCAATGAGGGTTAAGTTTCTTATTATCACATGCACCGAGGTACAGTGAATAGCTTTGCTTTGCATGCTGTCCGACCAAATCAGATAATACTATGCATAAAATATAATCAAACCAAACTCCAGTACAATAGGTAGAGCAAAGGGGAAGATACAGAGTGCAGAATACAGTTCTCAGCAT
Source organism: Raja brachyura (assembly GCA_963514005.1). The sequence goes on along the minus strand of OY740804.1, from coordinate 3,298,674 downwards.
CGTAGCGCATCAGTTCCAGAGACAAAGTCCAATGTCCGCAATGGGGTAGAGGTGAATCGGACAGTACCCTAGCTTATGGAAGGGCCGTTCAGAAGCCTGATGGCAGAGGGGAAGAAGCTGTTCCTGCGTCTGGTGGTGCGCGCTTTCAAGCTTCTGTACCTTCTGCTAGACAGGACCAGGGAGAAGGAGGAATGACCGGGGTGGGACAAGTCTTTGATTCTGTTGGCTGCTTTTCTGAGGCAGCGTGAAGTGTAGATGGAGTCGATGGTGGGGAGTGTGGTCTGTGTGATGGACTGGTCTCCATCCACAACTCTCTGCAATTTCTTGTGGTCTTGGGCTCAGAGCCGTTCCAAAACCTAGTTGTGATGCAACCCGACGGCATGCTCTCCGTGGCGCATCTGTGGAAGTTTGTAAGAGTCATTGGAGACTTGTTGACTCTCCTGCGGATGTCGAGGCGTTGATGTGCCTCCTTTGCTGACACTACACTGTGGTTCAACCACGACAGATCGTTGGTAATATTAACACCAAGGAACTTGAAGCTCCCACCATTTACTGAGGTCAACAGTTTATACTTCACACTTCTAAGGCTGCAAACAAGATTCCTTTTCTCCAGAGGCGCTCCAGAACTCTGAGTTACTCCAGCGCTTTGTCCCTATCTTTGGTATAAAGCAGCTTCTGTACTTATTTGTTTCTAAATAAGGTAGCTGAGGCCAGTTCATTGGCTATATTTAAGAGGGCGTTAGATGTGGCCCTTGTGGCTAAAGGGATCAGGGGGTATGGAGAGAAGGCAGGTACGGGATACTGAGTTGGATGATCAGCCATGATCACATTGAATGGCGGTGCAGGCTCGAAGGGCCGAATGGCCTACTCCTGCACCTATTGTCTATGTTTCTATGTTTTCTAAAACAAGTTGACAAAGCAGGCTGCAAAGTTAATGTCAAAGTTTAGTTTAGTTTAGTTTCGAGATGCAGCGTGGAAACAGGCCCTTCGGCCCACCGAGTCCGCGCCAACCAGCGATCCCCACACATTAATACTATCCTACACACACACTGGGGACAATTTACATTTATACCGAGCCAATTAACTTACAAACCTGTACGTCTTTGGAGTGTGGGAGGTAACCGAAGATCTCGGAGAAAACCCGCGCAGGTCACGGGGAGAACGTGCAAACTCCGTACAGACAGCGCCCAAAGTCAGGATCGAACCCGGGTCTCTCCCGCTGCGCCACCATGCCGCCCAAAGTTATTTGGGAAGATAGATTTGAAGTGGAAATAATGGTCAGAAATGAATGGGACGGTTTAGAGGGATATGGGCGAAAGGCAGGCTGTAGATGGGACTAGTGTAGTTGGGGTGTGTTGGTCGGCGTGGGCAAGTTGGGTCGAAGGGCCTGTCACTGTGCTGTGTGACCCTACGAGCCGACTAGATTGGTTCCACTGGCACAGAATCCGATGGGTCTTATTTCGATTCATGCAGGGATCAGGAAATCACAGCTTCACTGCGCAGGAAGAAGCCTACGTCAACATTCAAGTTTGGTCAGGTGGCCGCAGGGGATGTGAATAAAGGGAGATGAGAAATGTTGGATGTACGTCAGAATATTTCCATTCAAGTTGAATCATTTATTTAACTGAAACATGTTATTCGGTAGATTGTCACAAAGTGCTGGATTAACCCAACAGGTCAGGTGGCATCTTCACCTTAGTTTAGAGATCCAGCGTGGAAACAGGCCCTTCGGCCCACCCAGTCCGCACCGGCCAGCGATCCCCGCACACTAACGCTACCTAAAACACACTAGGGAAAATTTCCCATTTACAATTTTGCAATTATACCAAGTCAACTAACCCTCAAAACTGTACGTCTTTGGAGTGTGGGAGGTAACCAGAGATCTTGGAGAAAACCCACGCAGGTCACGGGGAGAACGTGCAAACTCTGTACAGACAGGATCGAACCGGGGTCTCTGGCTCTGTACGGCAGCAACTGTACCGCCCTCTGGAGGAAAAGGGATGGGTGACGTTTCAGGTCAGGACCCTTGAAGTAGGGTCCCAACCCAAAACATCGTCTGTCCTTTTCTCCTGAGATGCTGGCCTGTGTGACCCACTGAGTTATCTCAGCATTTTGTATTTATCTTTGTTATAAACCAGCATCTGCAGTTCTTTGTCACAGACAATTTCTTCATGTTATTCTGTATCTGGCCTTGGCTCGCTCATCCCAATCAGGAGATCAGTTCTCCACCAGGAACGTCATGAAGAGACCATTTTGTCCATGAGTTAGCGCTGAATCCTCATTTCATCAGCAAGAGTGCGGTCCTAACCTCCCGTCTGCCTCATTGAAGACCTTTGAATTATTTTTGTTTAAGAAGGAACTGCAGATGCTGGAAAAATCGAGGGCAGGCAAAAATGCTGGAGAAACTCAGCGGGCGAGGCAGCGTCTATGGAGCGAAGGAAAAAAGTGACGTTTCAGGTCGAGAACCAAGAGCGAACAGAACTGAGGGGCTCAGTTTACCAGTTTAGTTTATTGTCACGTGTACCGAGGTACAGTGAAAAGCCTTTGTTGCGTGCTCTCCAGTCAGCGGAAAGACAATACATGATTACAATCGAGCCGTTTACAGTGTATAGGTACATAAGGTCAAGATCAAAATACATTTATTTGTCACACAAAAAGCTGGAGAAACTCAGCGGGTGCAGCAGCATCTAAGGAGCGAAGGAGATAGGTGACGTTTCGGGTCGAGACCCTTCTTCAGACTAATCCCTGACCAGTCTGAAGAAGGGTCTCGACCCGAAACGTCGCCTATCTTCTTCGCTCCTTAGATGCTGCTGCACCCGCTGAGTTTCTCCAGCTTTTTGTGTACCCCTCGATTCTCCAGCATCTGCAGTTCCTTCTTTAACATTTATTTGTCACATGTGCCGGTTGGTACGGTGAAATGTGATCAATAAAATAAAGAACACACACACGATAGAGTTCAACATAAAACATCCCCACACAGCACAATCAAACGTTTCCCCACTGTTGGGGAAGTCTCTTCCTCGATGTTCACCCGTGTTTGCGGCCTCCGGAGCCCTCCGCAGTTGCCGCTACGGGCAGCCCGGCGCACAGGCCCGCTCGCTGGGATGTTGGCTCTCCGATGTCGGGACTGGAGGACAACCTCAGCGGCTTGGACCTCCAAAATCGGCCGCTTCCCACCGCAGTCCGCAGCTCCCGACGTCCCCAGGCCGCGCCGGGCGGAGATTCAACACTGGCGGCCCTTGGCAAAGGGCCCCAGGGACTCTGTGATGTCGGTCAGCGTCGCCCGTGCTGGGAGCTCCACGTACCAAAGCCCCGCGATGTTGGAGCAGCGGCCCAACGCTCCGGAGCTCCAGAAGGCGATCCAGGAAGGCATCGCCCGCCCCGCGGTGAATCCAGCGCCGCGACGCCGCTGTAGTAGCTCTGGTCCGGTCCCCAGTAGGAAAGGCCGCTCCGATCCAGCTGGGGGGGGGGGGGGGGGGCGAGGACGCGACTCGGAGAAACAGTCCCATCTCCGCATGGAAGCCACTAAGGAACGGTTTCCCCCTTACCCGACCCCCCTCCCCCACATAGAAAAGCTAAAGTAACCCCAAAACAAGCAATTTAGACAAACTAAAATACAAAAAAAGAAGGGAATAAATGGACAGGTTGCAGGCAGAGGTGCCTTCAATGCAGCGTCGCCAGTGATGCGACATAATAAGGCCATAACATTTAATGCAAGGTAAAGCAACTCACAGGTCCCTACAGCCTGTCTGTCTTTTTTTTAATTTATGGTCCAGTTAAATGTAGTTGTTCGTGTTTTTTTTGGTACTGTTTCTAACTGTGTATGTGTGGGGGGTGGGGGGAGGGAGGGGGAAACTTTTAAAATCTCTTCTCTGCACGGGAGACCCGACTTTTTCCCTATCGGTTCTCCGTTGTCGTTGGGGCCTAGCACCGTGGAGCGGGCACCGACCGGGACGACCTGGGGGCTCCAGTCACGGAGCCTGCGGAGCTGCGGACTCACCGTCGTGGGGCTGGCCGGCCTCGGAGCGTGGGGAGCGGTGGTGGCTCGCTGCTGTGGCCCGACTCCGGAGCTCCAGCTCCAGCTCCAGCTGCAGATTCCTGCCGGTCGACTGTCGGGATATCGGGAGCGCGCGGGTCCGGGTGAGAGAGCGCTTTCCAGAGCTCCCGCAACACAATTTCTCCAGCCCGTGTCGCGGGGATGGAACGACCCGGAGCGGGGCGTACATCGCCCGGCGTGGCTTTAAATGGCCGCGGGACATTCCAGCGCCCGCCGGGGGGCTCCAACGTTGTGACTTTTGGGCCTAGAGCGGGGCCGTACATCGCCCGGCGCGGCCTCAATGACCGTGGAACTTAACATCGCCCGCCTGGGGCTTCGACATCGGGAGAGAAATGGTGCGGGGGAGAGAGAAGAACTTTGCCTTCCGTCACAGTGAGGAGGAGATTCACTGTGATGGATGTTTGTGTGAATTGCATTGTCTGTATGTTTTGTAGGAATTGTTCTGTTTGTATGGCTTGTAGAAACGGAGTTCCGTTTGAGCCTCTCTGAGGTTCGAATGACAAGCAATAAAATCTAATCTAATCTAATCTAACGCCAGCAAAGCACAACCAAGGATAGTCTCGATTGCGATCATGTACAGCCTTTTTGCTGACTGCTTCGCATGGAACAAAAAGCTTTTCACTGTTCCTTGGTACACATGACAATTATATACTAAACTAAGATAAACCCTTGGAAAATAATGTAACAAAATATCTTATTGGAGAATAAAATAACAGGTGAATTATTATCAGTTAACATTTGATAAAAGCCTATTTCCCTCCTGGGATAAATATCGTATCATATCGTGTACGAAATATACCACAATGTATAAGTTCAGAGAATGAGCAGATATGCTCTCAAGGGTTTCATAACAGATGTAGCCACCAAATAAACCCCAGATTTATCTCAATTCAACACAGCAGCAATATTCAAGGAGAAAACAATTGGAAAAACACCCTCCAGCAACAAACCAATTAAATATAAGTAAGTAAGTAAGTTTATTGGCCAAGTATTCACTTACAAGGAATTTGCCTTGGTGCTCTGCCCACAAGTGACAACATGACAAACAGTGACAGTTGCGACATGGCATACAATGGCTGGAGGAACTCAACGGGTCAGGCAGCATCTGTGGAGGGAATGGGCAGGCGACGTTTTTGGGTGCGGACCCTCCTTCAGACAGAACATCAGAAGAAGGGTCCTGACCTGAAACGTTGCCTGTCCATTCCCTCCACAGATGCCGCCTGACCTGGTGAATTCCTCCAGCACTTTGTGTTTTGCTCACGTTTCCAGCATCTGCAGTTCCTTGCATGTCCCACAATAAAAGCAAATGCCCCACTAAGGAATAGATATCAGATACATCCTGAGATATAAATACCTAGTACGGGCAACAAACACTAAATGTATCCTACAAGTGTAAATACCAAATGTGTTCATCTATATTACTAAAAGTCTGATCTTGACCACTTCCTGTTGTTCTGTATATTGATTTTAGAAAAAACGCTGCCACTTATCGCTGTGATTTTTGGCCATCTTACTCAGAGTCCCCCTCCGCTGCGCAGGACAAGAGGATTTTTCACATTGATGAAGAATAAAAGAGTTATTAGTGTTTAAAAAATGTTGAGATTCTCTCTCCTGAAGGCCACGCCTCTTCCAGAGGGACTATAAAACCAGTAAGTGTTGAGTGCCTCAGTCAGTCTCTGCAAGATGGGGGAACGAGAGGGTCACGTCTATCAATCTGAGCTGTGAATAACACTGAACACATGTCTACTAAACTGTGAGTGGTTTTACTAACCTGTCAGTGCCCTTAATATGCTTTGAAAATATAGTTTGGAAATGCTAAAGCTGTGTTGCCTTTGGTTTGGAAATGCTAAAGCTGTGTTGCCTAATTAAAGTTGCCTTGCCTAATTAAAGTTGCCTTGCCTAATTAAAGTTGCCTCACCTTTTATATAATTAAAAGTCGAATCTTGACCACTTCCTGTTTGCGCTTTATATTGATTTTAGAAAAAAACGCTACCACGTACGGTTGTGATGTTTGCCCATCTTACTCAGAGTCCCCCTCCGCTCATCAGGTGCCGATGATTTTTCCCATTGATGAAAAATAAAAGAGTTATTAGTGTTTAAAAAATATTGAGATTATTTCTCTCTCTCCTGTCAATCACGCCATGAAGGCCATGCCCTTACTGGTGGGAGGGGGGGAGGGACTATAAAACCCAGAAGTGTGGGCGTGGCTCAGTCTCTGCAAGATGGAGGAGGGAGAGGTCACGACTCGCTGTCTTTAGTGTCCTTGCACCCTGCTTGAAATGGAATTTCAAGGAATAGCCGTGAGTCAACTGCCAGCCCACCAGCAGTGAGTGAGTGAGCTGCCAGCACAACAGGCTTGAGTGACTGAGCCGCCAGCCCAAGGATCCATTCAGCCCACAACATCCATACTAACCCTTTGGAAACACCTGCAGCCCACAACACCCATACTAGTGCTCCAGAACCTCCCTTCCCAACTGGCCACCAATGTTAGTGGAGAGGTGGAATATTGCATTTGGGGACCACCCCTCCCGTAAGATGCTGGGACCCAACGGGTCCCACTTTGTTTAGTTCTGAATAAATCTGCTTTATCTGCAAAGCATAGACATGAAACACATCTCCATTAGTTCCCATCAGGTACAACTGCGGGGCATAAACACTGCATAAAGTCTCCTGGAATAGACATCGCCTGCACCCTCAGAGATTAAACCAGTTTGAAATAAATCTTCTCCCCACTCCCATCGGGCAAGAGGTACAGAAGTGTGAAAACGCACACCTCCAGATTCAGGGACAGTTTCTTCCCAGCTGTTATCAGGCAACTGAACCGTCCTCTCTCCAACTGGAGAGCGGTCCTGAGCTACCATCGACCTTATTGGAGACCCTCGGACTATCTGATCGGAACTTACTGAACTTTATCATGCCCTGAACATTATTCACGCTATTCCCGTTATCCTGTATCTGTACACCGTGGACGGCTCGATTGTAATCGTGTACAGTCTTCCCGCCGACTGGATAGCACGCAACAAAAGCTTTTCACTGTACCTCGGTACACGTGACACTAAACACTCAATGCATTCAATAGACAGGAAATGCATTCAATAGAATACACGTCAGGTTCACCGGCGGCACGGTGGTGCAGTGGGTAGAACTGCTGCCTCATATCACCATAGACCCGGGTTCCATCCTGATCTCAGATGCTGTCTGTGTGTGGAGTTTGCACGTTCTCCCAGTGACCCGCGTGGGTTTCCTCCAGGTACTCTGGTTTCCTCCCACTTCCCAAAGACGTGCGGGTTTGCAGGTTAATCAGCCCGCTGCAAATTGACCCCTAGTGTGTAGGGAGTGGGTGAGAAAATGGGATAGCATAGAACTAGTGTGAACGGAGGGCCGAAGGGCCTGTTTCCTTACTGTATATTTTAATCAATCAATCTGAGGCTGGCTAGAGATGGAACCGGCTGGCAGAGGATGCGATCGTGAAAGACTCAGTTATTGCCTTTAAAAAATAGATTTTCACAGAAGGATATGGACCTTATGCAGGGATATGGAACAGGTTAGCTTTCATAGCAAAAGGATTTGAGTATAGGAGCAGGGAGGTTCTACTTCAGTTGTATAGGGTCTTGGTGAGACCACACCTGGAGTATTGCGTACAGTTCTGGTCTCCAAATCTGAGGAAGGACATTATTGCCATAGAGGGACTGCAGAGAAGGTTCACCAGATTGATTCCTGGGATGTCAGGACTGTCTTATGAAGAAAGACTGGATAGACTCGGTTTATACTCTCTAGAATTTAGGAGATTGAGAGGGGATCTTATAGAAACTTACAAAATTCTTAAGGGGTTGGACAGGCTAGATGCAGGAAGATTGTTCCCGATGTTGGGGAGGTCCAGGACAAGGGGTCACAGCTTAAGGATAAGGGGGAAATCCTTTAGGACCGAGATGAGAAGGAATTTTTTCACACAGAGAGTGGTGGGTCTCTGGAACTCTCTGCCACAGAGGGTAGTTGAGGCCAGTTCATTGGCTATATTTAAGAGGGAGTTAGATGTGGCCTTGTGGCTAAGGGGATCAGAGGGTATGGAGAGAAGGCAGGTACGGGATACTGAGTTGGATGATCAGCCATGATCATATTGAATGGCGGTGCAGGCTCGAAGGGCCGGATGGCCTACTCCTGCACCTATTTTCTATGTTTCTATGTTAGGAAGGAACTGCAGATGCTGGCTTACACCAAAGATAGACACAACATGCTGGAGTAACTCAGCGGGACAGGCGGCATCTCTGGAGAGAAGGAATGGGTGACGTTTCGGGTCGAGACCCTTCTTCAGACTGTGTAGTTTGGCATCTGGTCAGCATGGATCAGTCGGGCCGAAGGGCCTTTTTCCACGCTGGATGACTCCATAACTCAACTGATCTGCGAACATATTGTTTCAGGAGAGACAGTTCTGGGAATGTCCTATTTTTTTTAAAAGGATAAACAGCAATGCCAGCCAACTATTCTCTGCAAAATATTTTAGCATGCAGGCCCTGTTATCTGGTCTTCGCAGATTGGACGTGGGAAATGTAGACACAAGAGATAACATTTAACAGGGAGCACCGCTTGAGATGGAGACTCGAGAAAGTTTATTGAGGTCCGAAAGGGGGCGGCACGGTGGCGCAGCGGTAGCGTTACTGCCTCACAGCGCCAGAGACCCGGGTTCGATCCTGACTACGGGCGCTGTCTGTGCGGAGTTTGCACGTTCTCCCCGTAACCTGCGTGGGTTTTCTCCGGGTGCTCCGGTTTCCTCCCACACTCCAAAGACGTGCAGGTTTGTAGGTTAATTGGCTTCGGTATAAAATGGAAATTGCCCCTTGTGTGTGTGTGTGTAGGATAGTGCTGGTGTGGTGCAAACTCGGTGGGCCAACGGGCCTGGTCCCGCTCTGTATCTCTAAATCTTCCCGAAACAACGAGAGATATAGCGAATGAAGGTCTCGACCCGAAACATCCCTATTCCTTCGCTCCACAGATGCTGCCTCACCCGCTGAGTTTCTCCAGCATTTTTGTCCACCAGTCATATAGCGCTGAAACAGGCCCTTTGGGCTACCGAGTTCGCCAAACTAAACTAAACTAAACTAAAGCTGATTTTTGGGGGATTAATAATTGCAATCTCTTCCCAAATAATTGGGAAGAAATTAATATTAAAATTTTGAAAAGGCCCTATATCCCCCACAATTAAAATGTGGATTACGGAAATGTCGGAGACCCTACACTTGGAAAGAATCAGATTTGCTCTAATGGACAAACAAGATGTCTTCGTTAGAATATGGTCTTCTTTCATTGATTATTTAGAAGGGTAGATCGGTTCGGCAAGGAACCCTAACTGAAACTTGGACTCAGCATTAGATGAAAAGTTCTATTCTATATTCCTTGATCTTATCTCCAATGACGTATTAATGGTAAATTATTCCGTCCTTTAAATGATTTTTGATTTATATTTTATTTTTCTCTCTGTTTCTCTCTCTTTAAAAAATTTTTATTAGAGACAAAATGATTCATTTGATAATATTAATAATGTACGGTTGTTGCACACCAAATATTACTATCATAAGATGTGTTTGCTAATGTTCTGCTTACCTACTCTAATAAAAATATATATATTAAAAAAAAAAATTGCAATTTGATTGGTTGATTGATTTAAAAATACAGCATAGAAACAGGCCCTTCGGCCCATCCAATCCACGCCGACCAGCGATCACCCGTTCACACTTGTTCTACATTATCCCGCTCTCTCATCCACTCCCTACACACTAGGGGGGCATTTCACAGAGGGGCCGTTTAACCTGCAAACCCGCACGTGTTTCGGATGTGGGAGGAAACCGGAGCACCCGGAGGAAACCCACGCAGGTCACGGGGAGAGCGTGCACTTAAACAGCAACTGAGGTCAGGATCGAACCCCTGGTCTCTGAAGCTGTGAGGATGTAAATAATTATCAATAATAATAATCATTGGAAGTAAATAAGATTGAGCAGAAGAGAGAGAAGAATGTTTAATTGTAAGATGTACAAACAGTGACATTTTAACTTGCAGATGCCTTAAGGGCCTGTCCCACCAGCATGCAACTCCATGCGATGAGCGCAACCTAACGTGGTCGCTTGAGCCGTCCGGCGTCGCGGGGCCGGTCCCACTTCGATCGCCGGAGCCATGTGGAATTGTGCGGAGTTCGTCCCGACATCGCGCGGGGCTCCGAAAAACTGACTATGTTCGAAAATTCCGCGCGGCAACGGATTGTCGGCTCGCAGTCGCCTCGACGCATTACACACCGCCTCGACGTCGTGCCTCCGTGACCCTCTCTGTAGGTGCCTCCGTGACCCTCTATGTGTGTGGCTCCATGGCCCTCTGTGTGTGTGCCTCTGTGCCCCTCTCTGTGTGTCCCTCTCTGTCCTGGCGAACTTACCTTTAAGACTTTGCTCCAAGTTCGCCTCACTTTGCGCCGCGTTGCGCCACTCACCCGACCTCCGCGCGGCCCTCGCTGCCGGTTTGGTCGCGCTTGCCACATGCAGGCGCATGCTGGTGGGAACGGCCCTGTACAGGGATCACCCGACCTCCGCGCGGCCCCTGCTTCTAGTTTGATCGCGCTCATCGCATAGAGTCGGATGCTGGTAGGACAGGCCCTTTACACCCTAGGTCAGGATCGAACCCAGGACTCTGGCACTGTGAGGCAGCAGCTCCACCCGCTGCATCATTGCCCTACCTTTTTACATGGTTTGTTGGGACTTTGGAAGGACTTTGATTTTAAAAAAACCCCAGGGAGATAAAAATCACTGTCTGATTCACCAGAACTTTATAAAATTCACGAATGCCACTCATCTCTGGAGTGGGAACTTCAGTGGAGCCTTACAATGTTATGTTTCACACTCAATCTCATGTTTGAGGTATTTGTAATACTGTATTTCTGAGTAAGTAGCTGGAAGGCAACTTTGGTCTTTACAATTAATTCCCGGTGGATTAAAGCCAATTTAGTTCCGAAAGTCTTAAACCTTCTTGACAATGTACACAGAAACTGTCGACATGGTTGTGCAGGGAATGTGGATCACCTGCAGGCAGATGAGATCAGTTTAACTTGGCATCATGTTCAGCAGGAACACGATGGGCTGAAGGGCCTGTTCCTGTGCTCGTACTGTTTAATGTTCTATGGATTTAGCCCTAGCACATCATATCGTCGTGCGCTGTTAGTTATATATTTTAAATTGAACACAATGAATGTCAGATTAGTTACAGTGTGGAAACAAACCTTGTAGTCCACTGACTCTGCGCAGACCAGCGATCGCCCCTACACCAGTTCTATCCTACACACTGGGGACAATCTACAGAAGCCAATTAACCAAAACATGTCCATGTCTTTGGTGTGTGGGAGGAAATAGATAATAAACAATAGATGCAGGAGTAGAGGCCATTCGGCCCTTCGAGCCAGCACGGCCATTCAAAGCGATCACGGCTGATCATCCCCAATCAGTACCCCGTTCCTGCCTTCTCCCCATATCCCCTGACTCCGCTATTTTGAAGAGCCCTATCTCGCTCTCTCTTGAAAGTGTCCAGAGAACCGGCCTCCACCAACCCACGCGGTCGCGGGGAGAACGTGCAAACTCCGTACAGACAGCACCCGCCCTCAGGATCGAAGGAATTCTTGCCCATCTACCGCTGGCCCTGCTTTGTTCTGGTCGGTTCCTACCTCCAGTTCCCTCCCCACTACTTTCAGTCTGTAGAAGGTTCCCGTCCAGTCCCTACTCTCAGAGATGCTGCCTGACCCGCTGAGTCACTCCAGCACTTTGTGTCTGTCTTTGGCATAAACCAGCATCTGCAGTTCCTTTCCACCCGTCCATCTACAAATGGTCAACTAAGTTAAATATATCTGAAGTCTGAAGAAGGGTCTCGACCCGAAACGTCGCCTATCTCCTTCGCTCCTTAGATGCTGCTGCACCCGCTGAGTTTCTCCAGCCTTTTGTGTAACCCTAAGTTAAAGATATAACCCTTCCATGTGTTACGACCCATAACTAATCAAATTGCCAACCATTTTTCAGTCTGTCTGGTTGGTTTGGTGTGCAGGTTGTTTCCCCAGAATAACTTGCCCTGCCTTGCATTTTTGAGGTTTTAGAATAGAATTTTTATTCTGGTTAAAGAGGGTTAACGAGTTTTGAAATTGCTTTAAGTTTCATTCACTTCCAGCCAAGCTGATCTGGGACATTCTGCCTTCAGGTGCAGCCCAGATCTTTGGTTCCTAAGAAGCATTTGGCCTGCCTCAACTTGCCTCGATGTTTCAAACCATACTGAGCACCTACAATGTCAGTGTCTCTTATGTTGCTAAAACCATCTGGCAAGATCTAACGCCATCATTGCGTGCGGTGGTCCTAGGAATGGGTCTCCAACCCCAAACGTCACCCATTCCTTCTCTCCAGAGATGCTGCCCGTCCCGCTGAGTTACTCCAGCATTTTGTGTCTATCTTCAGAGTCAACGTGAACTGGGAAAAACTTCCCAAAACAATTACATCCTAAATTTAATGAGGAACACTTGTCGTTAGACTTTAAGATTTAAGATTCAAGAGACTTTATTGTCATGTGTCCCAGATAGGACAATGAAATTCTTGCTTTGCTTCTGCTCAACGGAATATAGTCGGCATGAATAATACAGATCAGATCAGTGATGTCCATAGACTTCGGAGATACAGTGTGGAAGCAGGCCCTTTGGCCCTCTGAGATAGCACCGACCAGTGACCTCCCTCTATCCTACACGCCAGGGACAGGACTTACAATCTACAGAAGCCAAGTAACCATCATACCTGTACGTCTTTGGGATGTGGGAGGAGACTGGAGCACCCGGAGAAAACCCACGTGGTCATAGGGAGAAACTCTGTACAGACAGCACCCGTAGTCAGTATTGAACCCAGGTCTCTGGCGCTGTGGGGCAGCAACTCTAACGCTGCACCACCATGCTGCCCTATTTTGAGATCTTTCTTTTTTAAACGCTGATTTGTTGCTTTGGAAGCGAGCCATCGAGCTGTAAAGCCCAAACATGTGGACAGAAGACACACAGTGCTGGAGTTACTCAGCGGGTCAGGCAGCATCTGTGGAGAACATGGATAGGTGACGTTTCACAGAGTGCTGGAGTAACTCAGCGGGTCAGGCAGCATCTGTGGAGAACATGGATAGGTGACGTTTCACAGAGTGCTGGAGTAACTCAGCGGGTCAGGCAGCATCTGTGGAGAACATGGATAGGTGACGTTTCACAGAGTGCTGGAGTAACTCAGCGGGTCAGGCGGTATCTGTGAAGGGAAGGAATGGGTGACGTTTCGGTTCGAGACCCTTTGGGTCTCGGCCGGAAACGTCGCCCATTCCTTCTCTCCAAAAAGAAGTGATTTTTCAAATGGTGCCAATTACTAAGGGTGCGAATTATCTGATATTATGGTATTCTGGAGAGAAGGAATGGGTGACGTTTCACAGAGTGCTGGAGTAACTCAGCGGGTCAGGCAGCATCTGTGGAGAACATGGATAGGTGACGTTTCTGGTCGGGACCCTTCTTCACACCTCAAGGAGCCTAAAGAAGGGACCCGACCTGAAAGATCACCCATCAATGTTCTCCAGAGATGCTGCCTGACCTGCTGAGTTACTCCAGCATTTTGTGTCTATATTTGGTATAAACCAGCATCTACAGTTCCTTGTTTCGACATTATGTCCGTGCCGACTGTGAGATTCAGTTTAGAAAGTGCAAGACTTGGATCGCAAATCCAGTGGACGCAGTCCAGACCATCGCACCTCCCTTCCATCGACTCCATCTACGCCTCACGCTGCCTCGGCAAGGCCAGCAGCATCATCAAGGACTAGTCTCACCCCCAGTCACTCCCTCTTCTCCCCTCTCCCATCAGGCAAGAGGCAAAGAAGTCTCGAGCATCTATGGAGAGAAGGAATTGGCGACGTTTCGGGTCGAGACCCTTCTTCAGACCGGTACATGGATAGGACAGGTTTGGAGGGATATGGGCCAAATGTGTGCAGGTGAAGCTGGGACATGTTGGGCAGGTTGGGCCGAAGGGCCGGTTTCCACGCTGTATCACTCTATGACTTTGAGACTATTACTCTAAATACTCACAGATTTACTGGAATAATTTTATTAGTAAAGTCCTGAAGTTTTCAAATGTGCTTTGAACTATTAGTCAGCCCATGAGTCATCGCACACCTCCAGATTCAGGGACAGCTTCTTCCCGGCTGTTATCAGGCAACTGAACGATCCTATCACCAACTGCAAAGCAGTCCTGACCTCCCATCTACCTCAATGGAGACCCTCGGACTATCCTTGATCGGACTTCACTGGACTATATGGTATGTTGGCATTCATAGCAAAAGGATTTGAGTACAAGAGCAGAGAGGTTCTACTGCAGTTGTACAGGGTCTTGGTGAGGCCACACCTGGAGTATTGCGTACAGTTTTGGTCTCCTAATCTGAGGAAATACATTCTTGCCATAGAGGGGGTACAGAGAAGGTTCACCAGACTGATTCCTGGGATGGCAGGACTTCCATATGAAGAAAGACTGGATAGACTCGACTTGTACTCACTTTAGAGATTGAGGGGGGATCTCAATTTAGGAGATTGAGGGGGGATCTTATAGAGACTTACAAAATTCTTAAGAGGTTGGACAGGCTAGATGCAGGAAGATTGTTCCCGATGTTGGGGAACTCCAGATCAAGGGGTCACAGTTTAAGGATAAGGGGGAAATCTTTTAGGACTGAGATGAGAAGATCATTTTTCACACAGAGAGTGGTGAGTCTGTGGAATTCTCTGCCACAGAAGGTAGTTGAGGCCAGTTAATTGGCTATATTTAAGAGGGAGTTAGATGTGGCCCTTGTGGCTAAAGGGATCAGGGGGTATGGAGAGAAGGCAGGTACAGGATACTGATTTGGATGTTAAAGAAGGAACTGCAGATGCTGGAGAATCGAGGGTACACAAAAGGCTGGAGAAACTCAGCGGGTGCAGCAGCATCTAAGGAGCGAAGGAAATAGGCGATGTTTCGGGTCGAGACCCTCCTTCAGACTGATTTGAATGATCAGCCATGATCACATTGAATGGCAGTGCAGGCTCGAAGGGCCGAATGGCCTACTCCTGCACCTATTTTCTATGATTCTATATCTTACACTAAACGTCACTCCCTTTGTCCTGGATCTGTACACTGTGGACGGCTCGATTGGAATCGCCTATTGTCTTTCTGCTGACTGGATAGCATGCAACAAAAATGTTTTTCACTGTACCTCGGTACACGTGGCAATAAACTAAAACTGAAATGAATCAAATATAGAATAACCTCGAGACTGCTTGAAAAAGGGAAAATTTGCAAAAGTACCTAATGGAAAATATTATGGGCGAATAGGCCGGGAAACTAGATCAGAAATGGCAACAGGCTTTCACTGAATGAGTCCTTCATCGCATTGGGTTAAGTTACATTAAATCTGAATCTCTGTTTAAGAAGTGTCTTGGGCAAGAGACAGTGGACTTTCCAGTCTACTGACTCATCTGCACCAAGATTAAATACAATCGTTTTTTTTGGGGAGTTGAATCACAACTTGTACTTTTGAAGGGATTCAGATTGCCCCAACCTACAGTCTACCTCAGAGCCAGTGAACCAACGATCCATTTGTAGGAACTGCAGGTGCCAGTTTACCAAACAAAAAAGACACAAAGTGCTGGAGTAATTTTCTCTCTCTCTCATTTATTAACACTGCTTACAGGGTACTATGTTTGCATATTCAGTTGTGCTGCTGCAAGTAAGAATTTCATTGAAGGTAGATACAAAAAGCTGGAGTAACTCCGCGCGACAGGCAGCATCTCCGGATAGAAGGAACGGGTGACGTTTCGGGTCCAGACCCTTCTTCAGAGTGAGAGTCAGGGGAGAGGGAGACACAGAGATAAGGAAGGGTAAGGTGTGGAAACTAGACATCAAAGGGGATGGAGTTCAAGGAAAATGTACAATAGATCATTTTTAGCAAGGCAACATAATTTAATTGTTCTATCTGGCTCACATGACGATAAAACACTCTAGACTCTTGACTCAAGAGTCAGGACTCTTAACTCAGCGGCCCAGGCTGCACCCCCCCCCCCCCCCCCCCCTTATCAATGAATAATTAGATAAATATTTGAAGGGGGTGTCATAAGGTAATAAGTGATAGGAGTAGAATTAGGCCATTTGGCCCATCAAGTCAACTCTACCATTCAATCATGGCTATCTCTTCCTCCTAACCCCATTCTCCTGCCTTCTCCCCACAACCCCTGACACCCGTACTAATCAAGAATCTATCTATCTCTGCCTTTAAAATATCCACTGACTTGGCCTCCACAGCCGTCTGTGGCAAAGAATCCCACAGATTCACCGCCCTCTGACAAGAGAAAGTTCTCCTCATCTCCTTCCTAAAAGAAAGTCCTATAATTCTGTGGCTGTGCCCTCTGGTCCTAGACTCTCCCCACTAGTGGAAACATCCTCTCCAGGTTTTGGGGGACGACAAGGAAGAGATACTAATTGAAATGAAACAAATAGGTAAAGCTATTTTCAATTTCAAAGGGATTTCATGTTTAAGAAAGAACTGCAGATGCTGGAAGAATTGAAGGTTGACAGAAATGCTGGAGGAACCACAGGATTTCATGATCTTTTGGTTATTCAGTGGGAGAGAGAGAGAGAGAGAGAGAGAGAGAGAGAGAGAGAGAGGTTGATGTCTGAGCCCAGCACGACATATCAAGGAAGGATGCGTTTCAGAAAAAAGAGAGAACTGAAATCAGAAGCAAAGATAGATCAAAATATGAAATGGATTTAATTGAACGGAATCTAGTTTAGTTTAGTTCAGTCTGAAGTAGGCCCTCGACCCCCAAAACGTCGCCCATTCCTTCTCTCCAGAGATGTTGCCTGTCCCGCTGAGTTACTCCAACTTCTTGTGTCTGTCTTCAAGTTTAGTTCAGTCTGGTTTAGTTGCGCGATAGTGCGGCACGGTGGCGCAGCGGTAGAGTTGCTGCCTCACAGCGTCAGACACCCACGCTCGATTCTGACTACGGGCGCTGTCTGTATGTTCTCCCTGTCACCACGTGGGTTTTCTCTCGAAGAACTCTAGAAGTACTGGAGAAAACTTCTAAATGAAAATTCTAGGAGAGTTAGGCCATTCGGCCCATCAAGTCTACTCCGCCATTCAATCGTGGCTGATCTATCTCTCCATCTCAACCCCATTCTCCTGCCTTCTCCCCGTAACCCCCGACACCCGTACCAATCAAGAACCTATCGAACTCAGGTAACCATATAACATATAACCATATAACAATTACAGCACGGAAACAGGCCCTCTCGGCCCTTCCAGCCCGTGCCGACCATTTATTTTCCCCTAGTCCCATCTACCTGCACTCAGATGCACTCAAACCAGGTAGGTGGGTATCTACAGGGTTTGATCCCGACTACAGGTGCTGTCTGTACGGAGTTTGCACATTCTCCCCGTGACCCGCGTGGGTTTTCTCCGGGTGCTCCGGTTTCCTCCAAAGACGTACAGGTTTGTCGACTAATTGGCTTCCGTAACATTGTAAATTGTCCCCAGTGTGTGCGATAGTGCTAGTGGTCGGGGCGATCGTTGGTTGGCGCCGACTCGGTTGGGCCGAAAACGCTGTTTCCAAACGGTCCCTCTAAAATCTCAAGTTTCGCCAAAGTCCAAAAGATACAACATGGAAACAGGCCCTTCGGCCCACCGAGTCCCTACCGACCATCGATCGCCCGTTCACACTAGTTCTACGATATCCCGCCTTCTCACCTACTCCCTACACACGGGGGGTGGAGGGGGGGGGGGGTGGGATTTACTGAGGGTCAATTAACCGACAAACCCGCACGTGTTTGGGATGTGGGAGGAAACCGGAGCACCAGGAGAAAACCCACGTGGTCACAGGAAGAACGTGCAAATGGACTATCTTTGATCGGACTGTACTGGACTTTATCTGGTGCTAAGCATTATTCACGTTGCTCCCTTGATCCTGTATCTGTGCACTGTGGACGACTCGATTGTGATCAATGTATTGTCTTTCCGCTGATTGGTTAGCACACAACAACAAATCTTTTCACTGTACCTCGGTACATGTGACTATAAACTATACTGAACTAAACTAAACTTACAACATTCTTAAGGGGTTACACAAAAAGCTGGAGAAACTCAGTGGGTGCAGCAGCTTCTAAGATCGCTCCTTAGATGCTGCTGCACCCGCTGAGATTCTCCAGCTTTTTGTGTAACCCTCGATTCTCCAGCATCTGCAGTTCCTTCTTTAACAAAATTCTTAAGGGGTTAGATGCAGGAAGATTGTTCCCGATGTTGGGGAAGTCCAGGACAAGGGGTCACAGCTTAAGGATAAGGGGGAAATCCTTTAGGACCGAGATGAGAAGGACTTTTTTCACACAGAGAGTGGTGGGTCTCTGGAACTCTCTGCCACAGAAGGTCGTTGAGGCCAGTTCATTGGCTATATTCAAGAGGGAGTTGGATGTGGCTTTTGTGGCTAAAGGGATCAGGGGGATGGAGAGAAGGCAGGTACTGGATACTGAATTGGATGATCAGCCATGATCATATTGAATGGCGGTGCAGGCTCGAAGGGCTGAATGGCCTACTCCTGCACCTATTTTTCTATGTTTCTATGTTTCTATGTAAACGCCACATGCAGGTAGCACTGGAGCTCAGGATCGAACCAGCTGTGCCACTGTGCTGCCGATGTGTGCCATATAGTTCCCCGGCATTAATGGCTGGACCGGCGATTGTAACTCTCCTCGTGGAGTTTGTAGCAAATCCCATTCTTTAGAGAATGCTCGTTTATTTTCTCTCAACATGAGAGCAATAGATCGGGTAGACGCAGAGTCCCTTGCCCAGAGTAGGGGAATCGAGGACCAGAGGACATGGGTTTAAGGTGAAGAGGGAAAGATTTAATAGAAACTTTTTCACACAATGGGTGGTGGGTGTATGGAACGAGCTGCCGGAGGAGGTATTTGAGACAGGGACTATCCCAACAGTTAGACTGCTACATGTTTAAGAAAGAACTGCAGATGCTGCTAAAACCAAAGGTAGACACAGAATGCTGGAGAAACTCAGCGGGTGAGGCAGCATCTATGGAGAGAAAGAATTGGCGACGTTTCGGGTCGAGACCCTTCTTCAGACTGGTACATGGATAGGACTGGTTTGGAGGGATATGGACCAAATGTGGGCAGGTGAGCCTAGTGTAGCTGGGACACGTTGGGCAAGTTGGGCCGAAGGGCCTGTTTCCACACTGTGTCACCCTATGACTATGACACTATGACTCTAAATTCTCACAGATGAACTGAAATATCTCCATCATTAATAAAGCGTGAACGGCTCCGGCTGACCCACCGGCTCCGCGCTGACCAGCGATCCCCGCACACTAACATAATCCTACACCCACTAGGGACAGTTTTTACATTTACCAAGCCAATTCATCTACCAACCTGAACGTCTTTGGAGTGTGGGAGGAAACCGAAGATCTTGGAGAAAACCCACACAGGTCACGGGGAGAACGTGCAAACTCCGTGCAGACAGCACCCGCAGTCGGGATCGAACCCGGGTCTCCGGCGCTGCATTCGCTGTAAGGCAGCGACTCTACCGCCCGTTTTGTACAGTCCTTTCACTGACAGGATAGCAGGCACGGAGAAAATCTTCACTGAACCTCGGTACACTTGACAATAATTAACCAAACTAGATTTTGCACGAAATGTTGTGTCCTTTATCCTTCGTCTCTGCATTGTGAACATGTTGAATGTTCTCACATGTCGTCTTTCTTTTACTAGGCAAACAAAACGAACGGCTTGGTGCGCAGTGGTGGAGCTGCTACCTCACAGCGCCGGAGGCCCGGGTTCCATCCTGACTACCGGTGCTGTCTGAATCCATGCTCCATGTTCTCCCAGTGACCATGTGGGTTTTCTCCGGGTGCTCCGGTTTCTTTCCACACCCCAAAGACGTCCAGCTTTATAGGTTAATTGTCCTGGGTAAAATTGTAAATGTTACAATCGGTGAAATGAATTCATTCTACGCCTAGTGTGCGTACCATAGTGTTAGTGTAGTCGAGGGTCGGCACGGACTTGGTGGGCCGAAGGGCCTGTTTCCGCGCTGTGTCTGCGAACTGAACATAAACTGAGAAGCTTTTCACTGTACCTCGGTACACATGATAATCAGACTAAACTCAACTCAACTGGGGCAATGGCAAGTCTTATGTACAGCCAGGAACGTCAACATCCAAGTTGGAGGGGGGGGGGGGGGGGGAGCAGAGGGCAACTTATGGGAGGCTGTGTTTTAAGAACCTTTCGGACTGAGGTCAGGAGGGCAGGAGACTGAATGGAACGTGAGCCTCTCATCAATATGGAAAACAAAAGGATATTAATCTCCTGCCCAAGTCCGATCATCTGGTGTTTTCAGGCTAAAGTGGTAACCTGAGCATATATTTCTTATCTGTTGACGGTAATTAGGGCTGTTCTGAGTACTCGAAGCAACTTCGATTTCGTAAGGGTGAAACCAAACTTGGGAGCCCTTCAATATCAGTGGCTAGCAATTTTCCAAATGGTATGTGTAGTTTGGAGATACAGCGCGGAAACAGGCCCTTCGGCCCACCGAGTCCGCGCCGACCAGCGATCCCCGCACACTAACACTGCCCCACACACAATGTATTACATTTACACCAAGCTGATGAACCTACAAACCTGCACGTCTTTGGAGTGTGGGAGGAAACCGAAGATCTCGGAGAAAACCCCACGCGGGTCACGGGGAGCACGTGCAAACTCCGTACAGGCAGCACCCCGTGGTTAGGATCGAACCCGGGTCTCCTGTGCTTGTAAGCAGTGTAAAGTAGCAACCCTGCCGCTGCTCCACCGTGCCGCCCGAACATATGATGTATTTTCCTGGGAAAAGGTTAATTAATTTTTCACTCTCACCACAGACTCGCAGGTTAACTGAAATATCTTGTGGAAACTCATGAGAGTATAACATCATGAGAGGAATAGATCGGGTAGACGCACAGAGTCTCTTGCCCAGAGTTGGGGAATCGAGGACCAGAGGACACGGGTTCAAGGTGAAGGGGAAACAATTTTAATAGGAATCTGAGGGATAACATTTTCACGCAAAGGATGGTGGGTGTATGGAAAAAGCTACCAGAGGAGGTAGTTGAGGCTGGGACTATCCCAACGTTGAAGAAACAGTTAGACAGGTCCATGGATAGGACAGGTTTGGAGGGATATGGACCAAACGCGGGCAGGTGTGGGCAAGTTTGGCCGACGGGCATGTTTCCGCACTGTCCGACTCCAAACAAGGAACTGCAGATGCTGGTTTACAAGAAGAAAAAAAACACACACTGCTGGAGTAACTCAGCGGGACAGGCAGCAGCTCCGGAGAGAAGGAATAGGTGACGTTTCGGGTTGAGACCCTTCCTCAGACTGAGAGTCAGGGGAGAAGGAGACATAGAGATATGGAAGGGTGAGGTGTGAAAACAAGAGATCAAAGGAGAAAAAGTTCAATTGTCAGCTGACGGAAAGGTGACAATCAGTGAAATGTAATCTCAGGCCAACATGGAGAGATGATGGGATTGGGTCATTTTGTGTAGTAAGGAGTCCGCACCACCTCATGGCAACCCCTTCTCCCGTCTCCGACATCCCTCCTCCTCTTAGATCCCCTGCCAACCTTCTACCCTCTCTGGAGTTCTTTTTAAAATATGAGTGTGAAGAAGGGTCCCGACCTGAAACCAAAGCCTGATAACAGAGGGAAGAAGCTGTTCCTGAGTCTGGTGGTGCGTGCTTTCAAGCTTCTCTACCTCCTGCTAGACAGGACCAGGGAGAAGGAGGAATGACCGGGGTGGGACAAGCCTTTGATTCTGTCGGCTGCTTTGCTGAGGCAGCGTGAAGTGTAGATGGAGTCGATGGTGGGGAGTGTGGTCTGTGCGATGGACTGGGCTCCATCCACAACTCTCTGCAATTTCTTGTGGTCTTGGGCTCGGAGCTGTTCCCAAACCTAGTTGTGATGCAACCCCACAGCCTGCTCTCCGTGGCGTATCTGTAGAAGTTTGTAAAAATGACTAAGATTTGAAATAAATGTCTAAAATTAAGACCCTGTCAGAAAACAAACGGCAAGTCATGCCGGATCAGTAACGTGTTTAAGACTGCTGCTACTGTATGTGTCTGTTCCTTCCCCTTTTCTATATTACTCCATTCTCGCTCCACCCTAACTGCGTGTACAGGAAGACACCTCACCCCTCTGCCTCCTTGCAGCCACTTCACCCAGATATTGATGCCAACAGAGACAACCACCTGGCTGCTCAACACCCGGCTTCAGATCTACCCACTCATTTGGTTTATGTTTCATTCGCAAGAAGACCCAGTACGGTGAAGCTGTTTGATCCGGGGCCTCTGCAGTTCAAGCAAGTCGGGCAATCGTCAGAGTGGGATTCAGAGACTTATGTTGATGGAATCAAGGGATAGACGATAGACGATAGACAATAAGACCATTACAAGAAACTGGCTTGGAGCAGACAAATCCAGACTTACACAATGGTTAGACATAGTAACCATATAACACCATATAACAATTACAGCACGGAAACAAGCCTTCTTGGCCCTTCCAGTCCGTGCCGACCATTTATTTTCCCCTAGTCCCATCTACCTGCACTCAGACCATACCCCTCCATTCCCTTCCCATCCATATACCTATCCACTTTACTTTTAAATGTTAAAATCGATCCTGCCTCCACCACTTCTGCAGGAAGATCATTCCACACAGCCACCACTCTCTGAGTAAAGAGATTCCCCCTCATGTTACCCCGAAACTTCTGTCCCTTAATTCTCATGTCATGCCCTCTTGTTTGAATCTTCCCTACCCTCAATGGGAAAAGCTTATCCACGTCAACTCTGTCTATCCCTTTCATCATTTTAAAGACCTCAATCAAGTCCCCCCTTAACCTTCTGTGCTCCAAAGAATAAAGACCTAACTTGTTCAACCTTTCTCTGTAACTTAGTTGCTGGAACCCAGGCAACATTCTAGTAAATCTCCTCTGTACTCCCTCTATTTTGTTGACATCCTTCCTATAATTAGGCGACCAAAATTGTACACCATACTCCAGAATTGGTCTCACCAACGCCTTGTACAATTTTAACATTACTTCCCTACTCCTATATTCAATGCTCTGATTTATAAAGGCCAGCACACCAAAAGCTTTCTTTACCACCCTATCTACATGCGATTCCACCTTCAGGGAACTATGCACAGTTATTCCTAGATCCCTCTGTTCCACAGCGTTCCTCAATTCCCTACCAGGTAATATTTGTCATGAAGAAAATGACATATTCTCCAAGAGTGAATGGATTAGGTATAGAAATAACGACTCAACACTGTATAATTTTATAGACAATAATGTAAGTTATTGGAAAATGTTTTAATATGAAAATAGTTCTGGATACTGCATCATTAATCGTAAACTGAACCCTCCGCTGCACTGTTGTACATTTCACTGTAATGTTGTATGTTCCGTTGTTATATTTGTGTTTTATTTGTGTATACATAAAGGCAATAAAAATAAAGTGTAAAAAAAAAGACAATAGCCAATAGGTGCAGGAGTAGTCCATTCGGCCCTTCCAGCCAGCACTGCCATTCAATGTGATCATGGCTGATCATCCCCAATCAGTACCCCGTTCCTGCCTTCTCCCCATATCCCCTGACTCCGCTATCTTTAAGAGCCCTATCTAACTCTCTCTTGAGAGCATCCAGAGAACCGGCCTCCACCGCCCTCTGAGGCAGAGAATTCCACAGACTCACCACTCTCTGTGAGAAAAAGTGTTTCCTTGTCTCCGTTCTAAATGGCTTACCCCTTATTCTTAAACTTCCCCAACATCGGGAACATGCTTCCTGCCTCTAGCGTGTCCAAGCCCTTAACAATATGGGGAGAAAGCAGGAACGGGGTACTGATTTTGGATGATCAGCCATGATCATATTGAATGGCGGTGCCGGCTCGAAGGGCCAAATTGCCTACTCCTGCAACTATTGCCTCTGTTTCTAAGTTTAGTTCACAAGTTCACAAGCTACAGTAGAATTATCGAGTCCACTCCGTCATTCAATCATGGCTGATCTCTGTCTCCTAATCCCATTTTCCTGCCTTCTCCCCATAACCCTTGACACCCGTTCTAATCAAGAATCTGTCCACCTCTGTTTGGAGAAGCAATGTGGAAATAGGCCCTTCGGCCCACCGGGTCTGTGCTGACCAGCGATCCCCGCACATTAACACTATCCTACACACACTAGGGCCAAATTTACAATTGTAACCGAGCCAATTAACCTACAGAACTAGGTTTGGTGACCCCAGATTTCACTGTACCAATTGGTGCATGTGACAAATGTCTCTTGAATCTTGAATTCTCTTGAAACTATGCAGGTACGACCTTTGTACCGTGGGAGGGAACCGGAGCACCCGGTGAAAACCCACGCGGGTCACGGGGAGAACGTGCAAACTCCGCACAGACAGCACCCGTAGTCGGACGTCTGTGGACGGAAAGGACAGGGTGTCGTTTCGGGTCAAGACACTACTTCAGACTGACCCTGGCAGGACACTGGGGACACAATCGGTCTGGGGTAGATCGACACAAAACGTTGGAGTAACTCAAGGATTGATGGTGATGCCAAAGTGAGGTGTGTTGAGGGGCCAGGCTCTTCATCTAGAGCATTGATTATTTGCATAGCCTCAATTTGACTAATCAAGTCAATTTGACTATTCTTTGCTTAGGGGCTTTCCACCATTTGGGGTTTGGTTTGAGACACAATAGCTACCATCTCCGTTCAATATCTAAAATAGAATGAGAATTGCCATTTGCTGATTTTCAGCTGCTGAATCAAATGTTGAGTAAGGAATAAAACTGAAAACTTAAGGTATGATGAGCGTTTGTCGGCACTGGGCCTGTACTCGCCAGAGTTTAGAAGGATGAGGGGAGACCTCATTGAAACTCACCGAATACTGAAAGGCTTGGTTAGAGTGGATGTGGAGAGGATGTTTCCACCAGTGGGGGAGTCTAGGACCAGAGGTCACAGCCTCAGGATTAAAGGACGTTCCTTTAGGAAGGAGATGAGGAGGAATTTCTTCAGTCAGAGGGTGGTGAATCTGTGGAATTCTTTGCCACCGACGGCTGTGGAGGCCAAGTCAATGATAGAGAAAGATAGATTCTTGTAAGGACAGGTGTGATGGGGAGAAGGCAGGAGAATGGGGTTGGGAGGGAGAGATAGATAGGCCATGATTAAATGGCGGAGTAGACTTGATGGGCCGAATGGCCTAATTCTGCTCCTATCACTTATGAACTTGTACATGAACTTGAACCCCATCGATTCCTCTTCATGATATTATAAGCCTCTATAAGATCGCCCCTCAGACTCCTGTA
Organism: Raja brachyura; assembly: GCA_963514005.1. The sequence continues at coordinate 3,273,201 of OY740804.1, read as the reverse complement.
CCATTTTGGAAAGATAAACCAGGGCGGACTTTAAAAGAACAATGTACTGAATATATTCCTTGCTTTAGATCCAATTAACCAGGTGCGGGCTGATTAGAACCAGCTGAACAGTTTCCTGGTAAAAATAACCATTTTCAATCACTGTATCTAAATGCTGCCCGGGGATAATCAAATTTTAATCACTATATGAATAATCATTATATAGGCTGGTTTCTCAATAGATTAGCAGAAATATTTTCATAACGCTTGCTTGTCCAAGTTCCCGTAGGCATTAACTCCATTTCGGAAGTCTACCTGAAGGCTTGTGATCGAGAAGTGGCTACTCATACTCTCAGTGAAGTCTGATCTACAATCTACAATCTAAAGGGCCTGTCCAACCAGCATGCAACTCTATGCGATGAACGCGATCAAACTAGAAGCGGGGGCCGCGCGGAGGTCGGGTGATCCCCTGTACAGGGCCGTTCCCACCAGCATGCGCCTGCATGCGGCAAGCGCGACCAAACCGGCAGCGGGGGCCGTGCGGAGGTCGGGTGAGTGGCGCAACGCGGCGCAAAGTGAGGCGAACTTGGAGCGAAGTCTAAGGTAAGTTCGCCAGGACAGAGAGGGGCACACAGAGAGGGGCACAGAGCCACACACACAGAGGGCCATGGAGCCACACACGTAGAGGGTCATGGAGGCACCTACAGATAGGTTCACGGAGGCACGATGTCGAGGCGGTGTGTAATGCGTCGAGGCGACTGCGAGCCGACAAGCCGTTGCCGCGCGGAATTTTTGAACATGGTCAGTTTTTCGGAGCCCCGCGCGATGTCGGGACGAACTCCGCACAATTCCGCACGGCTCCGGCGATCGAGGTGGGACCGGCCCCGCGACGCCGGACGGCTCAAGCGACCACGTTAGGTCGCACTAATCGCATAGAGTTGCATGCTGGTGGGACAGGCCCTTAAGAGTCTGAAGAAGGGTCTCGACCCGAAACGTCACCTATATCTTCTCCCCGGAGATGGACACAAAAAGCTGGAGTAACTCAGCGGGACAGGCAGCATCTGGAGAGAAGGAATGGGTGACGTTTCAGGTCGAGATCCTTCTTCAGACTGATTAAGGCTTCAATTTAAACCAGCATCTGTAGTTCCTTCCTACACATTCTCTCCAGAGATATTGCTTGACCCGCTGAGTTACGCCGGCACTTTGTGTCTATCCTGGTTTAAACCAGCATCTGCAGTTCCTTCCTACACAAACAGAGTTCAGTTTAGTTCAGAGGTACAACGCAGAAACAGGCCCTTCGGCCCACCGAGTCCGTGCCGGCCAGCGATCCCTGCACACTAGCACTATCCCACACACACTGGGGACAATTTACAATTTTACCAAAGCCAACTAACCTACAAACCTGCACGTCGTTGGGGTGTGGGAGGAAACCGGAGCGCCCGGAGAAAACCCACGCAGGTCACAGGGAGAACGTACAAACTCCGTACAGACAGCACCCGTAGTCAGGATCGAACCCGGGTCCCTGGCGCTGTGAGGCAGCGACTCTACCGCTGCCCCATCGTGCCGATCGGGTGAATGTGAATATTCATTACCCCAGGATAGAGGAATCAAGGACTGGAGGGCATTGGTTTAATTGGGGGCGGAAGAATCTAATCTGTAGGCAAGGGGCAACTTCTTCAGACAGGTGAGTGCGTGGGATAGGTAGTTGAGGCAGGTGTGACCAGGTGAATGGATGGAAGACGTTTCTCACCGGGGCCCTTCTTCTGATCCACTGAGTTCTTCCAGCACTCTGTACGACGTGAATGAATAATACTTGAACGTCATGTGTACCGAGGTACAGTGAAATGCTTTGTTCTCACACAGCCTTGGCACAGTAAACAAGTGCCGCCACATTCGACAAAGTTACAAGAGCTCACCGAACAGTCCGATCTACTGTCTGATGCCGCATGTAGCAGAAGAGGGGGGGAGGGGGAGGTGGGAGGGGGAGGGGGAGGGAGAGGGAGGAAGAACGAAGAGGGAACTGGCCCAAGGAGGAGCCGGGGGGGTGGGGGATTGTAATCTTGTCAGCGTCCTTTATGTGGCCACTATTTGTATACCTGACACAGTGGCAATATTCCATTCATTTCACCCTCCTATATTGCTGCTGTTCTATTTTGATTCGGAACCCCCCAACCTTGCCCATAAATACATTCATTCGATGCGCATTTGTTTGTTAAAAAGGCTTCAGAAAAAAAACCCAACTCAATTCAAGCAGAACCCAGACTGACAGTGTTTTTACATATTCCCTTCCTGAAACAATGAGCAACAATTGACATCTGCGTGTGTTTCTCAAACAGGCGCCGGCGGCAGCAACTGGTTGATGTGAGGTGATCTTCACAACTTCTCCAGCTGCCCAGTTACAGTTACCCTGATACATGGTTCAAGGCAGAGAGAGACAGATTCTTGGTCGGTGCGGGTGTCAGGGGTTATGGGGAGAAGGCAGGAGAATGGGGTTCAGAGCCAGTGCCATCATTCCGCTCATCACTGTCGGCAGATCAATTTTCCTCCTGGGATCAATAGCGTTCTATCGTACCATATCAAATTGTGTAGTATTGTGTAGATCAGCCATGGTTGATTGGTGGAGTAGACGCGATGGGCCGAATGGCCTAATTCTGCCCATAAACTTATCACTTATGAACGTATCATTAAATTACAGGTGGTACAGGACAACACAAGAACAGGCCCTTCGGCCCATCATGCCTGTGCTGAACATAATACCAGGGCCATTTCTTATCTACCTGCACCTCATCCATCTCCCTCCGAGGGGGTCTTACCGACCAGCGATCACCTCGTACACTAGTTCTATCCCGCACACTAGGGGCAGTTTACCGAAGCCAATTAACCTACAAACCTGCACGTACGTCTTTGTAGTGTGGGCGGAAACCGGAGCGCCCGGAGAAATGATTCCTGGGTGGGACCCGGGTCTCTGGCGCTGTGAGGCAGCAGCTATTGACTTCAACTCCCCTTCCCATTCCCAATCCAACCTTTCTGCCCTGGGCCTCCTCCATGGCCAGAGTGAGCACCACCAGAAACTGGAGGAGCAGCACCTCATATTCCGCTTGGGCAGTCTGCACCCTAGTGACATAAACATTGAATTCTCCAATTTCCGGTAGCCCTTGCTGTCTCCACCCCTCCTCAGCTCTCCCTCGGCCCTCGGGCTCCTCCTCTTCCTTTCTTCTCCCCCCCACCCCCCCCCTACCCTGCATCAGTCTGAAGAAGGGTTTCGGCCCGAAACGTCGCCTATTCCTTCGCTCCATAGATGCTGCCTCACCCGCTGAGTTTCTCCAACATTCTTGTCTACGTTCGATTTTCCAGCATCTGCAGTTCCTTCTTGAACAACTAACCACCTCTGCCTGCACGTGGTCCGTATCCCTCCATTCCCTGCATATCCATGCGACTGTCCAAAAGCCTCTTAAACACCACTATTGTATCTGCCTCCACCACCGCCCCTGGCAGTGCTTTCCGGGCCCCCACTACCCTCTGTGTACAAAAAACCTGCCCCGTACATCTCCTTTAAACGTTACCCCTCCCACCTTAAAGCTGCACCCTCTAGTCTTTGCCACTTCCACCTTTGGGAAAAAGGTTCTGACTGTCTACCCTGTCACTGCTTGTAGTTTTATAAACTTCTATCGGGTCCCCACTCAACCTTTTCCAGAGAATACAAGTTTATTCAATTTCTCCCTGGAGGTTAATAGTCTATAAAACCCCCACCTCTCGAAAACCCGACATCTTTCCAGTAACCGGCGGCGACCTTCCAGTAACTCTGCCTCAGAGGGCGGTGGAGGCAGGTTCTCTGGATGCTTTCAAGAGAGAGCTAGATAGGTCTCTTAAAGATAGCGGAGTCAGGGGATATGGGGAGAAGGCAGGAACGGGGTACTGATTGGGGATGATCAGCCATGATCACTGAATGGTGGTGTTGGCTCGAAGGGCCGAATGGCCTACTCCTGCACCTATTGTCTATTGTCTATTGACCAGACTATTGTCTATCTGGTCAATAGACAATAGACCAAATTTATAGGCCAAATCAAAACACCAAATTCCTTTAAATTTGTAAGATGACTCCCCAGTGAGACCACACCTGGAGTATTGTGTGCAGTTTTGGTCCCCTAATTTGAGGAAGAACATTCTTGCTATTGAGGGAGCCCAGCGTAGGTTCACCAGGTTAATTCCCGGGATGGCGGGACTGTCATGTGCTGAGAGAATGGAGCAGCTGGGCTTGTACACTCTGGAGTTTAGAAGGATGAGAGGGGATCTTACTGAAACATATATGATTGTTAAGGGATTGGACACGCTAGAGGCAGGAAACATGTTCCCGATGTTGGGGGAGTCCAGAACCAGGGGCCACAGTTTAAGAATAAGGGGTAAGCCATTTAGAACGGAGATGAGGTAACAATTTTTCACCCAGAGAGTTGTGAGTCTGTGGAATTCTCTGCCTCAGAAGGGGGAGTTGGATGATCAGCCATGATCACATTGAATGGCGGTGCAGGCTCGTAGGGCCGAATGGCCTACTCCTGCACATATTTTTCTATGTTTCTATGAGGTGGAGGCCAATTCTCCGGATGCCTTCAAGAGAGAGCTAGATAGAGCTCTTAAAAATAGCGGAGTCAGGGGATATGGGGAGAAGGCAGGAACGGGGTACTGATTGGGGATGATCAGCCATGATCACAGTGAATGGCGGTGCTGGCTCGAAGGGCCGTATGGCCTACTCCTGCACCTATTGTCTTATACTCAATGCCCCGATCGATGAAGGCAAGTAAACCATTCCCACGTCTTTTCTCCACATTCCCACCAATTGCCGCCCAGATTCTACCCGCCTCTCACGCATTGGCACGATTGGAGAGGCCAGCCAGCCAACCAACCTGCGTGTCTTTGGAACCTGGATGGAAACCCAGGTAGCTACAGGAAAAATGTAAAAAAAATCATTACAGACACAGCACGAGAGATCATACGAGGCAGCAACACTACCTGCTGCACCACACTGCCGACCATCTTAATGTTTCAACCTTGCTCTGAAGAAGGGCCCTGATTCGAAACATCACCTATCCACGTTCTCCAGACATAGGATTAAGGTGAAGGGGGGGGGGGGGGGGGAGGGGGGTAAGATTTAATAGGAACCTGAGGGGCAACTTTTTAACACAAATGGTGCTGGATGTATGGGACCAGCTGACGGAGGAGGTAGTTGAGGCAGGTTTAAGTAAGTTTAAGAGACATTCAGACAGGTACATCAAAGGGATATGGGCCAAACGCAGGCAATTGCGACTCGTGTAGATGGGGCACGTTGGTCGGCGTGGGCAAGTTGAGCGGCTTGGCCTGTTTTTACGAAGATGGACTCAAAGTGCTGGAGTAACTCAGCGGGACAGGCAGTGTCTGTCTCGGTTGGTCTGAGTGGTGGGTCTCTGGAACTCTCTGCCACAGAGGGTAGTCGAGGCCAGTTCATTGGCTATATTTAAGAGGGAGTTAGATGTGACCCTTGTGGCTAAGGGGATCAGAGGGCATGGAGAGAAGGCAGGTACGGAATACTGAGTTGGATGTTCAGCCATGATCACATTGAATGGCGGTGCAGGCTCGAAGGGCCGAATGGCCTACCCCTGCACCTAATTTCTATGTTTCTATGTTTCTGTGTCCTGGGGAGAAGGAATGGGTGACATTTCGGGTCGAGACCCTTCTTCAGACCGAGGGTCAGTGCCGAGGGAACCTGCCTCTACGCTGTGCGACTCTGTGACTCGATGCTGCCTGACTGGCTGGGCTACTCCAGACCTTTGTGTCTTTTAGCTGAGAGCTCACACTCTGGGCATTCAGTCTCGTGCTGGGCGATTCTGAAGTGAGTGGACTAACATGGATGGCTCCCTCTGTCCTCCTCGCTTGCTTGTTTGTCTTCAGGCGGCATGTTTTTGCTTTAAAGAGTGGCGAAGCTTAATGCAAGGTTGCCTCCAAACAGTCAGATGCAGTGGGGCATGAGACGCGGGTCCAGTGCAGCTGCGCAGGGAGCAAAAGAACTCATGCAGACAAGTCAATTAACGGCCAACGTCAAAACCATCTGGAGAAGCACAAGGTGTGTTTGCCAGACCATCTCTCTGCTGCGCACTGCACTGGCTCAGCGGCAGACCCACTGCCTCAAAGACCCAGAGACCCAGGTTCGATCCCGACCGCGGAGTTTGCCCGCTCTCCCCGTGACCTGCGCGGGCTTTCATCCAGGAGCTCCGTTTTCCTCCCACACTCCAAAGACGTGCAGGTTTGTCGGTTAATTGCCTTCGATAAAATTGTGGGGTGTCCCCAGGGTGTGTAGGATAGTGTTAGTGTGCGGGGATCGCTGGTCGGCACGGACTCGGTCGGGCCGAAGGGCCTGTTTCCAACGCTGTATCTCTAAACTAAAACCACAAAAACAATTGTTAGTGTGTGGATTAAAGCTGATTACAGTTGCTGACGTTGGGGATCTTACTGAAACATATAAGATTATTAAGGGCTTGGACACGCTAGAGGCAGGAAACATGTTCCCGATGTTGGGGGAGTCCAGAACCAGGGGCCAAAGCTTAAGAATAAGGAGTAAACCATTTAGAACAGAAACAAGGAAACACTTTTTCTCACAGAGGGTGGTGAGTCTGTGGAATTCTCTGCCTCAGAGGGCGGTGGAGGCCGTTTTTCAGGATGCTTTCAAGAGAGAGCTAGATAGGGTTCTTAACAATAGCAGAATCAGGGGATATGGGGAGAAGGCAGGAACGGGATGATCAGCCATGATCACATTGAATGGCGGTGCTGGCTCGAAGGGCCGAATGGCCTACTCCTGCACCTATTGTCTATTGTCTATTGAGGGGTAACTTTTTCATACAAAGGGTGGTGGGTGTATGGAACGAGCTGCCAGAGGAGGTAGTTGAGGCTGGGATTATCACAACGTTTAAGAAACAGACGGGTATATGGACAGGACAGGTTTGGAGGGATATGGGCCAAACACAGGCAGGTGGGACGAGCGTAGATGGGGCGCGTTGGCCGGTATGGGCAAGTTGGGCCAAAGGGCCTGTTTCCACACTGTATCACTCTATGACTCTAGGCAGCACCCAATTCCAAGTTTTCTTTGCTCGATCATTTTGCGTTGCTGTTGAAGCTTAAGGGCCTGTCCCACTTACGTGTCCTTGGCACGCAAATTACGCGACCTCGTGGTGGCGTTGAGCCGCGACGGTCCCGCGAAGGTTGCTTGTGACTTAATTCGACTGCACAGCCGTCTGGAGCGCGTGATGTCATTTGAAGATGGACACAAAATGCTGGAGTAACTCAGCGGGACCAGCAGCATCCCTGGAGAGAAGCAATGGCTGACGTTTTGTGTCGAGACCCTTCTTCAGTCTGAAAAGAATGGTCTTGACCCAGAACGTCACCCATTCCTTCACTCCAGAGATGCTGCCGGTCCCGCTGAGTTACTCCAGCATTTTGTGTCAATCTTCAATTTTCTTGGCCCCGCCAAGGAGTAGGAGTGTTCTCGGACCAGGATCTTTCCTGGTCCGAGGACACAGATGCAATTATTAAGAAAGCTCGCCTCTACTTCCTGAGAAGATTACGGAGAGTCGGTCTGTCAAGGAGGACTCTCTCTAACTTCTACAGGTGCACAGTAGAGAGCTTGCTGACCGGTTGCATCGTGGCTTGGTTCGGCAATTTGAGCGCCCTGGAGAGGAAAAGACTACAAAAAGTAGTAAACACTGCCCAGTCCATCATCGGCTCTGACCTTCCTTCCATCGAGGGGATCTATCGCAGTCGCTGCCTCAAAGAGGCTGGCAGCATCATCAAGGACCCACACCATCCTGGCCACACACTCATCTCCCCGCTACCTTCGGGTAGAAGGTACAGGAGCCTGAAGACTGCAACACCCCGGTTCAGGAATAGCTACTTCCCCACAGCCATCAGGCTATTAAACTTGGCTCGGACAAAAGTCTGAACATTAATATCCCTCCATCTGTTATTTGCACTTTATTAATTTATTAATTCATGTGTGTATTTACATATAGAATTGTGGTCAATGCCTTCTATGTTCTGTTGTGCTGAAGCAAAGAAAGATTTTCATTGTCCTGTCAGGGACACATGACAATAAGCTATTTTGACTCTTTTGACTCCTTGGATCCGGACCGCAACGGCCGTGAGCCCCAGGCCGAGCTCGGCGATCATTTGCCTGCTTCTGCTGCTGTCGGAGGTGAGACGTTGCGTCGCGCCAGGGTCTTGGGCCTGTCCCACTTTAGCCGTCAGTTCTGCGACAGGCCATTGACGCGCGAAGATTTCGTTCGCTACAAAAACTTCGGAGCCCCACGCGATGTTGCGCACAACTACACACCCCTCCACGATTCCCAGTGGGACCGGCCCCGCGCGGCCACACGATGCCCGTGCGCCTCAGCTTTGCGCGCCAAGGACACGTAAGTGGGACAGGCTCTTTAGTTTATAAAAATCAATTTTTACACAACAGAAAAAGTCGGGAGCAAAGTTTCTGAAGTTTTTATTTAAAGCGTACTTTTAAAGGGAAATTATTTCCAAATAATTTCCTTTCTTGGATGAATGCCAAACCAGTTTAAAACTAATTAAGCAACAGTGTAGTCGGACCTGAAACGTCAGCCATCCCTTCCCTCCGAGATGCTGCCTGTCCGCTGAGTTAAGGGCCTGTCCCACTTTGCGAATTTTGCCCTAAAAACTGTCAGGTTGTACGACACTCCGTGTCACCGTCGCGTCCCGCTGCGACGTTCTGCATCACTCGCCCTCACGACACAAGAAGGTTACACCGACGTATAATAATCACATTGGAAACAAACGTATCGACAATAAATCTAAGGACCAATGATATTTTAATGGATAAGTCGGCGCGTTATATGCCCGCATCACCGGGCGCCACGTCAGCGGGAAGGACAGCGCACGCCAGCGTGTGACGGGCGGCACGATATGATGAGACATCCAGATGTCCCCTGAAGATTTTGAACATTCCAAAATCCAGGGGCGACAGGGAGACACCGCGTGTCACTATATGCGTCACACGCCCCGACGCCCCGACCACGCAGCCACAACCTCTTTTCAGGCTGTCGCCCAATATGTCGCCCAAGTGGGACGTGCCTCTCTTCAGTATAGTGATCCCTTATCCACCTGACCTTTTTTATTTTTTTCACTTTCGTATGTTGTCGAAATACACGTCAGTCTCCGTCCATCTGGGAACTCTGCAGAGTTGAAGCTACAGCCGCGGTTGTGTACCTATCACATCTGTTCTTGTGGCATATGCTCTTCTGGGACCAGGGGGGTCAAACTGTCGTTTAAATGGGATCAAATCTCTCCAGTTGGCCAAAGCGCCAGGGTTCAATACACAGCCACAGCTAGAGTGGTTTAGTTCAGCTCAGTTCAGTTCAGTTTAGAGATACAGCGCGGAAACATGGTGTGTGACTCTATGATTAAATCTGAAATGGATGTTACCCAGAGAAATAGACAGTAGACAATAGATAATAGACAATAGACAATAGGCGCAGGAGTAGGCCACTTGGCCCTTCGAGCCAGCACCGCCATTCAACGTGGTCATGGCTGATCATCCCCAATCAGTACCCCGTTCCTGCCTTCTCCCCATATCCCCTGACTCCGCTATCTATGGCGTAGTATGGGGAGAAGGCAGGTACAGGATACTGAGTTGGATGATCAGCCATGATCATATTGAATGGCGGTGCAGGCTCGAAGGGCCAAATGGCCTACTCCTGCACCTATTTTCTAAGTTTCTATGTTTCTATGTTTCTATCTTTAAGAGCCCTATCTAGCTCTCTCTTGAAAGCATCCAGAGAACCGGCCTCCACCAGCCTCTGAGGCAGAGAATTCCACAGACTCACAACTCTCTGTGAGAAAAAGTGTTTCCTCATCTCTGTTCTAAATGGCTTACTCCTTATTCTTAAACTGTGGCCCCTGGTTCTGGACTCCCCCAACATCGGGAACGTGTTTCCTGCCTCTAGCGTGTCATAACCCTTAACAATCGACAAAGTCGACAAGACCTAGTCATCGTATGGCAAGAGTTCATGATTAATTCGAGGGCGGCATGGTGGCGCAGCGGGTGGAGCTGCTGCCTCACAGCGCTGGAGAACCGGGTTTGATCATGTCTACAGCTGCTGTCTGTACGGTGTTTGTACGTTCTCCCCGTGACCTGCGTGGGTTTTCTCCGGGTGCTCCGGTTTCCTCCCACGCTCCAAAGACCTGTGGGTTTGTAGGTTAACTGCCTTCGGTAAATTTGTAAACAGTCCCTGGTGTGTGTAGGGTGGTGTTAGTGCATGGGGATCGCTGGTCGGCGCGGACTCGGTGGGCCGAAGGGCCTGTTTCCGCGCTGTCTTTCTCTAGTCTTTCCGCTGACTGATCAGCACCCAACGAGAGCCTTTAGACTCGGCTTGTACTCGCTAGAATTTAGAAGATTGAGGGGGATCTGATAGAAACTTACAAAATTCTTTAGGGGTTCGACAGGCTAGATGCAGGAAGATTGTTCCCGATGTTGGGGAGGTCCAGGATAAGGGGCACAGTTTAAGGATAAGGGGGAAGTCTTTTAGGACTGAGATGAGAAGATCATTTTTCACACAGAGAGTGGTGGGTCTCTGGAACTCTCTTCCACAGAAGGTAGTTGAGGCCAGTTCATTGGCTATATTTAAGAGGGAGTTAGATGTGGCCCTTGTGGCTAAAGGGATCAGGGGGGTATGGAGAGAAGGCAGGTACGGGATACTGAGTTGGATGATCAGCCATGATCATATTGAATGGCGGTGCAGGCTCGAAGGGCCGAATGGCCTACTCCTGCACCTATTGTCTATGTTTCTATGTTCCTCGGTGCGTGTGAGGGCAAGAATTTCATTGTCCTTTCTGGGACACATGACAATAAGCTCTCTTGACTTCAAAGGCTCAAAGATTCATTTATTGTCACATTCACCAATTGGTGCAGTGAAATTCAAGAATACGACATAACATTTTAAAGAAATTTAACATGAAGCATAAAAACATCCCCCCACAATGGTTCCCACTGTGAGGGACTTTGACTGGACAAGCTCGATGCAGGAATAATGTTCCCAATGTTGGGCGAGTCCAGAACCAGGGGCCACACAGTCTTAGAATAAAGGGGAGGTCATTTAAGACTGAGGTGAGAAAAAACCTTTTTCACCCAGAGAGTTGTGAATTTGTGGAATTCCCTGCCACAGAGGGCAGTGGAGGCCAAGTCACTGGATGGATTTAAGAGAGAATTAGATAGAGCTCTAGGGACTAGTGGAATCAAGGGATATGGGGAGAAGGCAGGTACGGGTTATTGATAGGGGACGATCAGCCATGATCACAATGAATGGCGGTGCTGGCTCGAAGGGCTGAATGGCCTCCTCCTGCACCTATTTTCTATGTTTCTATGTTTCTATGGAAGGCTCGAATGAAGCCTCCAAGATCGAGGCGACACATGGCTGACAATTCGGCAAGAGATCACGACTTGTTGGAACTGCTGGGCGGGGGATGTGACGATTGCTACTCTTGCCCTTGTGCAGGGACGTTGTAGGCATGTCGTGAGGAGGCGCGATGTGTGTGGGAGGGGATGAAACACTTGGGTGTGTGGGTGGGAGGAAGCGGAGGTCGGGTTAGCGTGTCGCACAGGAAATCCAGACCATCGCACACAGCGACATGGAGATAAGAGCCAGAAGCTAAAGCAGCTCCATCAACATTTTGTTCACCCTTCGTCTTGGACGGGTTCGTCGGTGCCCAGCGAATGGAATCAAATCATTCACTGCTTCGCCTGTTCACGTTTGCAGAGGCCCAGAGATAAGATTACCTCACTGTTTCCACGAGGTCACCCTCCATTGTGTCTCAATGAAGTACCAATGGATGAATGTAATGCTTCCCAAGATGGCGGCCAACCCTGGCGACCATTTTGCGTGCTGGCCACAGAAGCAGATCGACAGTCACGTTACAATCGCTCCACACTCTTCAATCTCTACTCCTGCAGCACCTTTTCTTACTTGAGCTACTTACTCCCTAATTTGTGGAAGGACATTCTTGCTATTGAGGGAGTGCAGCGTCGGTTTACACGGTTAATTCCCCGGGATGGCGGGACTCTCATATGCTGAGAGAATGGAGTGGCTGGGCTTGCACACTCTGGAGTTTAGAAGGATGAGAGGGAATCTTATTGAAACATATAAGATTGTTCAGGGTTTGGACACACATGAGGCAGGAAACATGTTCCCGATGTTGGGGGAGTCCAGAACCAGGGGCCACCGTTTAAGAATAAGTAGTAAGCCATTTAGAAACGGGGACGAGGAAACACTTTTTCTCACAGAGAGTTGTGAGTCTGTGGAATTCTCTGCCTCAGAGGGCGGTGGAGGCCGGTTCTCTGGATGCTTTCAAGAGAGAGCTAGATAGGGCTCTTAAAAATAGCAGAGTCAGGGGATATGGAGAGAGTTAGATAGAGCTCTAGGGGTTAGTGGAATCAAGGGATATGGGGAGAAGGCAGGAACGGGGTACTGATTGGGGATGATCAGCCATGATCACATTGAATGGCGGTGCTGGCTCGAAGGGCCGAATGGCCTCCTCCTGCACCTATTGTCTATTGTCTGAGATTACACTTTCAGGCACAGATTTACAGGCTCTTGATTAGTACGGGGGTCGAAGCTTACTGAGAGAATGGGGTTGAGTGGGAGAGATAGATCAGCCATGATTGAATGGCAGAGTAGACTTGATGGGCCGAATGGCCTAATTCTGCTCCTATCACTTATGAACATGAACTTATGATTCACCTCTGGCACACTGAGGACATCAGACTTTGTCTCTGGAACTGATGCGCTGGCAATGTTAACAACTACATTCTGTAAGCTGGAGTAACTCAGCGGGACAGGCAGCATCTCTGGAGAGAAGGAATGGGTGACGTTTCGGACCGAGACCCTTCTTCTGCGCTATAGTACTTGGGGCCCAATGGCCCAATTCTGCTCCTATGACTTCACAAGTTCACAATTCATAGGAGCAGAATCAGGCCATTCGGCCCATCGAGTCCGCTCCGCCATTCAATCATGGCTGATCTCTGCCATCTATTCCCATTTTCCTGCCTTCTCCCCATAAACTGGCCACCCGTTCTAATCAAGAATTTGTCTATCTCTGCCTGACTTGGAGATACCCACTGACTTGGCCTCCGCAGCCCTCTGTGGCAATGAGTTCCACAGATTCACCACCCTCTGACTAAAGAAGTTCCTCCTCACCTCCTCTCCAAAAGAGCGCCCTTTAATTCTGAGGCTGTGACCTCTGGTCCTAGACTCTCCCACCAGTGGGAGCATCCTCTCCACATCTGCTCTATCTATGCCTTCAATGAGGACTGTATCTAAGTTTCAATGAGGCCCCTCCCTCAACCTTCTAAACTCCAGCGAGCACAGGCCCAGCTCCGACAAACGCTCATCATATGCTGACCCACTCATTCCTGGGATAATTCTTGTAAACCTCCTCTGGACCCTCTCCAGAGCCGGCACATCCTGCCTCAGAAATGGGGCCCAAATGTGCTCACAATATTCCAAATGCGGCCCGACCAGTACCTTACAGAGCCTCAGCGTTACATCCCTGTAATGTACGTGCCAGGAATCTAACTGTGGTGAATGAGTTCAGTTCCCGCCTTGCACACGTCTTGCTTGTACATATGTACGGCACGGTGGCGCAGTGGGTAGAGTTGCTGCCTCACAGCGCCAGAAATCCGCCTTCGATCCTGACTACGGGCGCTGTCTGTATGGAGTTTGCACGTTCTCCCCGTGACCTGCGTGGGTTTTCTCCGGGTGCTCTGGTTTCCTCCCACACGCCAAAGACCTGCAGGTTTGTAGGTTAATTGGCTTTGGTAAAATTGCAAGCTGTCCCTATTGCTCGTATACGGGTGATCGCTGGTCGGCGCAGACTCGGTGGGACGAAGGGCCCGTCCGAGCTGTATCTCCAAACTAAGCTAAACTAAATGAGACAGATGAGGGCCAGTCAGTGCCAGAGATGTCACTAATAGGCTGCATTCAAGGTAAATGCTGGCTTCCAGGAAACAAGCGTGTAGTCGAAACCTCCTGTGGTCCTGGCCACAGAAGTTGACGATTTGATATTTAAAACAACTCACGCAATAATTGAAAATAACCTAGAATAATGAAACAAGTCAGAAAGGTGCTACAAATGATCTTCAGGTTGGGGGGGGGGGGGGGGGTGGGCGTTGACAGAGAGAGAGAGAGAGAGAGAGGATCACAGTCAATGCATCAAGTCAGTGACCAGCGGGGATTTTCTCCGCGATCTTCGGTTTCCAACCCACTCTCTAAAGACCTACAGCTTTGTAGGTTAATTGGCTTTGGTAAAATTATAAATTGTCCCCAGCAGATGTAGGATGGTGTTAGTGTGCGGGGATCGCTGGCCGGCGCGGACTCGGTGGGCCGAAGGGCCAGTTTCCGCGCTGTATCGCCAAACTAAACGAAACTAGTCGAAACTTCACCATCTATTTCTTTGGCAGGCTGGCTGAGGGGAGACCCGATGGGCGGTGTAAGCAGGGGAACCACACAATATCTGATCCAAGACCATCTTTAATCAATATGCAGACTGAAAGCAGTACAGTAGATCAGTACAACTGAAGAAGGGTCTCGACCCGAAACGTCGCCTATCTCCTTCGCTCCTTAGATGCTGCTGCACCCGCTGAGTTTCTCCAGCCTTTTGTGTATCCCTCGATTCTCCAGCATCTGCAGTTCCTTCTTTAACACAGTAGATGGTTGGTTGTCAGAACATCCTAACTGCTTCCAGAAGTGCGCAGTGTAGGATGTGGGAGTTAATATACATAATACAGTAAGGTGGGATTAGTGATGCGAGTCTACTATGATTGGCTGCATGCATAAACCAATCTACATCCTTCCCCTTAAAGAATGAGTATATTTAACACCCATGTCATAAATGAATTATACATATTTGCCGTATATCGATCAGGCGGTCTACTGATGCGACCCGAACCTGTCAAAGCTTCCCGTCTACCAGACGCGATGAGGAGGGCTAGGACTCTCCGATACGCTCCTGCCTTCCTCGGCGACAACGACCAGGTTGTTACACCAGCAGAAACTGCCGACAATCCAAATGCTTTGCTGCGTAGATTTAAAGATGCATAGTGTGTGATTCTCCTGAATACACGTTTGGATTGTAGCTGGCTTCAGCACCTGCGGTATCAGCTTCTGCTGAGCAATCGGAATTGGAGGTCTCGTTGTTCCGGACACCAGCCGCTGGGCCGGCGAACCCACGGTCCCATCTCTAACAATGTCCCTGAGGTTTAGAAGATCGAGGTACACGTCTGAATTGTCAAGGTGTGCTCGCTCCGTCAGGTATTTAGCGCTTCTGACAGCTCGCTCAGCGAGCCCGTTACTTGGTGGGTATTCGGGGCTGCTCGTGACCGGGTGGAAGCTCCATCGGTTGGCAACGAGCTTGAAATCGTGGCTGGTAAACTGTTCTACGATGTGGGTCTGCGAGCGGACGGGGGGGGGGGGGGTGCCCAATGTAGAGAAATGCTTCATTAGTTGTCGAATGACCATCTCGGGTGTGGTGGTGTTCAGTAGGTCGAGTCCAAACCAGTTTTAAAAGGGAGTCGAGGAGGAGCCACTCACGTCCAGGGCAGAGCTGGTGGAGGTTGTGGCAGGAGGGGCTGCCTCTGCTGGTGAGGTGCTAGACTGTTGCAGGTGGGGCAGGAGGCTGTACGGTCCCGTATGTACTTGGCCATCCAAGGCTGGTAGAACAGGTTCTGTGCGTGGGCCAGCGTGGCATCAATTCCCGGGTGACCTCGTTGTAGTATTCCCCATGCAATGATGAGGGGATCACAACTTTATCATAACTTACAAAATTCTTAAGGGGTTGGACAGGCTAGATGCAGGAAGATTGTTCCCGATGTTGGGGAGGTCCAGGACAAGGGGTCACAGCTTAAGGATAAGGGGGAAATCCTTTAGGACCGAGATGGGAAGGACTTTTTTCATACAGAGAGTGGTGGGTCTCTGGAATTCTCTGCCACAAAGGGTAGTTGAGGCCAGTTCATTAGCTATATTTAAGAGGGAGTTAGATGTGGCCCTTGTGGCTAAAGGGATCAGGGGGTATGGAGAGAAGGCAGGTACAGGATACTGAGTTGGATGATCAGCCATGATCATATTGAATGGCGGTGCAGGCTCGAAGGGCCGAATGGCCTACTCCTGTACCTAATTTCTATGTTTCTATGTTTATGGCCCTTAAATATGACACCATCCTGTATGACCAGTTCGTCGCGGACTAAGAAGAACTGCTGCACCCCTGTTGTCCGTCTGCCCAACCTTTTTTGACCACTGATGATAGATATGGCGAATTTCTTTAATTCATTGAATTCACGGTGGCGCAGCGGGTAGAGCTGCTGCCTCCCAGCGCCAGAGCCACGGGTCCCATCCCTACTACGGGTGCCGTCTGTACAGAGTTTGTACGTTCTCCCCGTGACCTGCGTGGGTTATCTCCGGGTGCTGCAGTTTCCTCCCACACTCCAAAAGACGTGCAGGTTTGTAGGTCAGTTGGCATTGGTAAAGATTGTTAAGGGCCTGTCCTACCAGCATCCGACCTTATGCGATGAAAGCGATCAAACTAGAAGTGGGGGCCGCGCGGAGGTCAGGTGATCCCCTGTACTGGGCTGTTCCTTCCAGCATGCGCCTGCATGCGGCAAGCGCGACCAAACCGGCAGTAGTGGCCGCGCGGCGGTCGGGTGAGTGGCGCAACGTGGCGCAAAGTGAGGCGAACTTGGAGCAAAGTCTAAGGTAAGTTCGCCAGAACAGAGAGGGGCACACAGAGAGGGGCACAGAGGCACACACACAGAGGGCCACGGAGCCACACACATAGAGGGACACGGAGGCACCTACAGAGAGGGTCATGGAGGCACGATGTCGGGGCGGTGTGTAATGCGTCGAGGCGACTGCGAGCCGACAAGCCGTTGCCGCGCGGAATGTTTGAACACGGTCAGTTTTTCGGAGCCCCGCGCGATGTCGGGACGAACTCCGCACAATTCCGCACGGCTCCGGCGATCGAAGTGGGACCGGCCCCGCGACGCCGGACGGCTCAAGCGACCACGTTAGGTCGTGCTCATCGCATGGAGTTGCATGCTGGTGGGACAGGCCCTTAACTTGTCCTGAGTGTGTGTGGCATAGGACTAGTGTACGGGTGATCGCGGGACGGCAGGGACTCTGTGGGCCGAAGGGCCAGTTTATATCCTGTATCTTGAAACTAATCTAAACTAAATTAAACCAAACGCCCACTGAGTAAAAATTATATATTTTGTCAAGGAAGAAGGGTCCGGATCCGGAGTGTCACCAATCCATGTCCTCCAGAGATGCTGCCTGAGATACCCGCTTAGTTACTCCAACACTTTGAGTTCTGGAACATAAAAGTGAAATGCCTGCAACACCCCCGGCAACACATTCCAGCACCCACCACACTTTGCCCATCTCACCGTAAACTTTGTCCATCTCACCGTAAAAAGCTAACCGCTCCAGCATTTCATTTCAATTTAGTTTAGTTAAGAGTAACAGCGCGGACCAGCCATCCCCGCACACTAACGCTTTCCGACACACACTGGGGACAATTTACCAATGCCGATGAACCTACAAACCTGCACCTCTTTGGAGCGTGGGAGGAAACCGGAGCACCCGGAGAAAACCCACGCAGGTCACGGGGGAGAACGTACAAACTCCATAGGGACAAACGCCCGTCGTCAGGATCGAACCGGCCACCGTGCCGCCCTGGCTTGTGTGGGACAGCGCTGGTGTACGGGGTGATCGCTGGTCGGCGCGGGCTCGGTGGGCCGAAGAGCCTGTTTCCGCGCTGTACCCCTGAAACTGGCCGTGTTCCGTGCAAGATGGCAGCGCCTGCAGCTCCTTTACGCCTCTGTATTTCGCTTTTACTTAGCTAGACACGTCGGTGAATTCCAATAAATGTGACCAAATTTAAAATGCGGTTTTGATGCTCCCACCCTCTTGGTTGTCATTAGAAAGCATTGACGAACAGGGTGTGTGGGCGTCAGTCAGTGGTGTCGCCTCACGTGGAGACGGCTATTTATGTTGTACAGTGATCTCAAATGAAGATTAAAAACCTACACTGCCTGCGCTCATTCATTTCTCCGCACAAACTCAACATATTTTGTGGATATGTCAAAGCCTTCTAACCTCTAACAGATCCACAATGGGGAAGAGTCTGTTTGTCCACCCGGTCTATTATTCTCATGATTTTATACACTTCTCTCAGGGTCTTCCCTCATCCCCTGACGTTCCAGAGAAAACAATCTAAGTCTATCCAACCTCTCCTCGTAGTGAATCCCCTCGAATCCAGGCAACAATAGACAATAGACAATAGGTGCAGGAGTAGGCCATTTGGCCCTTCCAGCCAGCACCGCCATTCAATGTGATCATGGCTGATCATCCCCAATCAGTACCCCGTTCCTGCCTTCTCCCCATATCCCCTGACTCCGCTATCTTTAAGAGCCCTATCTAGCTCTCTCCAGAAAGCATCCCATCTACACTAGTCCCACCTGCTCGCTTGTATGACCCATATCCCTCCAAACCTGTCCTATCCATGTACCTGTCCAAATGTTTCTTAAACCTTAAGCCTCAACTACCTCCTCCGGCAGCTCATTGCATCCAGAGATGCTTTCTGGCAAACCTTCTTCTGCACCTTCTCCAAAGCCCCCACATCCTTCCTGTAATGGGGAGACCAGAACTGCACGCAAATGCGAATGAACCAATGTTCTATAAAGCTGCATTTTTTAAGACTTCCCTTTTCTTCTACTCAATGCCCCAACCACTGAAGGCAAACATGCCAATGGCCTCTTCTCCGTGGATTGTCACCTTGTCGTGGTGGAGAACCTTGCGTGGACCTGAGATCCTGAGAGCGATGCCGTCTGGAGCGATGCTCCTGGTAGGGCCACCCATGGCGGTAAGGTCGAGGGGGAGGTCTCTGACAAAGAGCGATCCGACCAAGACCTCAACGGTGGAACAGGCGGAGGGCGATGGCTGACCTTAGTGGAGCGTCACAACGGCTGGGAAGGTGGATGAAGGCTGCAGCAGAAAAGGGTCTCCGGTCGTCTTGGACTCCATGCCACCGGATCCTGACCCAGGTCTGTCAAGGACCGTGGGGGTGGCTGTCTGTGCACCAGTCTCCCCACGGTAAACAAAGTCACGCATAGGCAGGCGTCCTCCATGATGGGACAGTCATACTCGTTCCGATGATGCTGACTATCTGCCTTCTTTGCCGCTCCATCTAATTATATCACCACTTTCAGGGAGCTACAGGCCTGGGTATACTCATTAAATATAAAAACTACCGGATTTCACTTTGGTGGGACAGTGGCGCAGCAGGTAGAGCTGCTGCCTCACAGAGCCAGAGACTTGGGTTTGTTCCTGACCTCAGGAGCTGTCTGTGTGGAGTTTGCACGTTCTCCCTGAGACCGCGTGGGTTTCCTCCGGGGGCTCCGGTTTCCTCCCACATCCCAAAGAAGTGCGGGTTTGCAGGTTAATCGGGCCCTCTGTGAAATGCCCCCCTCGTGTGTAGGGAGTGGATGAGAAAGTGGGATAGTATAGAACTAGTGTTAATGGGTGATCGATGGTCGGTGTAGACTGGGTGGGCCGAAGGGCCTGTTTCCACGCTCTATCTCGAATCATAGAGTCAGGGAGCAGCTTGCAACCAGGCCCTTTGGCCCATCAGAGCAAAGATGTCCTTCTGCAGTTCTACAGTGCCCTAGTGAGACCATACCTGGAGTATCGTGTGCAGTTTTGGTCCCCTAATTTGAGGAAGGACATTCTTGCTATTGAGGGAGTGCAGTGTGGGTTTACAAGGTTAATTCCCGGGATGGCGGGACTGTCATATGCTGAGAGAATGGGAGCGGCTGGGCTTGTACACTCTGGAGTTTAGAAGGATGAGAGGGGATCTTATTGAAACATATATGAATGTTCAGGGTTTGGACACGCTAGAGGCAGGAAACATGTTGGGGGAGTCCAGAACCAGGGGCCACAGTTTAAGAATAAGGAGTACGCCATTTAGAACGGAGATGAGGAAACACTTTTTCTCACAGAGTTGTGAGTCTGTGGAATTCTCTGCCTCAGAGGGCGGTGGAGGCCGGTTCTCTGGATGCTTTCAAGAGAGAGCTAAGATAGGGCTCTTGAAAATTGTGAAGTCAGGGGATATGGGGAGAAGTCAGGAACGGGGTACTGATTGGGGATGATCAGCCATGATCACATTGAATGGCGGTGCTGGCTCGAAGGGCCGAATGGCCTACTCCTGCACCTATTGTCTATTGTCCAGTAAATTGCCCACACCAGCTAACATCCCCATCTACACTAGTCCCACCTGCTCGCTTATATGGCCCACATCCCTCCAAACCTGTCCTATCCATGTACCTGTCCAAATGTTTCTTAAACCTTGTGACAGTCCCTGTCTCAACTACCTCCTCCGGCAGCTCGTTGCATACACCCACCACCCTTTGCGGGAAGAAATCACCCCTTGGGTTCCTATTAAGTCTAAAACAAAATTAATAAATCTACACTCAGCGGGTGAGGCAGCATCTATGGAGCGAAGGAATAGGTGGCGTTTCGGGTCAAGAACCTTCCGGAAACTCAGCTGGTGAGGCAGCATCTATGGAGCGAAGGAATAGGTGATGTTTCGGGTCAAGACCCTTAATGGTGAGGCTGCATCTATGGAGCGAAGGAATAGGTGACGTTTCAGGTCGAGACCCTTCCGGGTCTCGACCCGAAACGTCACCTATTCCTTCGCTCCATAGATGCTCTCTCACCCGCTGAGTTTCTCCAGCATTTTTGTCTACCTTTGATTTTTCCAGCAACTGCAGTTCCTTCCTAAACATACATGCTAAACGTAACACGACCAAGTTATTTTCAGAATAGGTCAGATTAACACTGAAAGGATTGGCAACCCCGTTGAATCCGAATAATTCTTTCCTCGACTAGAATCAGTACTTGGCGTTAAATAAAGGGTGCTTTGTGAATTTCCAGCCGATGGGAGTGTAAGCGGTGAGGTAAGCTGGCACCTCGCGACACTGAGGTGGGGATCGCAAGCAGTTGGCAGGTTGAACCCAGAGTGGACGTCAGGGCAGGCGGGCAGCTGGCAAATGTCCTTCCCTTCTCCGTTGTAAAAAGCGGAGTAAAGCGATGTAAAGCTCTGCACCACCCACTCCTTCAAAAGGAGAGCGCGCATTTTTGAAACATATAAGATTGTTAAGGGCTTGGACACGCTAGAGGCAGGAAACATGTTCCCA
Organism: Raja brachyura; assembly: GCA_963514005.1. The sequence continues at coordinate 3,251,942 of OY740804.1, read as the reverse complement.
ATGTTGGGTGACAATAGACAATAGGTGCGGGAGGAGGCCATTTAGCCCTTCGAGCCAGCACCGCCATTCAATGTGATCATGGCTGATCATCCCCAATCAGTACCCCGTTCTTTTGTTTTAGACTTAATAGGAACCCAAGGGGTGATTTCTTCCCGCAAAGGGTGGTGGGTGTATGCAACGAGCTGCTGGAGGAGGTAGTTGAGACAGGGACTGTCGCAAGGTTTAAGAAACATTTGGACAGGTACATGGATAGGACAGGTTTGGAGGGATATGGGCCATATAAGCGAGCAGGTGGGACTAGTGTAGATGGGGATGTTAGCTGGTGTGGGCAAGTTAATAGGCAATAGACAATAGGTGCAGGAGGAGGCCATTCGGCCCGTTGAGCCAGCACCGCCATTCAATGTGATCATGGCTGATCACCCCCAATCAGTACCCCGTTCCTGACTTCTCCCAATATCCCCTGACTCCGCTATTTTTAAGAGCCCTATCCAGCTCTTTCTTGAAAGCAGAACCAGGGGCCACAGTTTGAGAATAAGGAGTAAGCCATTTAGAACGGAGATGAGGAAACACCTTTTCTCACAGAGAGTGGTGAGTCTGTGGAATTCTCTGCCTCAGAGGGCGGTGGAGGCAGGTTCTCTGGATACTTTCAAGAGAGAGCTAGATAGGGCTCTTAAAAATAGACCCGAAACGTCACCTATTCCTTCGCTCCATAGATGCTGCCTCACCCGCTGAGTTTCTCCAGCATGTTTGTCTACCTATAAACTAAACTTAAGTGCTCAGTGTAAATAGGTGATTGGTGGTCAGTGTCTATACATCGTAAATGGATCGATTGTAATCATGTCTTGTCTTTCTGCTGACTGGATAGCATGCAGCAAAAGCTTTTCATAGAAACATAGAAAATAGATGCAGGAGTAGGCCATTCGGCCCTTCGAGCCTGCACCGCCATTCAATATGATCATGGCTGATCATCCGACTCAGTATCCTGTACCTGCCTTCTCTCCATACCCCCTGATCCCCTTAGCCACAAGGGCCACATCTAACTCCCTCTTAAATATAGCCAATGAACTGGCCTCAACTACCTTCTGTGGCAGAGAATTCCACAGATTCACCACTCTCTGTGTGAAAAATGTTTTCCTCATCTCGGTCCTAAAGGAATTCCCCCTTATCCTTAGTCTGTGACGCCTTGTTCTGGACTTCCCCAACTTCGGGAACAATCTTCCTGCATCTAGCCTATCCAACCCCTCAAGAATTTTGTAAGTTTCTATAAGATCCCCCCTCAGTCTTCTAAATTCTAGCGAGTACAAGCCAAGTCTATCCAGTCTTTCCTCATATGAAAGTCCTGACATCCCAGGAATCAGTCTGGTGAACCTTCTCTGTACCCCCTCTATGGCAAGAATGCCTTTTCTCAGATTTGGAAACCAAAACTGTACGCAATACTCCAGGTGTGGTCTCACCAAAACCCTGTACAACTGCAGTAGTACCTCCCTGCTCCTATACTCAAGTCCTTTCGCTATGAATGCTAACATACCATTTGCTTTCTTCACTGCCGTACCTCAGTACACATGACAATAAACTAAACTGGAGTGTCTCCTGCTCAATGCCAGAAGTTCAAAGATGGGTCTCTCTCCTCATCTCAACTTGGCCACACTGCAATTCCCTCAGTCCCCTCGACAACGTGCCAGATGTTGGCGCGGCTGGCTCTGTGGATTCGTGGGAGAATCCAGGACCAGCGGGCACAGCCTCAGAATAACAGGACGTAACTTCAGAAAGAAGATGAGGAGGAATTCCTTTAGTCAGAGGGCGGTGAATCTGTGGTACTCATTGCCTCAGATGGCCAAGTCAGTGTATATTTTCAAGGTGGACATCGACAGATTCTTGATTAGTACGGGCGTCAGGGGTTGTGGGGAGAAGGCAGGAGAACAGGGCTGAGAGGGAGAGATAGATCAGCCAAGATTGGATGGCGGATTAGACTTGATGGGCCGAATGGCCTGATTTTGCTCCTAAAACAAATGAGCTAATGGTTAAAAGAAATCAGAGCATGAAGCTGAGATTCAGAGAGTCCCAAGGAACTGGATGGATTTAAGAGAGAGTTAGATAGAGCTCTAGGGGCTAGTGGAGTCAAGGGATATGGGGAGAAGGCAGGCACGGGTTATTGATAGGGGATGATCAGCCATGATCACAATGAATGGTGGTGCTGGTTCGAAGGGCCGAATGGCCTCCTCCTGCACCTATTGTCTATGTTTCTATGTTTCTAAGAACTGCAGATGCTAGAATCTTGGATGGAACACAAAGTGCTGGAGTAACTCAGCAGGTCAGGCAGCATCCTTAGACTGTTGACTTTAGCGATATAGCATGGGAACAGGCCCTTCAGCCCATCAAGTCGACACCGACCAGTGATCACCCTGTACACCTGCACTACTATCCCACACGCTACAAGTGTCTGGGGTTATGGGGAGAAGGCAGGAGAATGGGGTTAGGAGGGAGAGATAGATCAGCCATGATTGAATGGCGGAGTAGACTTGATGGCCCGAATGGCCTAATTCTACCCCTATTCTCTATGACCTAGGGACAATTTTCTGAAGCCAATTAACCTACAAACCCGCACGTCTTTGGGATGTGGGAGGGAACTGGAGCACCCGGAGAAAACCCACGTGGTTACGGGGAGAACGTGCAAACTCCGTACAGACAGCACCCGCGGTCAGGATCGAACCCGGGCCTCTGGCGCTGTGAGGCAGCAACTCTACCGCTGCGCCACCGTGCCGATCTCTGGAGGACTTGGGTAGATTCACACAGCATGGAAACAGGCCCTTCGCCCCAGCTCATCAATGCCCTATCCATGTTAGTGCTATCTACCTGCCTGCTCCTGGTCCATATCCCTCTAAACCCCTTCCTATCTATGTATCTGTGTTAGTGTTGTATAAATGCTGATATGCAAGGGATGTGCCCTTATTAAATGCCAGCAATCTCCTATTTAAAAATACCCAATGTCTTGGCCTCAAACCTCCGTCAGTGAATTCCACAGATTCGCTGCCGTGTTTCTTGGGCAGATTGCTGCTTCTATACGGCAGTTCCAGGACAGGTGCACAAGTTACAGGAGTAGAATTAGGCCATTCGGCCCATCAAGTCCACTCCGCCATGCAATTATGGCTGATCTCGGCCTCCAAATCCCATTTTCCTACCTTCCCCCCATTTGTACGAGTTTGTACGCTCTCCCCGTGACCTGCGTGGGTTTCCTCCGAGATCTTCGGTTTCCTCCCACACTCCAAAGGCGTGCAGGTTTGTAGGTTAATTGGCTTGGTTTAAATGTAGAAATCGTGCATAGCGTGTGTCGGATAGTGTTAATATGCGGGGATTGCATGAACGGTGCGGACCCGGTGGGCCGAAGGGCCTGTTTCCACGCTGCATCCCTAAAACTAAACCCTTCACACCTTTGATAATTAAGAACGTCCATCTCTGCCTTAAAACATCCACTGGCTTGGCCTCCACAGCCCTCTGTGGCAGTGAGTTCCACAGATACACCACCCTCTGGCTAAAGAAGTTCCTCCTCACCTCCTTTCTAAAAGAGCGCCCTTTAAATTTAAGGCTGTGCCCTCTAGTCCTAGACTTTCCCACCAGTGGAAACATCCTCTCCACACGACTCTATCTGCCTTGCATTATTCTGTACGTTTCAATGCGGTGACAAGTTGCTGGTGAAAGGGGCTCCTGCGAACGCAAACCTTTCAACCATCTCTACTTCGGAGCTGCAAGTCTCACAAACGCTATGTGGGGATGTGCGCGGTGGAGTGTCTGTTCATCGACACGTTCCCGCCCTCACCTTGCTCAGCACCTGGGCACGACAGAGATCCCTGGGGCTCTACGCCCGGGGGCGGGGGAGGGGGTCCCAGAGCCCCGGGGCCGATTCATTCACGTCTCAGAAACAGAGTTCACTTTTAAAACACCAGAGTGATTTAAGAAGGACTTGAAAATTTCCGGTTACACCCTGAGAATAATAGTGACAAATGAGGAAGGAAGTTCGGTATAAAGTTATGTGTGTGCGCGCCTGGGTGTGTGTGTGTGTGTGTGTGTGTGTGTGTGTGTGTGTGTGTGTGTGTGTGTGTGTGTGTGTGTGTGTGTGTGTGTGTGTGTGTGTGTGTGTCTGTGCATGCGTGCGTGTGTGCGTGCATGTGTGTATGCGTGCCTGTGCGTGTGTGCGTGTATGTGTGTGTGCGTGTGTGCATGTGTGCGTGCGTGCATGCGTGTATGTGTGTGTGTGTGGTATGTGTGTGTCTGTGCATGCGTGCGTGTGTGCGTGTATGTGTGTGCGCGCGTGCATGTGCGTGTGAGTGTGTGCGCGTGTGTGTGAGTGTGTGCACGAGTGTGTGTGCGTGTGTGTGTGTGTGTGCGTGCGTGCGTGTGTGTGTGCGTGTGTGTGTGTGTGCGTGCGTGTGCGTGTGTGCATGTGTGTGTGCGTGTGTCTTTGTGTGTGTGTGTGTGTGTGTCTGCGTGCATTTGTGTGTGGGTGGGTGTGTGTGTGTGTGCGTGCACGCATGTGCGAGCGTGTGTGTGTGTGTGTCTGTGCGTGTGTGTATGTATGTGCGTGCGTGTGTGCGTGCGTGCGTGCATGCGTGCGTGTGTGTGTGTGTGTGGGTGTGTGTGTGTGTGCGTGTGTGGGTGTGTGTGTGCGTGCGTGTGTGGGTGTGTGTGTGCGTGCGTGCATGCGTGTGTGTGCGTCTGTGTGTGTGTGCGTTGGTGTGTGCGTGCGTGTGTGTGCGTGCGTGGGTGTGTGCGTGTGTGGGTGTGTGTGTGCGTGTGCGCGTGTGCGTGTGTGCGTGCGTGCGTGTGTGTGTGCATGCGTGGGTGCGTGTGTGCGTGTGTGTGTGCATGCGTGGGTGCTTGTGTGCATGTGTGTGTGTATATGTGTGTGTGTGTGTGTTAGAACATGGAACTAGTGTAAACGGGTGATGGATGGTCGGCATGGACTCGGTGGGCTGAATGGCCTGTGTCTATGCTGCGTCTCTAGTAAATACTCTTTTCTCGCCTCTACTTCTTCCCCCCACCCCCCCACCCCCCCCACCCACGTACTTCCAGTCTGAAGAAGGGTCTGGACCAGAAACGTTGCCTATTCCTTTTTCTCCACAGATGCTGCCTGACCCGCTGAGTTACTCCAGCACCCTGTGTAACGTCACCTATCCATGTTCTCCACAGATGCTGCCTGACCCGCTGAGTTACTCCAGCACTCTGTGTAACGTCACCTATCCATGTTCCCCACAGATGCTGCCTGACCCGCTGAGTTACTCCAGCACTCTGTGAAACGTCACCTATCCATGTTCTCCACAGATGCTGCCTGACCCGCTGAGTTACTCCAGCACTCTGTGCCTATCTCCGTTCCCCCATGCTTGGTTCTAAGTAAACTCCACCAACCACCTGCCCCACCTTCCTGGCCGCGATGTACCAACACACCAGAAACTCAGCAATATCTGTGATACATTCGACAGCCGTTTCCACACGACTTCCTTCTGTAATCTATGAGCTGATGTAGCAATCCGCTGCGGATGGAGCAAATTGCAAATGTGAACCTTAAGCAGCCGTCGGCTTGTTCCTAGTCTGAAGTGCGCGGCCTTAAACCAGCTGGGAACATGAATAGAAATTGGAAGATAGACACTAAATGCTGCAGTAACTCAGCGGGACAGGCAGCATCCCCGGAGAGAAGGAACGGGCGACGTTTCTGGTCGAAACCCTTCTTCAGACCCTTCGTCTCTCCAGAGTTGCTGCCTCTCCCGCTGTGTTACTCCAGCATTTTTGTTTTTGTGTCTATCTTCGATTTAAACCAGCATCTGCAGTTCCTCCCTACATATTGAACAGTACATTAGAAACATAGAAAAATAGGTGCAGGAGTAGGCCATTCGGCCCTTCGAGCCTGCACCGCCATTCAATGTGATCATGGCTGATCATCCAACTCAGTATCCCGTACCTGCCTTCTCTCCAAACCCCCTGATCCCTTTAGCCACAAGTGCCACATCTAACGCCCTCTTAAATATAGCCAATGAACTGGCCTCAACTACCTTCTGTGGCAGAGAATTCCAGAGACTCACCACTCTCTGTGTAAAGAATGTTTTCCTCATCTTGGTCCTAAAGGATTTCCCCCTTATCCTTAGACTGTGATCCCTTGTTCTGGACTCCCCCAACATCGGGAACAATCTTCCAGCATCTAGCTTGACCAACCCCTTAAGAATTTTGTAAGTTTCTATAAGATCTCCCCTCAATCGTCTAAATTCCAGCGAGTACAAGCCGAGTCTATCCAGTCTTTCCTCATATGGAAGTCCTGACATCCCAGGAATCAGTCATGTCCCCAGGAATCAGAGGAACGTTAGAGGAATAGGCACTACCATACACCATGTCTGTGCTAAATATTAATGCCAACTTGGGTGGGTGACGTTTCGGGTCGAGACCCTTCTCCAGATATCTCGGCTCGTAACTTCACCCATTCCTTCTCTCCAGAGATGCTGCCTGTGTCGTTGAGTTACTCCAGCATTTTGTGTCTGTCTTCAGTTGAAGCCAGCATCTGCAGTTCTTTCATACATTGGAAATTGGAAGACCATGGTTTGCTGCCAACTTCATGATTTCCAACGTAACTTTGCAAAGGATAGGACAGGTTTGGAGGGATGCGGGCCAAATGTGGGCAGGTGGGACTAGTGTAGCTGGGACATGTTGGCCGGTATGTGCAAGTTGGGCCGAAAGACCTGTTTCCACACTGAATCAGTCTATGACATGTATTAAGAAAGCAAATGGCATGTTGGCTCTCATAACAAGAGGAAGTTGAGTATAGGAGCAAAGAGGTCCTTCTGCGGTTGTGTAGGGCCCTGGTGAGACCACACCTGGAGTATACTGTACAGTTTTGGTCTCCTAATTTGAGGAAGAACATTCTTGCTATTGAGGGAGTGCAGCGTAGATTCACCAGGTTAATTCCCTGGATGGCGGGACTGTCATATGCTGAGAGAATGGAGAGGCTGGGCTTGTACACTCTGGAGTTTAGATGAGAGGGGATCTCATTGAAACATATACGATTATTAATGGTTTGGACACACTTGAGGCAGGAAACATGTTCCCAATGTTGGGGGAATCCAGAACCAGGGCCCACAGTTTAAGAATAAGGACTAAGCCATTTAGAACAGAGACGAGGAAACACTTTTTCACACAGAGAGTTGTGAGTCTGTGGAATTCTCTGCCACAGAAGGCAGTGGAGGCCGGTTCTCTGTTTCATGGAGTGCAGGAGGATGAGGGGAGATCTTATAGAGGTGTACAAAATCATGAGAGGAATAGATCGGGTAGACGCACAGAGTCTTTTACCCAGAGTAGGTGAATCGAGGACCAGAGGACATAGGTTCAAGGTGAAGGGGAAAAGATTTAATAGGAATCTGAGGGGTAACTTTTTCACACAGAGGGTGGGTGGTGGGTGTATGGAACAGCTGCCAGAGGAGGTAGTTGAGGCTGGGACTGTCCCATCGTTTAAGAAACAGTTGGACAGGTACATCAGGAAGGGACTTGAGTATAAAGCTATGTGCGTGCGTGTCCGTGTGTGTGTGTGTGTGTATCTGTGTATGCATGTGTGTGTGTGAGTGTGCATACGCAAATGTGCGTGCACGTGTGTGCGTGCGCGCGTGTGTGTATATGTGTGTGTGAGCGTATGTGTGTTGGAACATAGAACTAGTGTGATCGGGTGATCGATGGTCGGCATGGACTCGGTGGGCTGAAAGGTTTGGAGGGATATGGACCAATCGCGGGACAGGTGGGACTAGTGTAGCTGGGACAGCGTTGGCCGGCGTGGGTGAGTTGGGCCAAAGGGCCAGCTTCCACACTGTATCGCTCCATGACTCTATGACAGAGAGGGGGAAGATCTCTTCCCCAACAGAAAACGTTTGTTTTGAAGCCGGGTCTCTGGCGATGCTTGGCACCGCTGCGCCACCGTGCCGCCCTGCAAGTAAGAGTGTTGTCATCCTCTAGGTTCGACCTTTGGCCTGTATCTTGTGGTTTCCACTAGTTACTCGGTGCTCACCAGCTGGGAGCGTGCATTGCTCAATGCTGTATCTATCTTGCCAGCATGCCACCAGCCCGCTGTTCCTTCCCCTCAGCTTCTGGCTTCCTGTGAGGAGTGAGACAGTCGGAACAAAGAACAGTCGGGGCGGTCACTGCGACACAGCAGCGCCAGAGACCACGTGTTCGATCCTGAATACGGGCGCTGTCTGTCCAGGGTTTGTACGTTCTCCCCGTGACCACGTGGCTTTTCTCCGGGTTACAATAGACAATAGGTGCAGGAGTAGGCCATTCGGCCCTTCGAGCCAGCACCGCCATTCAATGTGATCACGGCTGATCATCCCCAATCAGTACCCTGTTCCTGCCTTCTCCCCATATCCCCTGACTCCGCTATCTTTAAGAGCCCTATCTCGCTCTCTCTTGAACGCATCCAGAGAACCGGCCTCCACCGCCCTCTGAGGCAGAGAATTCCACAGACTCACCACTCTCCGGTGTTTCCTCATCTCCGTTCTAAATGGCTTACTCCTTATTCTTAAACTGTGGCCCCTGGTTCTGGACTCCCCCAACATCGGGAACATGTTTCCTGCCTCTACCGTGTCCAAACCCTTAACAATCTTATATGTTTCAATTAGTTCCCCTCTCATTCTTCTAAACTCCAGAGTGTACAAGCCCAGCTGCTCCATTCTCTCAGCATATGACAGTCCCGCCATCCCAGGAATTAACCTTGTAAACCTACACTGCACTCCCTCAATAGCAAGAATGTCCTTCCTCAAATTGGACAAAACTGCACACAATACTCCAGATGAGGTCTCACTAGGGTCCTGTACAACTGCAGAAGGACCTCTTTGCCTCGATCTCCTCCCACTCCTCCTAGACTGGGTAATGAGGAAGGGTTAGTTAGCAGACTTGTCGTGTGTGGCCCCTTGGGCAAGAGTGACCATAATATGGTTGAGTTCTTCATTAGGATGGAGAGTGACATTGTTAATTCAGAAACAAGGGTTCTGAACTTAAAGAAAGGTAACTTTGAGGGTATGAGACGTGAATTGGACAAGATAGACTGGCAAGTGACTCTTAAAGGGTTCACGGTGGATATTCAATGGAAGGCATTTAAAGACTGCATGGATGAACTACAACAATTGTTCATCCCAGTTTGGCAAAAGGATAAATCAGGGAAGGTAGTGGATCCGTGGATAACAAGGGAAATCAGGGATGGTATCAAAACAAAAGATGAAATACAAATTAGCCAGAAAAAGCAGCTTAACAGAGGACTGGGAGAAATTCAGCAGAGGAGGACAAAGGGCTTAATTAGGAAAGGGAAAATAGATTATGAAAGAAAACTGGCAGGGAACATAAAAACTGACCACAAAAGTTTTAAAAGATATGTGAAGAGAAAAAGGTTAGTTAAAACAAATGTAGGTCCCTTGCAGTCAGAGACTGGTGAATTGATCATGGGGAACATGGCAGACCAATTGAATAACTACTTTGGTTCTGTCTTCACTAAGGAAGACATAAATAATCTGCCGGAAATAGCAGGGGACCGGAGGTCAAATGAGATGGAGGAACTGAGTGAAATCCAAGTTAGCCGGGAAGTGGTGTTAGGTAAATTGAATGGATTAAAGGCTGATAAATACCCAGATAGGCTGCATCCCAGAGTACTTAAGGAAGTAGAAATAGTGGATGCATTAGTGATAATTTTTAAAAACTCTTTAGATTCTGGAGTAGTTCCTGAGGATTGGAGGGTAGCTAATGTAACCCCACTTTTTAAAAAGGGAGGGAGAGAGAAAACGGGGAATTACAGACCAGTTAGTCTAACATCCGTAGTGGGGAAAATGCTAGAGTCAGTTATTAAAGATGGGATAGCAGCACATTTAGAAAATGGTGAAATCATTGGACAAAGTCAGCATGAATTTGTGAAAGGTAAATCATGTCTGACGAATCTTATAGAATTTTTCGAGGATGTAGCTAGTAGAGTGGATAAGGGAGAACCAGTGGATGTGTTATATCTAGACTTTCAGAATGCTTTCGACAAGGTCCCACATAAGTGATTAGTATACAAACTTAAAGCACACGTTATTGGGGGTTCAGTATTGATGTGGATAGAGAACTGGCTAGCAGACTGGAAGCAAAGGGTAGGAGTAAACGGGTCATTTTCAGAATGGCAGGCAGTGACTAGTGGGGTACCGCAAGGCTCAGTGCTGGGACCCCAGCTATTTACAATATATATTAATGATCTGGATGAGGGAATTGAATGCAACATCTCCACGTTTGTGGATGACACAAAGCTGGGGGGCAGTGTTAGCTGTGAGGAGGATGCTAGGAGCCTGCAGGGTGACTTAGATAGGCTGGGTGAGTGGGCAAATGCATGGCAGATGCAGTATAATGTGGATAAATGTGAGGTTATCCACTTTGGTGACAAAAACAGCAAAGTAGACTATTATCTGAATGGTGGCAGATTAGGAAAAGGGGAGATGCAAGGAGACCTGGGTGTCATGGTACACCAGTCATTGAAAGTAGCCATGCAGGTGCAGCAGGCAGTGAAGAAAGCAAATGGTATGTTGGCATTCATAGCAAAAGGATTTGAGTACAAGAGCAGGGTGGTTCTACTGCAGTTGTACAGGGTCTTGGTGAGGCCACACCTGGAGTATTGCGTACAGTTTTGGTCTCCTAATCTAAGGAAAGACATTCTTGCCATAGAGGGAGTACAGAGAAGGTTCACCAGACTGATTCCTGGGATGGCAGGACTTCCATATGAAAAAAGACTGGATAGACTCGGCTTGTATTCGCAGGAATTTAGAAGATTGAGGGGGGATCTTATAGAGACTTACAAAATTCTTTAGGGGTTCGACAGGCTAGATGCAGGAAGATTGTTCCCGATGTTGGGGAAGTCCAGAACAAGGGGTCACAGTTTAAGGATAAGGGGGGAGTCTTTTAGGACCAAGATGAGAAAAACATTTTTTCACACAGAAAGTGGTGAATCTGTGGAATTCTCTGCCACAGAAGGTAGTTGAGGCCAGTTCATTGGCTATATTTAAGAGGGAGTTAGATGTGGCCATTGTGGCTAAAGGGATCAGGGGGTATGGAGAGAAGGCAGGTACAGGATACTGAGTTGGATGATCAGCCATGATCATATTGAATGGCGGTGCAGGCTCGAAGGGCCGAATGGCCTACTCCTGCACCTACATTCTATGTTTCTATGTTTCTATGCCAAAGACGTGCAGGTTTGTAGGTTGAAGCTAGACACAAAAATGCTGGAGTAACTCAGTGGGACAGGCAGCATCTCTGGAGAGAAAGAATGGGTGACTTTTCAGACTGAAGAAGGGTCTCGACCCGAAACGTCACCCATTCCTTGTCTGAGTTACTCCAGCATTCTGTGTCAATCTTCCAGTTCCAGTTCCTTCCTAGGTAGACAAAAATGCTGGAGAAACTCAGCGGGTGAGGCAGCGTCTATGGAGCGAAGGAATAGGTGACGTTTCGGGTCGAGACCCTTAATGGTGAGGCTGCATCTATGGAGCGAAGGAATAGGTGACGTTTCGGGTCGAGACCCTTCCGGGTCTCGACCCGAAACGTCACCTATTCCTTCGCTCCATAGATGCTGCCTCACCCGCTGAGTTACTCCAGCATTTTTATCTCCCTTCGATTTTTCCAGCATCTGCAGTTCTTTCTTAAGCAGTTCTTTCCTACACAAGTTTGCAGGTTAATTGGCTTCGGTAAAATTGTTTCCTGGACCAAGAGGAACAGGAAGTGGCAGCGTGTGGCTGGTGAAAGAGATGATTAGCACAATATTGAGGAAGGATTAAGAGTTTAATTTAGTTTAGTTGGGGTGGGAGATTGCAACCTTCACGTGGCCCGCCCTGTTTCGACTAATGCAATCGACTCAACGTTGCACAAACGGAAGATCAAATAGAACAGGTTGTCCGAGAACTTTAGGCTGTGCGCGCCACACGGAAGAAGCAGTTTTGTTTAGTTCAGAGATGCAGGGCGGAAACAGGCCCTTCGGCCCACCGAGCCCGTGCAGCCCACCAACCCCCGCACACTAAGTTTATCCTACACGAACCAGGGGCAAGTTACAATTTTACCAATATCAATTAGCTTACAAACCTGTACGTCTGTGGAATGTGGGAGGAAACCGGAGAAAACCCACGCGGGTCATGGGGAGAGCGTGCAAACTCCGTACAGACAGCACCCGCAGTCGGGATCGAACCCGGGTCTCTGTTGCTGCGAGGCAGCGACTCTACCCGCTGAGCCACCGTGCCGCCCACCGCCCTACTGTGCTCCCCAGAGCTAAGATAGAAATAGTGACTAGTCAGAGAGCTCGAATAAGGACATCTCATAATTAAACCAAAGACACAAGATGCTGTGGTAACTCAACGGGACAGGCAGCATCCCTGGGTGACCTTTTGGGTCGAGACCCTTCTTCAGACTGATGTCAGGGGAATGCTGTCTGTCTCGCTGAGTTACACCAGCATTTTTGTCCATCTTGGATTTAAACCAACATCTGCAGTTCCTTCCTACATATGAAACATAGGGACAAGGCTACATGATGCCCGAGCCAAATACTAACGCCAACTTTAACTCACCTGCACCTGGTCCACATCCTTCAATACCTGCTCATGCACCTGTCTATATGACTGTTGCTGTTGTATTCTCTACCCTTCCGTTGGCAATGTGTTCCAGGCACCCACCACTCGCTACGTAAAAAAACCTGCCCCGCACACTTAACACTTAAAGGGCATTCGCGGTAGAGTTGCTGCCTCACAGCGCCGGAGACCCGGGTTCGATCCCGCTTAAGGAGTTTGTACGGTCTCCCCGTGACCCGCGTGGGTTTTCTCCGAGACCTTCAGTTTCCTCCCACACTCCAAAATCATAAAGGTTTGTAGGTTAATTGGCTTGGTGCAAATGTAAAAGTTGTCCCTGGTTTGTGTAGGATAGTGTCAGTGTGTGGGGATCGCTGGTTGGCGCGGACCCGGTGGGCCGAAGGGCCTGTTTCCGCGCCGAATCTCTAAACTAAATCTCTAAATTAACTAAAACTTTAAAACCTGCCCTGAAAATTTCCTTTAAACTTTCCCCCTCGCACCTGAAAACTGTGTTATCTACTGGTTAATATTACCACTCATAGAAACATAGAAACATAGACAATAGGTGCAGGAGGAGGCCATTCTGCCCTTCGAGCCAGCACCGCCATTCATTGTGATCATGGCTGATCGTCCCCAATCAATAACCCGTGCCTGCCTTCTCCCCATATCCCTTGACTCCACCAGCCCCTAGAGCTCTATCGAACTCTCTCTTAAATCCATCCAGTGACTTGGCCTCCACTGCCCTCTGTGGCAGGGAATTCCACAAATTCACAACTCTCTGGGTGAAAAAGTTTTTCTCACCTCAGTCTTAAATGACCTCCCCTTTATTCTCAGACTGTGTGGCCCCTGGTTCGGGACTCGCCCAACATTGGGAACATTTTTCCTGCATCGAGCTTGTCCAGTCCTTTTATAATTTTATATGTTTCTATAAGCATATAAAAACATATAAACATATATTAAAAAAAGGCTCTGATTGTCTATCCCATCTATGCCCGACATAGTTGTATCTACTTCTATCAGGTCTCTGCTTCTACTCAACCACTGATACTCCAGAGTGAACAGTGCAAGTTTGTCTCACCTCCCCTGAGATCTAATATCGCTTAATTCTGGCAACATTCTGGTAAACCTCTTCTGCATCCACTCCATGGCCTCCACATCCTTCCTGTAATGGGGCGCCCAGAACTGCATGCAAATATCGACGTGTGGCCTATTTATCTCTTTAGAAGACTGCAACACGACTTCCTAAAGGGCCTGTCCCACTTACGCGAATTATTGGGCGACTGCCGGCACCCGTCATAGGTCGTTACGGGTCGCCGAAAATGGGTTTTTCTCCGGGTGCCCGGGTTTCCTCCCACAAGCCAAAGACGTGCGGGTTTGTAGGTTAATCTGTAAATTGCCCCCTGGTGTGTCGGGAGTGGATGAGAAAGTGGGATAATATGGAGTTTTAAAGAAGGAACTGCTGATGCTGGAGAATCGAGGGTTACACAAAAAGCTGGAGAAACTCAGCGGGTGCAGCAGCATCTAAGGAGTGAAGGAGATAGGCGATGTTTCGGGTCGAGACCCTTCTTCAGACCCATATTCTTAATATGGAACCTGTTTCTCAACATCTGTAGAGTATTCTGTGTATAGAGGGGGGAGGTTTAAAGGAGATGTGTGGGACAAGGTTTTTTAACACAGAGGGTGGTGGGGGCCTGGAACGCGTTGCCAGGGGTGGTGGTGGAGGCAGATACGATGGTGGTGTTTGAGGCAATAGATAATAATGGGCAGGGTGGCGGAGGAGGAATACGGTTCACGTGTAAGTAGAAGGGTTTAGTTTAGTTTAGTTTAGTTTAGTTTGGAGATACAGTGCGGAAACAGGCCCTTCGGCCCACCGAGTCCGTGCCGGCCAGCGATCCCCACACACCAACACTATCCTACACACAGTAAGGACACTTTTTACATTTACACCAAGCCTATTAACCTACAAACCTGAACGTCTTTGGAGTGTGGGAGGAAACCGAAGATCTCGGAAAAAAACCCACGCAGGTCGCAGGGAGAACGTGCAAACTCCGTACAGACAGCGCCCGTGGTCGGGATCGAACCCGGGTCTCCGGCACTGCGTTCGCTGTAAGGCAGCAACTCTACCGCTGCGCCACCGTGCCGCCCTATTAATTTGGCTTAATGGTTAGCACAGGCATGATGGGCTGAATGGCCTGTTGCTGCGGTGTAGTGTCCTATCCAATGCTGATCTATCATGCTGCCTGCAAAAGTATTACTGCTCTTCTGCACAGACTGTGTCGTAAGAGTCTTGGTGTTTAAGTGGCTTGTGGACAGGTACTTGGAAGTGTCACCACTCAGTTACTCCAGCATCTAGCGTCTAGTTTACACCCCAGCGGTATGAACGTTGACTTCTCTAACTTCAGACAGCCCTTGCTATCTCTCTCCATCCCCTCCCCCTTCACAGTTCTCTCACTGTCTCTGCCTACATTCTATCTTCGTCTCGCCCCCTCCCCTGTCTGAGGAAGGGTCTCGACCAGAAACGTTGCCTGCTCCTTCTGTGAAGTGTAGATGGAGTCGATGGCGGGGAGCCTGGTCTGGGCTACATCCACAACTCTCTGCAATTTTACTATCGTTTAAGGATACAGAGCGGGAAAAGGCCCTTCGGCCCATCGGGTCCGCACCGCCCTGCCATCCCCGCACACTTACACTATCCTAAACACACTCGGGACAATTTACACTCGTATCAAGTCAATTAACCTGCAAGCCTGCACGTCTTTGGATTGTGTGGGAGGAAACCGAAGATCTCGGAGAAAACCCACGCAGGTCACGGGGAGAACGTGCAAGCTCCGTACAGACAGCACCCGTAGTCGGGATCGAACCGGGGACTCTGGCGCTGTGAGGCGGCAACTCCACCCGACCAAGATGCAGCAAGGAACGCACACGAGATCCTTTTACCCTGTGGCTATCAAACTGCACAACTCTACTCCCTACTGTCGTGGGGTAGTCTGACTCCCCCCGCCCCCACCCCACTCCCAATCTTTGCTTATCCACAATCATGGACTTTCCACTTATGTGTCACTTTAATTTCATGTATCTCGGTGTCTTTTATAACTGGTTGTAGACCAATTCCCCTGTTGGGACAAACAAACTTCTATCGGATCGTATCGTCTCGTACCGCTGCGCCACTGGGCTCAGAACTGTTCCCAAACACTTTCCCTTGCAACCGCAACAGATGCTACACTTGTCCCTTCACCTCCCCCCTCCACTCCTTTCAGGGACCCAAGCAGTCCTTCCAGGTCCGACAGAGGTTCACCTGCACCTCCTCCAACCTCATCTACTGCATCCGTTGCTCCAGATGCCAGCTGATCTATATCGGTGAGACCAAGCGGAGGCTTGGCGATCGTTTCGCCGAACACCTCCGCTCGGTCCGCAATAACCAACCCGACCTCCCGGTGGCTCAGCACTTCAACTCCCCCTCCCATTCCGTATCCGACCTCTCGGTCCTGGGCCTCCTCCACGGCCAGAGTGAGCAACACCGCAAGTTGGAGGAACAGCACCTCATATTCCGCTTGGGGAGTCTGCATCCTCTGGGCTTAAACATTGAATTTTCTCAATTCTGTTAACCCAGGC
Source organism: Raja brachyura (assembly GCA_963514005.1). The sequence continues at coordinate 3,235,749 of OY740804.1, read as the reverse complement.
TGCCTCCTCCCCTTCCCACCTCTCCCTCAGCCCTCGGGCCCTGGCATTCCCTCTCTCTATCTCTCCCCCACCCAAGTCGCACTAGCTTCTCATTTTCACACCACAAACAGCTTACAATGGCCTGTTTCCTTTATCATCGATACTTTTTTGCATATCTTTCATTCATTGTTCCTTATCTCTCCACATCACCGTCTATATCTCTCGTTTCCCTGATCCCTAACCAGTCTGAAGAAGGGTCTCGACCCGAAACGTCGCCTATCTCCTTCGCTCCTTAGATGCTGCTGCACCCACTGAGTTTCTCCAGCCTTTTGTGTAACCCCCTGTTCCAAAACCGGTTTGTGTGTCTTGAGGTTGAAGATTCAATGGAATGTTAGCCCAAGATAGAGGGGCTGAGTCGCCTCATCCCACTGTCATCTCTCCTGTCTTCTTATTTTGTGGAATTCCCTGCCACAGAGGGCAGTGGAGGCCAAGTCACTGGATGGATTTAAGAGAGAGTTAGATAGAGCTCTTGGGGCTAGTGGAGTCAAGGGGATATGGGGAGAAGGCAGGCACGGATTAATGAATGAATGGCGGTGCTGGCTGGAAGGGCCGAATGGCCTCCTCCTGCACCTATTGTCTATGTTTCTATGTAACGTGCCAACCATGACCTTTGGCAAACCAATGGACACAGGTAATACCTCAAGGTGTCCCCCTGGTGGCTTATTGAGCACCTGCGCCCACTGGAGCCGACATCTTCAGGTGAAGTCAATATTCAGGCTGTAACGTGCGACCTACTGCATCGCTGGGTTGCATGCACCTTTGCAGCAATGCATCTATTAAACAAATGACCTACAAAGGAAATAAAATGGGTGCATGGCAGCTGCATCCCTGAGAAACAAGACATGAGGTCATAGCCTCAGAATTAAAGGGCGCTCTTTTAGCAAGGAGGTGAGGAGCAATGTCTTTAGTCAGAGGGTGGTGAATCTGTGGAACTCATTGCCACAGAGGATATCAAAGTCAGTGGATATTTTTAAGGCGGAGATTGACAGATTCTTGATCAGAACAGGTGTCAAGGGTTATGGGGAGAAGGCAGGAAAATGGGATTAGGAGGCTGAGATCAGCCATGGCTGAATGGCGGAATGGACCCGATGGGCCGAATGGCCTAATTCTACCCCTATAACTTGTGAATCCAAGTCCCTGAAGATTATTTCCCAATTCTTCTGCCTTCAATCACCTCTTTCACGTCAAATTGTGAACTGAAAATTACAGTCAAAGCTTCATCTAAGACGGCATCTTACTCAGGGAGCGAGCGGAATGTGCAGTTTGCTGGAATATCACCAACTGGAGTAACTCAGCGGGTCAGACAGCATCTTTTTAGTTTTGTTTATTAGTGTAGCAAAACAGGCCCTTCGGCCCATCGAGTCCGCACCGACCAGCGATCCCCACACATCAACACTATCCTACACATACCGGGGACAACTTACATTTATACCAAGTATACAAACCCAAGCCAATTAACCTACAAACCTGCACGTCCTTGGAGGTGGGGGAAAAGTGAAGACCTCAGAGAAATCTTCACGATGAGAACGTACAAACTCTGCACAGACAGCACCCGCGGTCGGGATCGAACCCGGGTCTCTGGCGCTGCAAGCGCTGTAAGGTAGCAACTCTGCCGCTGCGCCACCGTGCCGCTTGACTGGAGAAGAGGAGGAATAGGTGACGTTTCGGATCGAGACTCTTCTTCAAACCTCATCCATTCCTTCTCTCCAGACATGCTGCCTGTCCCGCTGAGTTACTCCAGCACTTTTACATATATCACCAACAATAAATAGATTTAAAATCACATCAGGAGATATTGGAAACATAGAAACATTGGGAATCGATGCAGGAGTAGTCCATTTGGCCCTTCGAGCCAGCACCGCCATTCAATGTGATCATGACTGATCATCCACAATCAGTACCCCGTTCCTGCCTTCTCCCCATATCCCCTGATTCCGTCAGCCCTGAGAGCTAAATCTAACTCTCTCTTGAAAACATCCAGTGAATTGGCCTCCACTGCCTTCTGTGGCAGAGAATTTCACAGATTCACAACTCTCTGGGTGAAAAATGTTTTTCCTCATCTCAGTTCCAACTTGTAAATTGTCCCTCGTGCGTGTAAGATAGTACTAGCGTGCGGGGTGATCGCTGGTTGGGGCAGTATCGGTGGGCCGAAGGGCCCATTTCCGCGTTGTATCCCTCTAGTCTAAAGTAACGCCTAAAGACATTCCAAATCTCACCACTCTTATTGACACACAGAAAACACACCGGTATTGTGTGGGAAGAAACTGCAGATGCTGGTTTACGCTGAAGAGAGACGCAAAAACGCTGGAGTAACTCAGTGGGTCAGGCAGCGTCTCTGGAGAGTAGGAATAGGTGACATTTCTGGACGAGATCATACTTCAGACTGAAGGCAGAAGGATCTCGACCTGAAACGTCACCTATTCCTTCGCTCCATAGACGCTGCCTCGCCCGCTGAGTTTCTCCAGCATTTCTGTCTACCTCCGATTTTTCCAGCATCTGCAGTCCTGACTTCAGACTTGGCTCGACCCGACACGCCACCCATTCCTTCTCTCAAGGGACGCTGCCTGTCCCGCTGAGTCACTTCAGCATTCTATGCGTCTATCTTCAGTAAACCAGCATCCGCAGTTCCGTCCTACGCTTGTTATATCATCTCTCTCTTACTTCTGCGATGCGAGTCCTTTCTAAGTGTGAACATAGACAAGTGTAACCAGTTTCCCCCCCTTGTTTCTGCTGCGGGTGAGAATCACATCGGTGCTGCCTCCGTTTTGTCTGTGCCTCCATTGAGAAACTGAAACTCCAATCAATTACTTTCTTTATGACTTCACCGAGCGCTAATGAAGCCCGCAGTTGCTGCTCTTCTTTTAGAAGGTGCTGCTTCATGTCAGAATGGGAAGTGGCACCTAATTGAGTCGCGGTGGCGCTGCGGGCAGCGTTGCTGCCTCACAGCGCCAGAGACCCCGGTTCCATCCTGACCACGGGCGCTGTCTGTACGGGGTTTGTACCTGCTCCCCGTGACCCGCATGGATTTCCTCCGGGTGCTCCGGTTTCATCCCACACTCCAAAGACGTGCAGGTTTGTACGTTAAGTGGCTTTGGTATAAATGTAAATTGTCCCCTGGTGCGTGTGGGACAGTGTTAAGGGCCTGTCCCATTTACGCAACCTTTACAGGCGACTGCTGGCAACCGTAATATAGGTCGCCGAAATTTTCAACATGTTGAAAATTCAGCGGCAACCAGAAAGACGCTACGACCCTATGGAGACCTCTCAGGACCATAGGAAACCTCTCATGACCATACAGGCTGTATGGTCGAGAGAGGTTTCCTATGGTCCTGAGAGGTCTCCTATGGTCCTGAGAGGTCTCCTATGGTCCTGAGAGGTCTCCTATGGTCGTGAGAGGTCTGCTATGGTCCTGAGAGGTCTCCTATGGTGGTGAGAGGTCACCCGCGACGTGTCGCAAGGGGTTGCCTGTATGGTCTTGGGAGGTCTCCTATGGTCCTGAGAGGTTTCCTATGGTCCTGAGAGGTCTCCTATGGTCGTGAGAGGTCTCCTATGGTCGTCAGAGGTCTCCTATGGTCGTGAGAGGTCACCCGTGACGTGTCGCAAGGGGTCACCTGTATGGTCTTGGGAGGTCTCCTATGGTCCTGAGAGGTCTCCTATGGTCCTGAGAGGTCTCCTATGGTCCTGAGAGGTCTCCAATGGTCCTGAGAGGTCTCCTATGGTCCTGAGAGGTCTCCTATGGTCCTGAGAGGTCTCCTTTGGTCATGAGAGGTCACCCACGACGTGTCGCAAGGGGTCGCCTGTATGGTCTTGAGAGGTCTCCTATGGTCCTGAGAGGTCTCCTATGGTCCTGAGAGGTCTCCTATGGTCCTGAGAGGTCTCCTATGGTCCTGAGAGGTCTCCTATGGTCGTGAGAGGTCTGCTATGGTCCTGAGAGGTCTCCTATGGTGGTGAGAGGTCACCCGCGACGTGTCGCAAGGGGTTGCCTGTATGGTCTTGGGAGGTCTCCTATGGTCCTGAGAGGTTTCCTATGGTCCTGAGAGGTCTCCTATGGTCGTGAGAGGTCTCCTATGGTCGTCAGAGGTCTCCTATGGTCGTGAGAGGTCACCCGTGACGTGTCGCAAGGGGTCACCTGTATGGTCTTGGGAGGTCTCCTATGGTCCTGAGAGGTCTCCTATGGTCCTGAGAGGTCTCCTATGGTCCTGAGAGGTCTCCAATGGTCCTGAGAGGTCTCCTATGGTCCTGAGAGGTCTCCTATGGTCCTGAGAGGTCTCCTATGGTCATGAGAGGTCACCCACGACGTGTCGCAAGGGGTCGCCTGTATGGTCTTGAGAGGTCTCCTATGGTCCTGAGAGGTCTCCTATGGTCCTGAGAGGTCTCCTATGGTCCTGAGAGATCTCCTATGGTCCTGAGAGGTCACCCACGACGTGTCGCTAGGGGTCGCCTGTATAGTCTTGAGAGGTCTCCTATGGTCTTGAGAGGTCTCCAAAGAGTCGTGGCATCTTTCCGGTGGCCGCTGAATTTTCAACATGTTGACAATTTCGGCGACCTGTCACGGGTGCCAGCAGTCGCCTGTAAAGGTCGCGTAAGTGGGACAGGCCATTTAGTGTGCGGGGATCGCTGGTCGGTGCAGACCCTTCTTCAGAGAGATATGGGCCAAAAGCAGGCAAATGGGGCATCTTGGCCGGCCCGGCAGGGACAACAAGTTGGGCCGAAGGGCCTGTTAGTATGCTATATGACCCGACGACTTGACCCAAAGATAACCAAGATCCTTCTGAAGCAAATTACTGCGGATGCTCAAAATCTGAACTAACACGCTGGACATAGCCAGCAGGGTCGGTCAGCATCCGCGGGGGCAGGAAGCGGAGTTGACGTTGGCCAGTTCGTCAGAGCAATTCCTTCTGCAAATGAATCTCACTGCTTCAAAATGACCGTGCATGCAAGTAGAACACTCTGGTGAATCGTTACATCTCCTTGCAGCTAATGGATCTCGGATTTGTCCCAGTTCAAGGACATCACTCGGAGATTGCCCCCTGAGGATTGCGTTGACCACAGTATCATAACCCCAAATGACTTTGAGGTCAAACGAGCAAAATCCCTGAAATATGACAATCCCCTCCATTTGTAAAGAACATATGTCACTCAATTCTCCCACAACTCAATCTAAATTTTATTTGGTGAGTTTAGCAGTATTCTGTTTGCTGGGTAAGTCTCTCGAAACCCATGCTAATTAAGCACTAATAATGAGTGCCATTGGCCTGAAGTCCAAGTTAATTAATTAAGGGCCTGTCCTACAAGCATGCAACTCTATGCGATGAGCGCGATCAAACTAGAAGCGGGGGCCGCGCGGAGGTCGGGTGATCCCCTGTACAGGGCCGTTCCCACCAGCATGCGCCTGCATGCGGCAAGCGCGACCAAACCGGCAGCGGGGGCCGCGCGGAGGTCGGGTGAGTGGCGCAACGCGGCGCAAAGTGAGGCGAACTTGGAGCGAAGTCTAAGGTAAGGTCGCCAGGACAGAGAGGGGCACGCAGAGAGGGGCACAGAGGCAGACACACACACAGGGCCATGGAGCCACACACATAGAGGGTCACGGAGGCACCTACAGATAGGGTCACGGAGGCATGACGTCGAGCCGGTGTGTAATGCGTCGAGACGACTGCGAGCCGACAAGCCGCTGCCGCGCGGAATTTTTGAACATAGTCAGTTTTTCGGAGTGCGATGTCGGGACGAACTCCGCACAATTCCGCACGGCTCCGGCGATCCAAGTGGGACCGGCCCCGCGACGCCGGACGGCTCAAGCGACCACGTTAGGTCGCGCTAATCGCATAGAGTTGCATGCTGGTGGGACAGGCCCTTTAGTCTTTAGACCCGAATTGTCTCGACCCGAAACGTCACCTATTCCTTCGCTCCATAGATGCTGCCTCACCCGCTGAGTTCCTCCAGCTGACACACACAATGGACAATTCAATTTTACATTTACCAAGCCAATTAACCTACAAACCTGCACGTCTTTGGAATGTGGGAGGAAACCGAAGATCTCAGAGAAAACCCACGCAGGTCACTGGGAGAACGTACAAACTCCGTACGGACAGCACCCGTGGTCGAGATCGAACCCGGGTATCTGGCGCTGCAAGGACTAGCTCTACCGCTGCACCACCGTACCGCCCAATTGGCTGAATTGGCTAATTGGTTAACCGGCTTCGGTAAAGATTTAAATTGTCCCTATTGTGTAGAATAGTGCTGGGTCGCTGGGCGGCACGGACTTAGTGGGCCGAAGGGCCTGTTTCCGCGCTGTATCTCTAAACTCCTAAACTCTAAACCTGCCTTGTGCCTAGTGCCAATTTTTATAGACAGTAGACATTAGACAATAGGTGCAGGAGAGTGGTGAGTCTGTGGAATTCACTGCCTCAGAGGGCGGTGGAGGCCGGTTCTCTGGATGCTTTCAAGAGAGAGCTGGATAGGGCTATTAAAGATAGTGGAGTCAGGGGATATGGGGAGAAGGCAGGAACGGGGTACTGATTGGGGATGATCAGCCATGATCACATTGAATGGCGGTGCTGGCTCGAAGGGCCGAATGGCCTACTCCTGCACCTATTGTGTATTGCCTATTGTCGGCCATTCGGCCCTTCGAGCCAGCACCGCATTCAATGTGATCATGGCTGATCATCCCCAATCAGTACCCCGTTCCTGCCTTCTCCCCATATCCCCTGACTCCGCTATCTTTAAGAGCCCTATCTACTTCTCTCTTTAAAATTTTTCATGATTTTTTTTTGGCTAATTTTGCAAATATTTCCGTGGACCACACTCCTCGACTCACCTTATCGACGGAAAATGAGGCCTAATTCTGAAGTAACAAAGCTGATCGGTTATTTGAGAAGTGGTCTCGACAACTGCATGGAAACGCATCAAAGTGGGGCACAGTACTGACACGGCTGGCCTACCTCGCGATGCTAGATGTGGTTTCATTTTGAGCCATCTCTATTCTTTCATACCGTGTGCCTATTGTTAAGGTCAACAATTTCCTCTCATACCAAAGAAGGTCAAATGATGCAACGTTTGAGCAACTGAGAGTTTAGGAAACAGGCCCCTTAGCCCATCGAGTCCGTGCCGACCAACGATCTCCCCGTACACTAGCACCATCCCACACACACATAGAAACATAGAAATTAGGTGCAGGAGTAGGCCATTCGGCCCTTCGAGCCTGCACCGCCATTCAATATGATCATGGCTGATCATCCAGCTCAGTATCCCGTACCTGCCTTCTCTCCATACCCCCTGATCCCTTTAGCCACAAGGGCCACATCTAACTCCCTCTTAAATATAGCCAATGAACTGGCCTCAACGACCTTCTGTGGCAGAGAATTCCACAGATTTTCCCACCACTCTCTGTGTGAAAAATGTTTTTTCTCATCTCGGTCCAAAAAGATTTCCCCTTTATCCTTAAACTGTGACCCCTTGTTCTGGACTTCCCCAACATCGGGAACAATCTTCCTGCATCTAGCCTGTCCAACCCCTTAAGAATTTTGTAAGTTTCTATAAGATCCCCCCTCAATCTTCTAAATTCTAGCGAGTACAAGCCGAGTCTATCCAGCCTTTCCTCATTTGAAAGTCCCGACATCCCAGGAATCAGTCTGGTGAACCTTCTCTGTACTTCCTCTATGGCAAGGATGTCTTTCCTCAGATTTGCAGACCAAAACTGTACGCAATACTCCAGGTGTGGCCTCACCAAAACCCTGTACAACTGCAGTAGAACCTCCTGCTCTTACACTCAAATCCTTTTACTATGAATGCTAACATACTATTCGCTTTCTTCACTGCCTGCTGCACCTGCATGCCTACTTTCAATGACTGGTGTACCATGACACCCAGGTCTCGTTGCATCTCCCCTTTTCCTAATCGGCCACCATTCAGATAATAGTCTATCCTCCAGTTTTTGCCACCAAAGTGGATAACCACACATTTATCCACATTATACTGCATCTGCCATGCATTTGCCCACTCACCCTACCTATCCAAGTCACCCTGCAGCCTCCTAGCATCCTCCTCACAGCTAACACTGCCCCCCAGCTTTGTGTCATCCACAAACTTGGAGATGTTGCATTCAATTCCCTCATCCAGATCATTAATATATATCGAAAATAGCTGTGGTCCCAGCACTGAGCCTTGCGGTACCCCACTAGTCACTGCCTGCCATTCTGAAAATGACCCGTTTACTCCTACTCTTTGCTTCCTGTTTGCCAGCCAGTTCTCTATCCACATCAATACTGAACCCCCAATGCCGTATGCTTTAAGTTTGTATGCTAATCTCTTATGTGGAACCTTCTCGAAAGCCTTCTGAAAGTCCAGATATAACACATCCACTGGTTCTCCCTTATCCACTCTACTAGTTACATCCTCGAAAAAGTCTATAAGATTCGTCAGACATGATTTACCTTTCGTGAATCCATGCTGACTTTGTCCAATGATTTCACCACTTTCCATATGTGCTGCTATCCCATCTTTAATAACTGACTCTGGCAGTTTCCCCACTACCGATGTTAGACAACTAATCGAATCCAATTAACTCATAAAAGGAAGGTAGACAAAAATGCTGGAGAAACTCAGCGGGTGAGGCAGCATCTATGGAACGTCACCTATTCCTTCTCTCCATTGATGCTGCCTCACCCGCTGAGTTTCTCCAGCATTTTTGTCTACCTTTGATTATTCCAGCATCTGCAGTTCTTCCTTAACCAACTGATAGAAGGAAGCTGGTGAACAAGTGTCCTGTCTCCATAGATGCTGACTGACCCGCTGAGTTACTCCAGCTCTTTGTGTCCAGTGCTAGGTTTAAACCAGCACCTGCAGTTCCTTCCTACCCAACCTACAAACCCGCACGTCTTTGGAGTGTGGGAGGAAACCGGAGCACCTGTAGAGAACCCACGCGGGTCACGGGGAGAACGTACAAACTCCATACAGACAGCGCCCGTAGTGAGGATGGAACCCGGGTCTCTGGCGCTGTGAGGCAGCGACTCTAACCGCTGGGCCACCGTGCCGCGCCAAAGGTCAGCAATTTCCCCTGTCACCATCGAAGGTCAAATGATGCAATCGTTATACATGTCAGGGTGTATGCGCTGAACCATAGTTTTCATCAGAAGCCAGAGCTTTTAGCTTAGTAAGCCACAATGTAGAAACAAAGAACTGCAGATGCTGGTTTATACAAAAGAGAGACTGGAGTCGGCACGGTGGTGCAGCGGTAGAGTTGCTGCCTCACAGCGCCAGAGACCCGGGTTCGATCCTGACTACGCAAATACGCACTATCATATCAGCCCAGATTTTAGTGAGTTGTGGATGTAACCCGGTGCATCACACAGACCAGACTCCCCACCATCAACTCCATCGACACTTCACGCTGCCTCTGGAAAGCAGTCAACATAATCAAGGACCCCTGCAGATGCTGCTTTACACCAAAGATAGACACAAAATGCTGGAGTAACAATAGACAATAGACAATAGGTGCAGGAGTAGAGGCCATTCGGCCCTTCGAGCCAGCACCGCCATACAATGTGATCATGGCTGATCATCCCCAATCAGTACCCCGTTCCTGCCTTCTCCCCATATCCCCTGACTCCGCTATCTTTAAGAGCCCTATCTAGCTCTCTCTTGAAAGCATCCAGAGAACCAGCCTCCACCGCCCTCTGAGGCAGGGAATTCCAGTGACTCACAACTCTCTGTGTGAAAAAGTTTTTCCTCATCTCTGTTCTAATTGGCTTACCCCTTATTCTTAGCGGGACAGGCAGCAACTCTGGAGAGAAGGAATGGGGCAGCTTACACCCCAGCGGTATGAACATTGACTTCTCTAACTTCAAGTAACCCTTGCTTTCCCTCTCTCTCCCTCCCTCACTCCCCCACCCTAGATCTCCGACCAGTCTAACGTTCCTCCTGATTAAATGTTCCTTTGTGAGCCTCATTGTCACTTTCCCCCAGCTAACAATTACCCATTCTACATTTTGCTTGACCTTGGTCCCCTTTGATCTCTCGTTTTCACACCTCGCCCTTCCATATCCCTAGTTTCCCTCTCCCCTGACTCTCCGTCCGAAGAAGGGTCTCGACCCGAAACGTCACCCGTTCCTTCTCTCCAGAGATGTCCTGCGGAAGGTACAGAAGCTTGAAAGTCTGCATCACAAGGTGGTGGAGGCAAACAAAAATAGCAAGATCGATCAACGGCCCACCATCCGAGTTCAGTTTAGAGATACAGTGCTCTTGGTCAAACCACTAGATCAACTGCAGATATGCTTGTGGCATTTAAGAGGCTTTTGAATAGGCACAATGGAGATGCAGGGAATGGAGGGATATGGGTTGTGTGTAGGTAGATGAGAGGTGGTCTTGGCATCATGTTCGGCACGGACATTGTGGGCCGAAGGGCCTGTTCTCGTGCTGTACTGTTCTATGTTCTATCAAACAACAAATGAACACTGTAAATGGACGCAGCCCAGACCGTCACGCACAAACCGACCTCCCTTCCATCGACTCCATCTACACCTCACGCTGCCTTGGCAAGGCCGGCAGCATCATCAAGGACCAGTCTCACCCCCGGTCACTCCCTCTTCTCCCCTCTCCCATCGGGCAAGAGGTACAGAAGTGTGAAAACGAACGCACACCTCTAGATTCAGGGACAGTTTCTTCCCGGCTGTTATCAGGCAACTGAACCGTCCTCTCACCAACTAGAGAGCGGTCCTGACCTCCCATCGACATCACTGGAGACCCTCAGTCTATCTTTAATCGGACTTTGCTGGACTTTATCTTGCATGAAACGTTATTCCCTTTATCCTGCATCTGTACACTCTGGATGGTTTGATTGTGATCATGTGCAGTCTTAAGGGCCTGTCCCACCAGCATGCGATTCCATGCGGTGAGCGTGACCAAACTAGAAGCGGGGGCCGCGCGGAGGTCGGGTGATCCCCTGTACAGGGCCGTTCCCACCTGCATGCGGCAAGCGCGACCAAACCGGCAGCGAGGGCCGCGCGGAGGTCGGGTGAGTGGCGCAACGCGGCGCAAAGTGAGGCGAACTTGGAGTGAAGTCTTAAAGGTAAGTTCGCCAGGACAGAGAGGGGCACACAGAGAGGGGCACAGAGGCACACACACAGAGGGCCACGGAGCCACACACATAGAGGGTCACGGAGGCACCTACAGAGAGGGTCATGGAGGCACGATGTCGAGGCGGTGTGTAATGCGTCGAGGCAACTGCGAGCCGACAAGCCGTTGCCGCGCGGAATTTTCGAACATGGTCAGTTTTTCGGAGCCCCGCGCGATGTCGGCACGAACTCCGCACAATTCCGCACGGCTCTGGCGATCGAAGTGGGACCGGCCCCGCGACGCCGGACGGCTCAAGCGACCACGTTAGGTCGCGCTCATCGCATGGAGCTGCATGCTGGTGGGACAGGCCCTTTACTACTGACTGGACAGCACGCATCAAAAAAGCTTTTGACTGCACCTCGGTACACGTGGCAATAAAGGGAACTAAGCTAGGGCGGCACGGCGGCGCAGCGGTAGATTTGCTGCCGTATAGCGGCTTCCTGCACCAGAGGGCCGGGTTCGATCCCGACTACGGGTGCTGTCTGTACGTTCTCCCCGTGACCTGCGTGGGTTTTCACCCACGATCCTAAAACCTACAGATCTGCAGTTCCTTCATACGCAGGTTTGGACGTTCATTGGCTTGGTATAAATGTTTTTAAAATGTTCCTCATGTAGAATGGTGCAGGGATCGCTGGGTGGATGACACGGACTCGATGGGCTGAAGGGCCTGTTTCGGCGTTGTGTCTCTAACCTAAACTGGGCTAAACTTAGTAAGGGGCAGGGTTTAATAAAAGTGCATCTGCTGCCTCTTCTTTAAGCTCACCCGAGTCGTAGACAGATCAAAACGGCACGCGAAAGAAGGAACTGCAGATGCTGGACACAAAGATAGACGCAAAGTGCTGGAGTAACTCAGCGGGACAGGCAGCATCTCTGGAGAGAAGGAATGGGTGACGTTTTCGGTCGAGACCTGGAAGGAATAGGCGATGTTTCGGGTCGAGACCCGGAAGGGTCTCGACCCGAAACGTCGCCTGTTCCTTCGCTCCATAGATGCTGCCTCATCCTTAAGGGTCTCGACCCGAAACGTCACCTATTCCTTCACTCCATAGATGCTGCCTCATCCTTAAGGGTCTCGACCCGAAACGTCACCTATTCCTTCGCTCCATAGATGCTGCCTCATCCTTAAGGGTCTCGACCTGAAACGTCACCTATTCCTTCGCTCCATAGACGCTGCCTCGCCCGCTGAGTTTCTCCAGCTTTATTGTCTACCTTCGATTTTTCCAGCATCTGCAGTTCCTTCTTAAACAAAGGAGGCATCAACGAAACCTCTGAAGGCAGATGTGGGTGGAAGGGCCATCTACCCAATTAGTAATGCACGCTATAGTCTTTGTTAAGATGAACATGCTCAGAGCAGCTGTTATGTAGGTCAAAGATACCAATCTCGCTGAAGGTGCCAAATTTGGCAAACACTGTTGCTGAGTGCTTAGTCGAGGGCGTTATGACTGTTGCTAGGAATTACCTTAACCTGAATTTTTTTTTGGAAGGAATGATTCTTTTCTCCATTCACCCCAGAAAAACCATTTCCTCTGAAATCGTTGGATAGATATGTTCCAGTTTTAAGTTTAGGTTTTGTTTATCGTCACGTGGACCGAGGTACAGTGAAAAGCTTTGCCATCCAATAGATGAGGCGATACTAAACGTAAATGCAATCAAATCAAACTCAAGTACAAAGTTCAAGAAGGAACTGCAGATGCTGGAAAATCGAAGGTAGACAAAAGTGCTGGAGAAACTCAGCGGGTGAGGCAGCGTCTTTGGAGAGAAGGAAATAGGCGACGTTTCAGGCCGAAACCCTTCTTCAGACTGAGGGCGGGAGGAAGAAAGGAAGAGGAGGAGCCCGAGGGCTGAGGGAGAGCTGAGAAGGGGAGGAGACAGCAAGGGCTACCGGAAATTGGAGAAGTCAACGTTTATGCCGCTAGGGTGCAAACTGCCCAAGCGGAATATGAGGTGCTGCTCCTCCAGTTCCCGGTGGTGCTCACTCTGGCCGTGGAGGAGGCCCAGGACAGAAAGGTCGGATTCGGAATGGGAGGGGGAGTTGAAGTGCTGAGCCACCGGGAGATCAGGTTGGTTATTGCGGACTGAGCGGAGGTGTTGGGCGAAGCGATCGCCAAGCCTACGCTTGGTCTCACCGATGTAGATCAGCTGACAGCTGGAGCAGCGGATGCAATAGATGAGGTTGGAGGAGGTGCAGGTGAACCTCTGCCTCACCTGGAATGACCGCTTGGGTCCTTGGATGGAGTCGAGGGGGGAGGTAAAGGGACAAGTGTAGCATAGTACAATAGTCAATAGTACATAGTCAAGTACATTAGGTGGAGCAAAGGGGAAGATACAGAGTGTAGGATATAGTTCTCAGCATCGTAGCGCATCAGTTCCAGAGACAAAATCCAATGTCCACAATGGGGTAGAGGTGAATTGGACAGTACCCTAGCTTATGGAAGGGCCGTTCAGAAACCTGATAGCAGAGGGGGTGAGTGTGTAGGAAGGAACTGAATGTACTGGTCAACTCCGAAGATAGATATTGACTTCTCTATCTTCAAGTAACCCTTGCTTTCCCTCTCTTTCCATTCCTCTCCCATCCATCAAGAGGGAGTTAGATGTGGCCTTTGTGGCTAAAGGGATCAGGGGGTATGGAGAGAAGGCAGGTACAGGATACTAAGTTGGATGATCAGCCATTTGGTGCAGGAGTAGGCCATTCGGCCCTTCAAGCCTGGTGCAGGCTTGAAGGGCCAAATGGCCTACTCCTGCACTTATTTTCTACGTTTCTATGTTTCTATTACATTTTAACTGCTCCAGAGGTCATAGGTTTAAGGTGAGGGGGGTGGGGGAGGGGGGGGGGGGGAGGGGGGAAGAATGAATGGAAACCAGAGGGTGGTGAGTATATGGAAGGTGCTGCCAGAGGAGGTAGTTGAGGCAGGTGCCATCACAACACTTAAAAGACACTTGAACAGGCGCATGGATAGGAAAGGTTTTGAGGGATATGGGCCAAATATGGGCAAGTGGGACTAGCTTAGATGGGGCATCTCGGCTGGAATGGATGAGTTGTACTGTTTACGTTCTGTATGGCTCAATGAGTCTCTCCTAAAACCGCATGTACCAGTGTTAAAACTCTTGTAACATATCTACGTTGTGACTAACTTTGGGCCACCTCCTCAGAAATTCCGTCTGAGTTTAACTGTTTGAAGATACACTCGCCTATTCCCTCTCTAAACCCCCGACACACACATAAATGATGAAAGAGTGGATCAACTGGGCTTGGATTCGCTGGAATTTAGAGGGATGAGAAGGGATCTTATAACAAGATATAACATTCTTATATGGAATTGAACAGGGTCGTTTCAGAAAACACGTTCCCCATGTTAGGGGAGTCCAGAACCAGGGGTCACACACAGTTTAAGAATAAGGGGTCGGCCATTTAGGAGTGTGATGAGGAAAAACCTTTTCACCCAGAGAGTTGTGAATCTGTGGGATTCTCCGCCACAGAAGGCAGTGGAGGCCGATTCACTGGATGTTTTCAAGAGAGAGTTAGATTTAGCTCTTAGGGCTAACGGAATCAAGGGATATGGGGAGAAAGCAGGAACGGGGCACTGATTCTGGATGATCAGCCGTGATCACATTGAATGGCGGTGCTGGCTCGAAGGGCCGAATGGCCTACTCCTGCACCCATTGTCCATGTTTCTATGACTTTCCATAATACAACCCGGACTGCTTTCTGTCCAAACGCCACACTGAGTGAGATGCAGGTGCTGGAGATGGACACAGAATGCTGGAGTAACTCAGCGGGTCAGGCAGCATCTCTGGAGAGAAGGAATGGGTGAGGTTTCGGGTCGAGACCCTTCTTCAAAACCGAGTCCCTGTCGCTGAAGATTTCAGCTCAATCATGTTTTCAAAACGATTCTCCTGAAAGAAACATATTTGCGTTCTGCATCGTCGCACAGCTGTGAAGAGGGGTTATAGATAATAGCTTGCTGGCGACAATTCTCTCGCTGTGAAACTCCAAGTGTTTAATCTGTTGCCCAAGGTGCTCATGCAGTTACTATGCCTATTATGTTTATAAGAATGGAAAGTGTAGCAGTGGATGTTTCTGCAGTGTTTACCGGTATAAAACTCTGCATCTCAGAGATAAATTTAAGAAATGACTGATTCCTCTTCAGGGACTTTTACACCAAAAAAATTCAAATACATATGTGGTATTTTCTGATGTAATAATCGGGCTATAAGTGTGGGCTAAAAGTTTCTCTGAAAGACAAAAACGTTTGGCCTGTTGTTTATGGGGCAATTATTCTTCTAAGGATTTGTTTTTCAACGTTTTTTCAGCAGATCAACAACACCTGCCGTTCACCAGCGGATGGCGAAAGACCATAATGGCCCCGTCCCACTGAGGCGACATTTTAGGGAGACTCTGCGGACGCCACCTGTTCGTGGGTGGTTGCCGGGGAGTCGCCTACATGGACGTGAGGAGTTTCCGCATCCTGGGACCTGGGTCGCGGCCTCATTACGTTGAAAAATTAGCGGCGACCGGAATGAAGCCGCCATGGAGCGTAGCGAGAATTCCCCTGCCGTGGGTGGGTCGCCAGGAGGTCCTAGAGGGTCGCCAGGAGGTTGTAGCCAGGCGCTGACCGGTGAATTTCGTTGGCACGTTGGGAAAACAAAAGGTAAGCAGTAGTTTTCAGAACCAAGGATTACTGAACGGTAATGTTAAATGTCCGCCGAGCTTCACAGCCGTGTATCTCTATCGACTTTCTATAAAGCTTGTCTCCAGTCCTTCTCCCCCCTTCTCATAGAAACATAGAAACATAGAAATTAGGTGCAGGAGTAGGCCATTCGGCCCTACGAGCCTGCACCGCCATTCAATATGATCATGGCTGATCATCCAACTCAGTATCCCGTACCTGCCTTCTCTCCATACCCCCTGATCCCCTTAGCCACAAGGGCCACATCTAACTCCCTCTTAAATATAGCCAATGAACTGGCCTCAACTACCCTCTGTTCTCCCCCCTCTTTTGAAGGACTTACCATACACTATGCACCTTAAGGTCTTAATTACAGCGCCAATTGCGTACATGATTTCAATCAATCTGTCCACACAGACCATTGAGCACAGGAACAGACCCTTCGGCCCACAATGTCCATGCTGGACCTTTTGTTTAGAGATGCAGCGCGAAAACAGGCCCTTCGGCCCAAGGAGTCCGTGCCGACCGGCGATCACCCCTACACTAACACTATCCTACACAGTAGGGATAATTTTTCAGTGTACAAAATCATGAGAGGAATAGATCGGGTAGACGCACAGAGTCTCTTGCCCAGAGTTGGGGAATCGAGGACCAGAGGACATGGGTTTAAGGTGAAGAGAAAAAGATTTAATAGGAGTCTGAGGGGTAACTTTTTCACACACAGGGTGGAGGGTGTATGGAACGAGCTGCTGGAGGAGGTAGTCGAGGCTGGGACCATTACAACGTTTAAGAAACATTTAGACGGGTGCATGGATAGGGCAAGTTTGGAGGGATACGGGCCAAACACGGGCAGGTGGGACTAGTGTAGCTGGGACGTGTTGGTTGGCGCGGGCAAGTTGGGCTGAACAAGCCTCCAAACCTACATATGCCCACTACCCTTTGTGTGAAATATTTACCGCTCAGTTTCCTGTAAAATTTGTTCCCCCTTCTCTTTAAACCTGTGTCCTCCGGTCCTCGATTCCCCTACCCTGCGCATCTACCCGATCTATTCAATAGACAATTGACAATAGGTGCAGGAGTAGGCCATTCGGCCCTTCGAGCCATTCAATGTGATCATGGCTGATCATCCCCAATCAGTACCCCGTTCCTGCCTTCTCCCCATATCCCCTGACTCCGCTATCTTTAAGAGCCCTATCTAGCTCGCTCTTGAAAGCATCCAGAGAACCGGCCTCCACCGCACTCTGAGGCAGAGAATTCCACAGACTCACCACTCTCTGTGAGAAAAAGTGTTGCTCTCATCATTGTATACACCTGTAGAAGACCATGTGCTGTGTGTACAGACCCGTTGCCGTGTTGCAAGTAAGAATTTCATTGTTCAGTGACCGGGCCCACGTGACAATTGAACACTCTTGACTCTTGCGTCAGTGTGGTTTGGATCGCCGATTTTGGCAGGGCTCTTCGAGAATGGGTTATTGGCCTGATGGGGGTTCATCGAGGTGTGGAGCTGCACTGAATCGGTCTGTTGGGGGGGGATTGAGAAGGTGGAGAGATGTATTCATATTCGTGGTTGGCACCTCATGGTTCCCTCAAATAGACCTCTACTTTCCATTTGCAGCCCAGCTACACTACGCTACAACAGACAGGTGTGTGACGGCAATACTCTGATAGTCGACCCTAACCACAGTTTGCGATGAGAGCAGTTAGTGTGGAGTTGCCACACGCTTGCTTAGCCAGCTGGTCTAACCTGCCGGTCCCTCGGAGAGACTGCGACTACATTCGCCGCTTTTCATCTCATCTGTGAACGTGAATGTATGCACATCTCCCTTCTTGCTTGCCACAGTCTGAAACTTAAAGAGGGGGGAGCGAGGGGGGAACCTTCGCTGGAAGAAGTGCAGAGGATTCAAGATGTGTTTAAGAAGTTAAATATATACATCTTCTAGATGAGCTGGGACGTATCCTCAGTGATGTGACCCGGGGTCATCGGGTGTTTCGGGTCTCACAACATCAGGCCACCCAGCCGGGGTTGACCAGGCCCCAGCAACAACCGCCCACGGGTCAGCCATCTTAGTAACCACTCTGCAGGGGTTGGGAGACTCTAGTGCAAGGGAGGGACCGGGCTCTGTGGGGTGACTCCCGGCCGGGCTCCTCCTGCGTCTCACCAGGTTCAAGGCCTGTGCGCTCGCTGCACCTCTTTCTCCTTCTCCGAGCATTTCATTCTCGCCTGATGGATGTTTAGGCCACGATGATTCATTAGGCCTTTCCGTAGCTTTGTTGGGTGTCTTTCTCACGAAAGACACAGACTGGGGTGCTAACCCAGCCTTTCCCGGGTGCCGTCTTTCCGTGCCGTCAACTGTCTCGCCAGCAGTCACCAAACTATTCTTGGTTGCCACCCAGTCTATTCCTAGGTGCCACTGGCTGAGCCAGACTTCAATGTGAAATATATACATCTTCTAGATGAGCTGGGATGCATCATGCTGACAGCTGGAACAATCAAAGGTAGACAAAAACGCTGGAGATTATACGATTATTAAGGGTTTGGACACGCTAGAGGCAGGAAACATGTTCCCGATGTTGGGGGAGTCCAGAACCAGGGGCCACACACAGTTTAAGAATAAGGGGTAAGCCATTTAGAACAGAGACGAGGAAACACTTTTTCTCACAGAGAGTTGTGAGTCTGTGGAATTCTCTGCCTCAGAGGGCGGTGGAGGCCGGTTCTCTGGATGCTTTCAAGAGAGAGTTAGATAGGGCTCTTAAAGATAGCGGTCAGGGGATATGGGGCGAAGGCAGGAACGGGGTACTGATTGGGGATGATCAGCCATGATCACATAGAATGGCGGTGCTGGCTCGAAGGGCCGAATGGCCTCTACTCCTGCACCTATTGTCTATTGTCTATTGAGGAAAATGCAATAACAACATTTAAAAGACACCTAGATAGCTACATGAATAGGAAAGGGTTAGAGGGATATGGACCATTTGCTAGCAGATAGGACTAGCGTAGAAGGGGCCGAATGGCCTGCAGCTATTGTCCATTGTCAATTGGCTGTCATGTCTTCATCCACTCCCCCACTGCACGAGGGAGACTCGATGAGGTGGATGAGGAGAGGGTGTGCCCACTGGTGGGAGAGTCTTTGGTGAGCCTCGGACTATTCCTTCATCGGACTTTACTGGCTTTACCTTGCATTAAGCGTTAATCCTTTATCATGCATCTGTACACTGTAAACGGCTCGATTGTAATCGGGTCTTGTCTTTCTGCACGCAACAAAAGGTTGAACAAGTTAGGTCTTTATTCTTTGGAGCGCAGAAGGTTAAGGGGGGGACTTGATTGAGGTCTTTACAATGATGAAAGGGATAGACAGAGTTGACGTGGATAAGCTTTTCCCATTGAGGGTAGGGAAGATTCAAACAAGAGGGCATGACATGAGAATTAAGGGACAGGATTTAGGGGTAACATGAGGGGGAACTTCTTTACTCAGAGAGTGGTGGCTGTGTGGAATGATCTTCCAGCAGAAGTGGTGGAGGCAGGATCGATTTTAACATTTAAAAGTAAAGTGGATAGGTATATGGACGGGAAGGGAATGGAGGGGTATGGTCTGAGTGCAGGTAGATGGGACTAGGGGAAAATAAATGGTTGGCACGGACTGGAAGGGCCGAGAGGGCCTGTTTCCGTGCTGTAATTGTTATATGGTTATATGGTTAAAAGCTTTTCACCGCACCTCGGCACACGTGCCAATAAATAATGAAACAAGCTGAAAAAGAGAGGAATCTAACTCTGAAAGAGAGCAGGTGACTCTCCCTGCAACTCTCTATTTTATCTCTCTACATCACCGTCTATATCTCTCGTTTCCCTTATCCCTAACCAGTCTGAAGAAGGGTCTCGACCCAGAAACGTCACCCATTCCTTCTTCTCCACAGATGCTGCCTGTCCCGCCAGCTATGCCAGCTCTTTGTGTCTATGCTTTTCATCTCGGTTGTGAACGTGAATGTATGCGCATCTCCCTTCTTGCTTGCCACAGTTTCAAACTTAAAGAGGGGGGGGAGCGGGGAGGGGGGGGAGCGGGGAGGGGGGGGAACGGGTCACCTTCGCTGGAAGACGTGCAGAGGATTCAAGATGTGTTTAAGAAGGAACTGCAGATGCTGGAACAATCAAAGGCAGACAAAATTGCTGGAGAAACTCAGCGGGTGAGGCAGCATCTATGGAGCGAAGGAAATAGGTGACGGTTCGGGATGAAACCCTTAATGGTGAAGCTGAATCTATGGAGTGAAGGAATAGGTGACGTTTCGGGTCGAGACCCTTCCGGGTCTCAACCCGAAACGTCACCTATTCCTTCGCTCCATAGATGCTGCCTCACCCGCTGAGTTTCCGGAAGGGTCTTGACCCGAAACGTCACCTATTTCCTTCGCTCCATAGATGCTGCCTCACCCGCTGAGTTTCCGGAAGGGTCTTGACCCGAAACGTCACCTATTTCCTTCGCTCCATAGATGCTGCCTCACCCGCTGAGTGTAGATGTATTAGTTTAGTTTCAGTCTATATCTCTCGTTTCCCTTATCCCTAACCAGTCCAAAGAAGGGTCTCAACACAGAAACGTCACCCATTCCTTCTTCTCCAGAGATGCTGCCTGTCCCGCCGAGCTACTCCAGCTTTTTATGTCTATGTTCGGTGACACTCTTGGCTCGATCAGCGGGTATATCACTTGCCATCATCTCCAGGGTGGTGATCTAAGTCCTGCCCAGGGAAAGCCCAGAAGGACTGAAGAAGCCCAGAGTGTAAACAAGTGTGCGTGACTGTCCTGCCCTAACCCCTTCCTGCCAATCCCGCCTACCCCACCCCACCCTCCCCGCACCTCCCCGTTTACCGAACGTACAAACTGATGATAAACAGTGTTAACTCCACCCCAGCCCTCTTACACCAAGGTTTACATCCGAGAGCTACAGTAAAAACTCGCTCTACTGTAATGACTGATCTACTTCCCATGGCAGTTATTCAAACGTCTGAAGAAGGGTTTCGACCTGAACCGTCTCTCCACAGATGCTGCTGCCTGTCCCGCTGAGTTACTCCAGCTTTTTGTGTCTATCTACCATTATTGTAAAGTTATCTCTGATTTCATGGTCAATATATACCCTAGAACTAACATCACTTGTCTGCCTCGCCAACAGTCTGTCTGTCCTTTCCTTCTAAGTCCTGGGGCAGCACATAGGGGTAGAGCAGCTGCCCCAGAGCGCCAAAGACCCGGGTTTGATCCCGACTACGGGCGCTGTCTGTACAGAGTTTGCACGTTCTCCCCGTGACCTGCGTGGGTTTTCTCCGAGATCTTCGGTTTCCTCCCACACTCCAAAGACGTGCAGGTTTGTACGTTAATTGGCTTGGCATAAATGTAAATTGGCCCTAGTGTGTGTAGGGTGGCGCGAGTGTGCAGGCGATCGCTGGTCGGCACGGACTCGATGGGCCGAAGGGCCTGTTTCCACGCTGTACCTCTAAACTAAACTAAACTGGATGAAACATAAACTAAACTAAAGTTTATGTTTAAGAAAGAACTGCAGATGCTGGAAAGATCGAAGGTAGGCAAAAAATGCTGGAGAAACTCAGCGGATGAGGCAGCGTGTATGGAGAGATGAGTTGGCGATGTTTCGAGTCGAGGCCCTTCTTCAGACCGATGTTGGGGAGGGGGACGCGAAAAATAAAGGAAGTAGGCAGAGACAGTAGAACTTGTGGGAGAACTGGGAGTGGGAGGGCTATCTAAAATTAGAGAAGTCAATCTCTGCCTCAGAGGGCGGTGGAGGCCGGTTCTCTGGATGCTTTCAAGGGAGCTAGATAGGGCTTTAAAGATAGCGGAGTCAGGAGATGTGGGGAGAAGGCAGGAACGGGGTACTGATTGGGGATGATCAGCCACGATCACATTGAATGGCGGTGCTGGCTCGAAGGGCCGAGTGGCCTCCTCCTGTACCTATTGTCTATTGTCAATGTTCACACCGCTGGGGTGTAAACGACCCAAGCAAAATAATGAGGTGCTGTTCCTCCAGTTCACTTTGTGCCGGGCCTCACTTTGGCAATGGAGGAGGCCTAGGGCAGAAAGGTCATGACTGGAATGACTGTCCTCGACAACATGAGCAGATATGTCAGCACCGGGCATAGATGTAAAACGTGTGAGGGCTGCATCCAGCTGCAGCACGAATACCCCGCTGAACGCTTCAGCAAGAGAAACCACAAGTGCCAGGCCGTTGTTACCAGCAGTTGGACAGACAAACAGATTGCAATTGCTCGTCGAGAGGTTGCTGTGTGACGGGGGCCACCATCGGTGGGCTGGTGAAAGAGTCAGTTACCCCAAACTGCAGGTGAACCACAAGCAACACCTACAGCTGAAACATCACCGGCATCCAACTAACTCTGGCCAAGGGAGACCTGGTAGAAGTGTACAAAAATATGAGAGGCACAGAGAGGGTAGACAGTCAGAACCTTTTCCCCGGGGAAAATTGGAAAAATCAAATGGTAGGCAGCATAGCTTCACGGGCCTGTCCCACTTCCACGACCTAGTTCATGACCTTTTTCACCAGGCTAGAAAAAACGCCCCGACCTACCTGATGCCACGAGTACCTACGACTAGCATCACAACCTATCTATGACCTACCTACGACCTCCTACGACCTCGTGCTGCGAGTATGAGTCAAGGGCAAACTCGGCAGAGGTCGTGAGTTAGGTCGTGAAAGTGGGACAGGCCCTTTAAGGTGAGAGGGGCAAAGTTTAATAGATGTGTGTACAGGGGGTGTACGTGTAGGAAGGAGCTGTAGATGCTGGTTTACACTGAAGATAGCTTACTTTAGTATAGTTTAGAGATTTCACGTGGAAACATAGAAACATAGAAAATAGGTGCAGGAGGAGGCCATTTGCCCCTTCGAGCTTGCGCAGCCATTCGTTGTGATCATGGCCGATCGTCCACAATCAATAACCCGTGCCTGCCTTCTCCCCATCCATATCCCTTGATTCCGCTAGCCCCTAGAACTCTATCTAACTCTCTTTTAAATGCATCCAGTGAATTGGCCTCCACTGCCCTCTGTGGCAGGGAATTCCACAAATTCACAACTCCCTGGGTGAAAACGTTTTTTTCTCATCTCAGTCTTAAGTGGCCTGCCCTTTATTCCTAGACTGTGTGACCCCTGGTTCTGGACTCCTCCCAACATCGGGAACATTTTTCCTGCATCCAACAGGTTTTCAGATTGACACAGAATAGGTAGATAGACACAAAGTGCAGGAGCAACTCAGCGGGGCAGGCAGCATCTCTGGAGAGAAGGGATGGGTGACGTTTCTGGTCGAGGCCCTTTTTCACACTTCAGTCAGTCTGAGGTTATACCAGTATGTCTATCTTAAAATAAAGTGGGGCAGAACAATGCCTGGCAAGTAATAGGTGGATACATGAAAGGGGGGGGGGGGGGTTGAAAGGCAGATGATTAGATAAAGACCAGAGATGAAAAGATAGGAAGTGTGAGATAGAGAGATAAAGATAGAATAAGTGTGAATTGTTAAGCCAGATGTAGGAATAGAGGAGGAAGGGGATGGGGGTGGGGCAGTGGGGGGGGGGGGGGGAATAGGTGTGAACTCAGGTGGGGCACAGAGAAAGGGGGAGGGGCTAATAAAATAAGTGGGGGTGGGGATTGTTAGCAAACGAACAGACCACAGTCTGTCCGTATTGGTGGAAATGTGTCAGACTCGATAACAATCAGCACGGGAGCACCTCAAGGCTGCGTGCTCAGCCCCCTGCTGTACTCACTCTATACTCATGACTGCGTAGCCGGTCATAGCGCGAACTCCATCATCAAGTTCGCTGACGACACCACTGTTGTGGGACGTATCACTGATGGGGATGAGTCAGAGTATAGAAGAGAGATCGAGCGACTGTCCATATGGTGCCAGCACAACAACCTGGCCCTCAACACCAGCAAAACCAAGGAACTGATTGTAGACTTTGGAAGGAGTAGGATGGGGACCCACAGTCCTGTTTATATCAACGGGTCAATGGTTGAAAGGGTCAAGAGCTTCAAATTCCTGGGCGTGCACATCTGTGAAGATCTTTCCTGGTCCGAGAACACAGATGCAATTATTAAGAAAGCTCATCAGCGCCTCTACTTCCTGAGAAGGTTATGGAGAGTCGGTCTGTCAAGGAGGACTCTCTCTCGCTTCTACAGGTGCACAGTAGAGAGCTTGCTGACCGGTTGCATCGTGGCTTGGTTCGGCAACTTGAGTGCCCTGGAGAGGAAAAGACTACAAAAAGTAGTGAACACTGCCCAGTCCATCATCGGCTCTGACCTTCCTTCCATCGAGGGGATCTATCGCAGTCACTGCCTCAAAAAGGCTGGCAGCATCATCAAGGACCCACACCATCCTGGCCACACACTCATCTCCCCGCTACCTTCAGGTAGAAGGTACAGGAGCCTGAAGACTGCAATGACCAGGTTCAGGAATAGCTACTTCCCCACAGCCATCAGGCTATTAAACTTGGCTCGGACAAAACTCTGAACATTAATAATCCATTATCTGTTATTTGCACTTTATTAATTTATTAATTTGTGGGTGTATTTACGTATATAATTGTAGTCAATGCCTACTATGTTCTGTTGTGCTAAAGCAAAGCAAGAATTTCATTGTCCTGTCAGGGACACATGACAATAAACTTCATCAGAACTAAAGCTGCATCATCAGTTGCAACTACAGCAGTTTCAAGGGTGGCATGGTGGCGCAGCGGTAGAGTTGCTGCCTCACATCGCCAGAGACGCAGGTTTGCTCCTGACTACAGATGCCGTGTGTACAGAGTTTGTATGTTCTCCCCGTGACCTGCGTAGGTTTTCTCTGGGAACTCTGGAGATTCCTCCCACACACTAAAGAGGTTAATTGGCTTGGAACTTTGCGCGTGTGTGTGTGTATGATAGTGTTAGTGTGCGGGGGTCGATGGGCCGAAGGGCCTGTTTCCACGCTGCATCTGTAAACTAAAATAAACCGCCTGGCTGAGTTACCTTTTCTGTCCTGGGCCTCCTCCATTGTCAGAGTGAGGCCCAACCCAAACTGGAGGAGCGGCACCTCATATTTCACTTGGGCAGCTTACACCCCAGCGGTACGAACCTTGACTTCTCTAATTTCAAGTAAAGGGCCTGTCCCACTTGGCAATTTTCTCGGCGACTGCCGGCATCATTGACTGATGTATCAGATCACCGAAACATTTGTGGCGTGACGCGGCGTGGTGACGTTTGACGCGCGGTGTTTTTTCAAACGTCGGAACATTTCTTTTTAAGGACAGGCCCTTAACTTTTGCTTTCATAGAAACATAGAAATTAGGTGCAGGAGTAGGCCATTCGGCCCTTCGAGCCTGCACCACCATTCAATATGATCATGGCTGATCATCCAACTCAGTATCCCGTACCTGCCTTCTCTCCATACCCCCTGATCCCTTTAGCCACAAGGGCCACATCTAACTCCCTCTTAAATATAGCCAATGAACTGGCCTCAACTACCTTCTGTGGCAGAGAATTCCACAGATTCCCCCACCACTCTCTGTGTGAAAAATGTTTTTCTCATCTCAGTCCTAAAAGACTTCCCCCTTATCCTTAAACTGTGACCCCTTGTCCTGGACTTCCACAACATCGTGAACAAACTTCCTGCATCTAGCCTGCCCAACCCCTTAAGAATTTTGTAAGTCTCTATAAGATCCCCCGTCAATCTCCTAAATTCCCCCTCAATCTCCTAAAGGGTCAGGACCCTTCTTCAGATTCCGTTCCCCCAATGTAGATCGGGCAGTCTCTGTATGAAATGGGACGGCACGTTGGCACAACGGTAGATTTGCTGCCTCACAGCGCCGGGTTTGATCAAGGCCACGGGGGCTGTCTGTACGGAGTTTGCACGTTCTCCCCGTGACCTGCCTGGGTTTTGTCCGGGTGCTCCGGTTTCCTCCCACACTCCAACGACATGCAGGTTTGTAAGTTAATTGTAAATTTTCTGCAGTGTGTGTAGGATAGAGCTCAGACTGAAGAAGGGTCTCAACCCGGGAAGTCACCCATTCCTTCTCTCCAGAGATGCTGCCTGTCCCGCTGAGTTACTCCAGCTTCTTGTGTCCATCTTCGGTTTAAACCAGCATCTGCATCTGCAGTTCCTTCTTACACAAGAGGAATATAAAAACTGAAATACAACCGGCCCCAACCTATAGATAACGATACAGGGGTGATTCCTGGGTCAGGGAACAGTTGCATTTATTCTGACCTGATGTGTCGAGTCACATGAGCGAGAAAACTCATTTAAAATTAGCATTTGTTTAATTAAAGGGGGCTGATAAAATGCTACCAACCACACAGGAAAGGGTATTATTAGTTAAGGTTGAATCACCAACCTTTTGTGTCGGGACAGACTCAATTCCTCGAATGTAAACCAAACCTCAAATTGTCACAGATGACCTTTACAAATTTGCTGTGTTAAACGACCTGTAAGCTTGCTGGCTCGTTGAAGGGCCTGTTCTCACACTGTACCCCTGCACTAAACTAAACTAAACTACAAGGGTTTCAGGCCTGAACGTTGCCTATTTCCTTCGCTCCATAGATGCTGCCTCACCCGCTGAGTTTCTCCAGCACGTTTGTCTACCTATTATATTCAAATGTTGGGCTGGGCCTCTGACAAGTTTTATCACTGAGTTTAGTTTCGTTTAGTTGCAAAGAGTTTAATTTAGCTTAGTTTAGTTCAGAAATACTGCATGCAAACAGGCCCTTCGGCCCACTGAATCCGTGCCCATCCCTGTACACTTGCACTATCCGACACACTAGGAACAATTTACAGAAGGCAAACAGTTGTAATTAGGCTCCCGACCTGAAACCCTCTGAGGTTTTCGGAAAGATTAGATTTTGAAAAAGAAAATGAGATTTATGCTTGATGTTCTGATCAATACTCATAATCATTCAGCATTATGAAAAACAATGTATTGATTATCAAATTGC
The DNA here is from genome assembly GCA_963514005.1 of Raja brachyura. The sequence continues at coordinate 3,208,975 of OY740804.1, read as the reverse complement.
TGTTTGTAAGAGCTGGATACAAGGAACCTCAGGTGCTTCTTTACAAAACAGAACATGTTGCAGGTGACGTTTTGTGTCGCAAGTCTGAAGATGAGTAAGGGACAGAAGTTTAGGGGTAACATGAGGGGGAACTTCTTTACTCAGAGAGTGGTGGCTGTGTGGAATGATCTTCCAGCAGAAGTGGTGGAGGCAGGATCGATTTTAACATTTAAAAGTAAAGTGGATAGGTATATGGATGGGAAGGGAATGGAGGGGTATGGTCTGAGTACAGGTAGATGGGACTAGGGGAAAATAAATGGTCAGCAGGGACTGGAAGGGCCGAGAAGGCCTGTTTCCGTGCTGTAATTGTTATATGGTTATATGTTATATGGTTATGAGTCCTGACCCAAAACGTCACCTATCCATGTTCTCCAGAGATGCTGCCTGACCCGCTGAGTTACTCCAGCACTCTGTGAAACGTCAACTATCCATGTTCTCCACAGATGCTGCCTGACCCGCTGAGTTACTCCAGCACTCTGTGAAACGTCACCTATCCATGTTCTCCACAGATGCTGCCTGACCCGCTGAGTTACTCCAGAAACTCTGTGAAACGTCACCTATCCATGTTCTCCACAGATGCTGCCTGACCTGCTGAGTTACTCCAGCACTCTGTGAAACGTCACCCATCCACGTTCTCCACAGACGCTGCCTGACCCGCTGAGTTACTCCAGCACTCTGTGAAACGTCACCTATCCATGTTCTCCACAGATGCTGCCTGACCCGCTGAGTTACTCCAGCACTCTGTGAAACGTCACCTATCCATGTTCTCCACAGATGCTGCCTGACCCGCTGAGTTACTCCAGCACTTTGTGGTCTTTTTTCCTTTGTGTCAAATTTAAAGTTCGTTTCACATTTTCAGTCGACCATTTAAATTAAGATCGTGCTACAACTTTGGGAGGCCAAGAATGAGCTGGGAAAAATGACCCCATTTTGCAAAGTGCCGTTCATCAATTAATTGCCCATTAAAAATCATTGCTTTCCATTCCATCGGTCTCATTAAAAATCCAACAGTTTCAATTGAGTATAAAACTCCCAAAGAGGTCCTTGCCTTTGACCTGTTAATTGAGTCCGGCAGTAATCCTGATCTGCTGTAGACTTGTATTGATTCCATTCAGAAGTGCTTCAAAATACCTGAGGCTTCATCTGTTAGCTCAGCACTTGTAGATAGAGTGGACAATATGGTGCCGAGATGGGGCATTCCAGATACTATTGCACCGATGTGGCCACGATGAAAGGTTTCTGATGGATTTCTCTCCACTTGAAACCGAATGCTACTTGGACCAGAGCGTCCAGGCCAATCCTTGACCCTTTGCGTTACTAATAGATTGCAGGCCTGCCCAATAACCCTGACCTTTGCAGTGCTACTCAGTTTAACATCTGCAGCCCCGCCACGGACTGAAAGTGATCTATAAGGATGGTGTACAGTGTCTGACATAAACGGACCCCGGGGACCTGTCAAAGGACAGTCTCACGCAGCAAATTAATTTTGTTGTTCGTGAATTGCACAAGATTAGAGCAAAGAATGTTCGATGACTGGCAACGGAACAATGGAATTGCCACTTGCGGCAGGTTAATAGGCCCGTTCAAACAATAGCCCACAAATAAATACAGAAATATGTTGTGGGTTTCCTCCGGGTACTCCGGTTTCCTCCCACATCCCAAAGTTCTGTATCATCCCACTTTCTCATCCACTCCCTACACACTAAGGGCAATTTACAGAGGGGCCGATTAACCTGCAAAACCCGCACGTCTTTGTAGGTTAATTCATTGGAGGTCACTCGAAACGAGTATGACTGTCCCATCATGGAGGACGCCTGCCTGTGCGTGACTTTGTTTAACATGGGGAGCCTGGTGCACAGACAGACGGCCACCCCATGGTCCTTGACAGATCTGGGTCAGGATCCAGTGGCATGGAGTCCAAGACGACCGGAGACCCTTTTCTGCTGCAGCCTTCATCCGCCTTCCCAGCCATTGTGACGCTCCACTAAGGTCAGCCATCGTCTTCCGCCTGTTCCACCTTGGTTGGATCGCTCTTTGTCAGAGACCTCCCCCTCGACCTTACCGCCATGGGTGGCCCTATCAGGAGCATCGCTCCAGACGGCATCGCTCTCAGGATCTCAGGACCACACAAGCTTCTCCACCACGACGAGGTGACGCTCCACGGAGAATTGCCTCGCTGTAAATTGCCTCCAGTGTGTAGGGAGTGGACGTGAAAGTGGGTTAACCCATTCAATTAGTGTGAACGGGGTGATTGATGGTCGGAGTGGACTCGGTGGGCCAAAGATCCAGTTTCCATGAAGTATCTGTAAACGCAGCTAAAAATAATCAATACAATTAATTAATAATCAGTAATACTGGGTAACCAGACCATAATCGTGCAAAACCAAAACCCTTACTGTTCTCCATCACGGTCTGGTTTGGCTCAGCCACCAAGCACGACACCCGGAGGCTGCAGCGAATCGTCTGATCAGCTGAGAAGGTTATTGGCTGCAACCTTCCCTCCATTGATGAACTGCACACTGCAAGGGCCAGGAAGCGAGCGGGCAAGATCATCTCTGACCCCTCTCACCCTGGCCACAAACTCTTTGAATCACATCCCTCTGGAAGGCGACTCCGGACTGTCAAAGCTGCCACAGCCAGACACAAAAACAGTTTTTATCCACAAGTAGTTGCTCTACTCAACAACCAAAAATCTGTAGCCTCCCTTTGATCTGGTATTTTGTTGGTTCACATGCTTGATCAATGGTGTTTTATCATTAATGTTTTATTATTATTAATGTTTAGTGTTTTCTGAGCCATTCGTAACTGTCACTGTATGTCATGTTGTTACTTGTGGGTGGAGCACCAAGGCAAATTCCTTGTATGTGAGTACTTGGCCAATAAACGTACTTAATTACTTAACTAAAAACCAAGTCCATGGAAGATCATAGTTGCTGAGGTAGAGGTTAGTGTTGTGCAGTGTTCAGGAGCCTGATGGTTGGTGGGAAGAGGCTGTTCTTGAACCTGGAGGTCACAGTTTTCAGGCTCCTGTACCTTCTTCCCGCGGGCAGTGAGACGGGAGTGTGGCCAGGTCTCTAATAGTTGTGACTGCCTTTTTTCTCAATTCTGTTGATGGTTGTGGAGGAGAACAGCTTTTTTGTTTTGTCCTTTATCCCTACCGCAACAAGACTTATCATGGTGACAATCGACCCGCCCACACTGCACAGATACCTGGTACAGGATAACAGGAATAACGTTAAGAGCAAGGCTCCACAGACGCTGCCTCACCCGCTGAGTTTCTCCAGCATTTGTGTCTACCTCTGATTGTCCAGCATCTGCTCAAGTTCCTTCTTAAACTTAAAAGCAAGATGTTCTTTCAGCAAGGAGACGAGGAGAAATTTCTTCAGTCAGATGGTGGCGAATCTGTGGAATACTTTGCCACAGAACAGGCCAAAACCGAGTCAATGGATATTTTCAAGGCAGTGATAGATAGATTCTTGATTAGTTCGGGTGTCAGGGGTTATGGAGAGAAGGCAGGAGAATGGGGTTAGGAGGGAGGGATAGATCAGCTATGATTGAATGGCGATGTAGACGATGGGCCGAATGGCCTAATTCTACTCCTATCACTTTTGACCTTATGACCTTATAAAGTCCCGTAATGTCTGATTAAAGAGAGACCGAGTGTCTTAGAAACATAGAAACATAGAAAATAGGTGCAGGAGTAGGCCATTCGGCCCTTCGAGCCTGCACTGCCATTCAATGTGATCATGGCTGATTATCCAACTCAGTATCCCGTACCTGCCTTCTCTCCATACCCCCTGATCCCTTTAGCCACAAGGGCCACATCTAACTCCCTCTTAAATATAGCCAATGAACTGGCCTCAACTACCTTCTGTGGCAGAGAATTCCAGAGATTCACCACTTTCTGTGTGAAAAATGTTTTTCTCATCTCGGTCCTACAAGACTTCCTGCCCCCTTATCCTTAAGCTGTGACCCCTTGTCCTGGACTTCCCCAACATCGGGAACAATCTTCCTGCATCTAGCCTGCCCAACCCCTTAAGAATTTTGTAAGTTTCTATAAGATCCCCCTCAATCTTCTAAATTCTAGTGAGTACAAGCCGAGTCTATCCAGTCTTTCTTCACATGAAAGTCCTGGCATCCCAGGAATCAGTCTGGTGAACCTTCTCTGTACTCCCTCGGTCTTCAATGAGGTAGAAGATAGCCTGACAGATGTGAGATGAAGGTAGTCTGACAGATGTAGACTCTCCAACTGGTGGAAACATCCTCTCCACTTCCACTCTATCCACGCCTTTCACTATTCGGTAAGTTTCAATGAGGTCCCCCCTCGTCCTTCTAAACTGCTGAAGGATGGGAGGTCAGGGACCGCTCTCTGCTTGTGGTAGGATGGTTCAGTCGCCTGATAACAGCTGGGAAGAAACTCTCCCTGAATCTGGAGTTGGCATCAGGCTGCATCACAGCTGCCAGGAGCCACACAGCCAATATACAGAGCAGACATCTGACATCACTGGCACTTGTAAACAGGCTCATGACTTTCCAATGATAATATCAGTCAATGGTCTCACTCGTGTCAACGCATTTTCCTGGGAACCGCTGTTATTTGTCTATTAATTGCAATTTTATTGCCTATCAGGCAACTGATCCATCCTCCCACAAGTAGGAAGCAGTCCTGAGCTATTATCTACGCAGTTGGTGACCCTCGGACTATTCTTGATAGGATCTCATTGAACCATATAAGATTGTTAAGGGTACACAAAAGGCTGGAGAAACTCAGCGGGTGCAGCAGCATGTAAGGAACGAAGGAGATAGGCGACGTTTCGGGTCGAGACCCTTCTTCAGTTCTATCCATGTTCTCCACAGCTGCTGCCTGACCCGCTGAGTTACTCCAGCACTCTGTCGCCTATCGCCAAAACGTCGCCTATCTCCTTCGCTCCTTAGATGCTGCTGCACCCGCTGAGTTTCTCCAGTCTTTTGTGTAACCCTCGATTCTGCAGCATCTGCAGTTCCTTCTTTAAGATTGTTAAGAGTTTGGACACGCTAAAGGCAGGAAACAAGTTCCCGATGTTGGGGGAGTCCAGAACCAGGGGCCACAGTTTAAGAATAAGGAGTAAGCCATTAAGAACGGAGATGAGGAAACACTTTTTCTCACAGAGAGTTGTGAGTCTGTGGAATTCTCTGCCTCAGAGGGCGGTGGAGGCAGGTTCTCTGGATGCTTTCAAGAGAGAGCTAGATAGGGCTCTTAAAAATAGCGGAGTCAGGGGATACGGGGAGAAGGCAGGAATGGAGTACTGATTGGGGATGATTAGCCATGATCACATTGAATGGCGGTGCTGGCTCGAAGGGCCGAATGGCCTACTCCTGCACCTATTGTCTATTGACCCGTCATAGTCGCAGCAGGTGGCCGAAAATTTTCAAAATGTTGAAAATCCAGCGGCGACCAGACAAAGGTACGGCTCTCTGGACGACGACTCACGACCATACGGGCGTCAGCCTGCGACATCCCGGGGGCCCACTCTGCCGGAATGCGGTTATGAATGGTTTAGTTTAAAGACACAAGGCGGAAACAGGCCCTTCGGCCCACCGGGTTCATGCCGACCGTCGATCGCCTGTTCACACCAGTTCTACCTTATCCGACTTTCTCATCCACTCCCGCCACACTAGGGGGCAATTGTATCGAGAGGGCAATTGACCTGCAAACCTGCACGTCTTTGGGACGTGGGAGGCAACCGGAGCACAGGGAGAACGTGCAAACTCTACACAGACAGCACCTGAGGTTAGGATCGAACCGAGGTCTCTGGCGCAGTGAGGCGTCCCTTTTGCTCATGACATGGTCACCAGTGGTCGGAGTTGCCGCATCTGTTGTTGGTCAGACTGGTTATAAATAAATAAATCTTCATGCATCTGGAAAGATTTGTATTACAACTTTTGACGGAATGATTACATTGCCGCGAAGGAAATAAAATCAGCGAACATCTGATAAACACATAGACAGTTTAACACTGAGTATGGATCATATCTCCGGTCCTGATATCCTTCCCTATTCTTGCTTATTTTAACTTGGCACCTTGTACACTGCTCACGTGGCATTTTGTCATGTTTGCATGGTGGCAAAAGCATTTGTTTGCGAACCACCCAGTCAGAGAAAAGACTGCGGCTGCATAGAGGCGCAGCGGTAGAGTTGCTGCCTCGCAGCACTGGAGACCCCGGTTCGATCCTGACTACGGGTGCTGTCTGTACGGAGTTTGTACGATCTCCCTGTGACCCGCGTAGGGTTTTTCTGAGATCTTCGGTTTCATCCCATACACCAAAGTCGTGCAGGTTTGCAGGTTAATTGGCTTGGTGTAAATGTGAATTGTCCCCAGCGTGTGTAGGATAGTGTTAGTGTGTGGGTAGCATTGGTCGGTGCAGGCTCGGTGGGCCGAAGGGCCTGTTTCCGCGCTGTGTCTCTAAACTAATATTAACCTAAACCCAATGATATGCCTCATGTTCTGCATGGGAAGCTCACAACCCAATGGTATGAAGAAGAGTCTCAAAGGGCCGAATGGCCTACTCCTGCACCTATTGTCCATTGACCCGAAACATCACCCATTCCTTCTCTCCAGAGATTCCGCTTGTCCTGCTGAGTTACTCCAGCACTCTGTGTCTATCTTTGGGAAACATTGAATTCTCCAATTTTAGTTATCTAATCAACAAGGCTGTTACGATAGTGGCATTAAAGAGACTATTGGATACGTATATAGATACGCAGGAAATGTGGAGATATGGGATATGTGCAGGCAGATGAGAGTTGGCTGAGCATCATGTTCAGCACCGACATTGTGGGCCAAAGGGCCTGTTCCTGTGCTGTACTTTAGTTTAGTTAGTTTAGAGTTACAGCGCCGAAAGGGGCCCTTCAGCCCACCGAGTCCTCGCTGACCAGCGATCCCCACACACTTTACACTATCCTACACACACTAGGGACAATTTTATGTTGAAACATTTATACAAAGCCAATTAACCTACATACCTGTACGTCTATGGAGTGTGGGATGAAACTTCAGCAGAAAAGGGTCTCCAGTGGAGGCCGGTTCTCTGGATACTTTCAAGAGAGAGCTAGATAGGGCTCTTAAAAATAGCGGAGTCAGGGGATATGGGGAGAAGGCAGGAACGGGGTACTGACTGGGAATGATCAGCCATGATCACAGTGAATGGCGGTGCTGGCTCGAAGGGCCGAATGGCCTACTCCTGTACCTATTGCCTATTGTCATGTTGGATGTGGAAAGCATCTTGTCCGGAAACATCACGATCTGGTTTGGGAACTGCTCTACCCAGGACAAGAAGGCTCTGCAGAGAGTAGAGCGTTCGGCCGAACGCACTGTGGGAACTACACTCGCCCCCCTGCAGAAATTATACACCAGAAGGTGCAACTCCAGAGCCAACAAGATCATGGGAGACCCCTTCCACCCCAGCAACGGACTGTTCCAGCTGCTACGGTCAGGCAAACGCCTCCGTTGCCGCGCTGTGAGAACGGAGAGGATGAGAAGGAGGTTCTTCCAAGAGGCCATTCGGCCCGTAAACTCCTATCCCACCAGGGACTAACTCTACTGAACCAATCTACTGCTGTGTGGCGTCTTTTTAAAATGGCTGTTTTTTCTTTTTTTACCTCCCACAAATATGTAATATGTGAACATGTGATTCTGTTCCATTCTGTAGTTTTGTAGTTTTTTTGCACAATCCACGAGCATTGCCACTTTTCATTTCACGGCACATCTCGTATGTGTATGTGACGAATAAACTTGACTAGACTTGAGTTACTCCAGCATTCTGTGTCTATCTTCGGTGTAAACCAGCACCTGCACTTCCTTCTTACACAGTTACTAATTTATTGTATTTATAGATTATTTAGTATTTTGTTTATGGGCCTGTTAAGGGCCTGTATGAATCTCGCAATTCCGTTGTCAGGACATATGACAAATACGCAGTCTCGACTCTTGCCTCTATTGTTTAAGTTCCACCTTGGTTCACCCATTTGATGTTAAATTAGACCCAGGCGTGAAGAAATGACATATTTACGGTTCATGAAATGACCCCTGGGCCTGAAGCTGGCCTAGAATGGTACATATTCGGCACAAATGAGGAAAGCTAAAGATACTATCTATTGGCTTTCATAGAATCGGTTCATACATTACAAGGAACAGGAAGCCCTATTATAACAGCCGGGCTATTAGTCTTTCTGCAGAAAAGTGTGGTTTGGGCTGTATCATCGGCATAGCATGTGTTTGCTTAATGCCTATCGGTCTTCAAGGCAACCATGGGTGCATGCTTGCATTTCAACAACACAGAGGCTAGGCAGCACACCCCCACACTGTACCAGCTGTGGGTCGGGGCATGACTGAAGACGTCGAAGACAAAGTCGACCCATTTAGCCTTCGACTGTGTTTGAAAGTGCCGGCTTGCTGCTACCTCAGTGAACGCCGGCTCCTCGATTTCCCATTAAACAATGTCTCTTCCCATCGGTTTCACTGGCGCAAAGTAGCCCTGGCAAAGGGTGTCCATAACAACCAAAAGGCCGGTGAATCCGTGGAATTCTTTGCCACTGAAGGCTGTGGAGGCCAAGTCAGTGGATTTATTTAAAGCAGAGATAGATAGATTCTTGATTGGTGCGGGTGTCAGGGGTCATGGGGAGAAGGCAGGAGAATGGGGTTAGGAGGGAGAGATAGATTAGCCATGATTGAATGGCGGAGTAGACTTGATGGGCCGAATGGCCTCATTCTACTCCTATCCAAGGTTTCAAGGTCAGTTTATTCTCACTTGTGCCACTTAAGGTAGAGAGAAATTTGAATTCCTTATCATGACCTTATGATCCAAAATGTTACCTATCCATGTTCTCCAGAGATGCTGCCTGACCCGCTGAGTTACTCCAGCACTTTGTGTCTTCTTTTGTAAACCAGCATCTGCAGTTCCTTATTTCTACTAACCAAAGGCACACTTGACATGTTTTCTCAAAAAAACATATCTCTAAAACATTTCTGACCTGGGCTACCTCCAAACTCTCAGACATGCCACCTCTCTCATCTGGATGGGCTAGAGCACCAGATAGACAGCACGATGGCATGACGGCGCAGTGGTAGAGCTACTGCCTCACAGCGCCAGAGACCAGGATTCTATCCTGACGACGGGTGCTTGTGAAACATGTAAGATTATTAAGGGTTTGGACACGCTAGAGGCAGGAAACATGCTCCCGATGTTGGGGGAGTCAAGAACCAGGGGCCACAGTTTAAGAATAAGGGGTAAGCCATTTAGAACGGAGATGAGGAAACACTTTTTCACACAGAGAGTTGTGAGTCTGTGGAATTCTCTGCCTCAGAGGGCGGTGGAGGCAGGTTCTCTGGATACTTTCAAGAGAGAGTTAGATAGGGTTCTTAAAGATAGCGGAGTCAGGGGATATGGGGAGAAGGCAAGAACAGGGTACTGCAGATACCCTGCAGATGCTGGAGAATCAAGGGTTACACAAAAAGCTGGAGAAACTCAGCGGGTGCAGCAGCATCTAAGAAGCGAAGGAGATGGGCGACGTTTCGGGTCGAGACCCTTCTTCAGACTGGTCAGGGATCAGGGAAACGAGAGATATAGACGGTGATGTGGAGAGATAAAGAACAATGAATGAAAGACATCCAAAAAAGTATCGATGATGAAGGGAACAGGCCGTTGTAACAGGGTACTGATTGTGGATGATCAGCCATGATCACATTGAATGACGGTGCTGGCACGAAGGGCCGAATGGCCTACTCCTGCACCTATTGTCTATTGCCTCTACGGAGTTAGTACGTTCTCCCCGTGACCTGCATGGGTTTTTCCCCCCCGAGATCTTTGGTTTCCTCCCACACACCAAAGATGTACATGTTTGTAGGTTAATTGGCATGGTATGAATGTTTTAAAAAAAACTGGACCCTAGTGTATGTGGGGTAGCATTAACGTGCGGGGGGTCGCTGGTCAGTGCGGACGGGGTGGGCCGAAGGACCAATTTCTGCGTTATTTCAACTCCAAGTTATGCATCATCCTGACATTACAATCCAACAAGACCATGGAGGTTCATTCAGCCTCTTGTGGTTCCACAAGGTTCCAGTATGACTATAAGACTCTAAGTGGTTCAACACCGCCTACCAATGGGATTCGTGGGACAGGCAATAGATACTGCCTTTGCCACTAACACCCACATCCCATGAATGAAATTTGTTTTAAACCCCCTCGTATTATTCAAATTCTATTTAAAGGTACGCAGCCCACACAGAGGATGTTCCACTCAATTTGCATCAGGTGCAAATCTTCAAGGTCCCTCTCTCTTATTTCCTTCTCAAATCGTCCCTCTGTGTAATTCTGTAGAAACGAAAGCATCGCGATATTGATTCCTTAAAAGGGCAGGTGATTCATTTCATTCTTCAATGACGCCACGCCACCACGGGCGGTCACGGTGGCGCAGCGGTAGAGTTGTTGCCTCACAGGACAGGCAGCGCCGGAGACCCGGGTTCGTTACCGACTGCGGGCGCTGTCTGTACGGAGTTTGCACGTTCTCCCCGTGACCTGCCTGGGTTTTTTCCGACATCTTCGGTTTCCTCCCACACTCCAAAGACGTGCAGGTTTGTAGGTTCATTGGCTTGGTAAATGTAAAAATTGGCCCTAGTGGGTGTAGGATGGTGTTAGTGTGCGGGGATCGCTGGTCGGCGCGGACCTGGTGGGCCGCAAGGGCCTGTTTACGCGCTGCATCTCTAAAACAAAATACAAACTAAGAAAATAAACTAAAACCCTGGCCATGCTCTCAATTGGCTCATACCATCAGGAAGAAGGTACAGGAACCTGAAAACCGTGACCTCCAGGTTCAAGAACAGCCACTTACCGGCAAACATCAGGCCCTTGAACACTGCACCACACTTACCACTACCTCAACAACTATGATCTTCCATGGACTGTGTCTTTGGTTACACTACAGGCTTTGGTTTTTCTAGTATTAGACAATAGGTGTAGGCGTAGGCCATTCGGCCCTTCGAGCCAGCACCACCATTCAATGTGATTATGGCTGATCATCCCCAATCAGTACCCCGTTCCTACCTTCTCCCCATATCCCCTGACTCCGCTATCTTTAAGAGCCCTATCTAGTTCTCTCTTGAAAGTATCCAGAGAACCGGCCTCCACCGCCCTCTGAGGCTGAGAATGCCACAGACTCACCACTTTCTGTGTGAAAAAGTGTTTCCTCATCTCCATTCGAAATGCCTTACCCCTTATTCTGAAAAAAACAGTGGCCCTTGGTTCTGGACTCTCCCAAAATTGGGAACATGTTTCCTGCCTCCAGCGTGGTCAAACCCTTAATAATATTATATGTTTCAATACGATCCCCACTCATCCTCCTAAATTCCAGAGTGTACAAGCCCAGCCGCTCCATTCTCTCAGCACTTGACAGTCCCGCCATCCCGGGAATTAACCTGGTGAACCTACGCTGCACTCCCTCAATAGCAAGAATGTCCTTCCTCAAATTACGAGGACAAAACTACACACAATACTCCAGGTGTGGTCCCACTAGGACCCTATTGTTTTTGGACGTCCCGATTATTAACTTATTGATTAAAAAATTATTATATATTATCTGTGTACTGTACAGTGTGTTTACAGGCCTGTTAAGATGATGCAAGTAAACATTTCATTGTTCCACCGAATATAGACACAGGATGCTGGAGTAACTCAGCAGGGTAGCAAGCTTGAAAGTGTTCAAAAAAGATTTACAAGGATGTTGCCAAGACTAGAGGGTGTGAGCTACAGGGAGAGGTTGAGTAGGGTGGGTCTCTATTCCATGGAGCGCAGGAGGATGAGGGGTGATATTATAGAGGTGTATAAAATCATGAGAGGAATAGATCGGGTAGATGCACAGAGTCTCTTGCCCAGAGTAGGGGAATCGAGGACCAGAGGACATAGGTTTAAGGTGAAGGGCAAAAGATTTAATAGGAACCTGAGGGGGTAACTTTTTCACACAAAGGGTGATGAGTGTATGGAACGAGCTGCCAGAGGAGGTGGTTGAGGCTGGGACTATCCCATCGTTTAAGAAACAGTTGGACAGGTACATGGATAGGACAGGTTTGGAGGGTTATGGATCCAGCACAGGCAAGTGGGACTAGGGCAGCTGGGACATTGTTGGCCGGTGTGGGCGTGTTGGGCCGAAGGGCCTGTTTCCACACTGTGTTAATCCATGACTATGATTCTGGAGCGAAGGAACGGGTGACGTCTTGGGTCGAGACCCTTCTTCAGCCTTTCCCACATTGTTCCATTGTCGATACATATGACAATTAAACACTTTCTTGACCGTTGACACTATTTGGTCAGTGGTAGTCAAAGAGTTTGGTAGTGGGAAGCATGCTTGCGTTGTTGAGCTGGGACATAAAACTGGGACCATCCCAACGCTCTCACGTAAATAGGAAAGATGCCATGGGGCGGTTTTGAAGCAGGGGAGATATCCCTGGTGTTTCCTTATTTGTCTGTCTAATTTTCCTTTCCCACGGGTGGCACGGTAGAGTTGCTGCCTCACAGCGCCAGAGACCCCGGGTTCGATCCTGACTACGGGAGCTTGTCTGTACGGAGTTTGTACGTTCTCCCCGTGACCTGCGTGGGTTTTCTCCGGGATCTCCCATTTCCTCCCACACTCCAAAGACGTACAGGTTTGTAGGTTCATTAGTTCAGGGTCAAATTGTAAATTGTCTCTAGTGTGTGTAGGATAGTATTAATGTGAGGGGATTGCTGGTCCGCACGGACTCGGTGGGCCGAAGGGCCTGTATCTCTAATCTAAACTAAACTAATTAGCTTTATATATGGAGCGAAGGAATAGGTGACGTTTCGGGTCGAGACCCATCTTCAGAAGAAGGGTTTCGACCCAAAACGTCACCTATTCCTTCGCTCCATAGATGCTGCCTCACCCGCTGAGTTCCTCCTGCATTTTTATCTCCCTTCGATTTTTCCAGCTTCTGCAGTTCCTTCTTAAATAATGAGCTTTATACGTCATCTCACCATTGTCATCTATTTGGGAGCTTGTTGTGTATGAACTTAATGCAGTTGTGTTTCATAACTTCCACAACTTTCTGCAGTACCCGCACTTCAAGAAGTCATTCTCTGACCACAAGAAGCTTGAGACCTCCTGAGCAAAAACAGGCCTCTGTTCCTTCAAACCTTCAACACCATTCAAGGACAGTGGCGGTGGCGCAGCGGTAGAGCTGCTGCCTCACAGCGCCAGAGACCCGGGTTCGATCCTGACTACGGGCGCTGTCTGTACGGAGTCTGCACGTTCTCCCCGTGACCTGCGTGGGTTTTCTCCGGGATCTCCGGTTTCCTCCCACACTCCAAAGACGTGCAGGTTTGTAGGCTCATATGTGCAGGAAGAACTCAGCGGCTCAGGGATGTATTTGTGGAGGGAAGGGACAGGCAATGTTTCGGGTTGGGACCCTTCTTCTGATCGTTCTTGAGACGTCCCAATACGAAAGTTTGCCTGTCCATTCCCTCCACACATGCTGCCTGACACAAACGTACAGCTGTAAGTAACTCAGTGGGTCAGGCAGCATCTGTGGAAGGAATGGTTAGGTGGCATTCCGGGTTGGGACCCTTCTTCAGATTGAAGAAAGACCCTGACCCAAAACGTCAACTGGCCATTCCATGAGTTCCTCCAGCACTTTTTGTGCTTTTCTCAAAGTGAACACGATGCTTTGTAATCCATTATTGGCTAATAACGAGTAACTAGACATATAATATTCATCCTAAACATTATACACATATTTCACTTTCAATGCAGTTCTTCTGCAGTTGTATATTCTTCTGCAGTTGTATAGGGCTCTGGTGAGACCACATCTGGAGTATTGCGTACAGATTTGGTCTCCTAATTTGAGGAAGGACATCCTTGTGATTGAGGCAGTGCAGCGTAGGTTCACGAGATTGATCCCTGGGATGGCGGGACTGTCATATGAGGAAAGATTAAGAAGACTAGGCTTGTATTCACTGGAGTTTAGAAGAATGAGGTGGGATCTTATAGAAACATATAAAATGATAAAAAGGACTGGACAAGCTAGATGCAGGAAAAATGTTCCCAATGTTGGGCGAGTCCAGAACCAGGGGCCACACAGTCTTATAATAAAGGGGAGGCCATTTAAGACTCAGGTGAGAAAAAACTTTTTCACTCAGAGAGTTCTGAATTTGTGGAATTCCCTGCCACAGAGGGCAGTGGAGGTCAAATCACTGGACCAGTCTGAAGAAGGGTCTCGACCCGAAACGTCGCCTATCTCCTTCGCTCCTTAGATGCTGCTGCACCCGCTGAGTTTCTCCAGTTTTTTGTGTAACCCCGGATGGATTTAAGAGATAGATAGAGCTCTACGGGCTAGTGGAATCAAGGGATATGGGGAGAAGGCAGGCACTGGTTATTGATTGGGAACGATCAGCCATGATCACAATGAATGGCGGTGCTGGCTCGAAGGGCCGAATGGCCTCCTCCTGCACCTATTTTCTATGTTTCTAATGCAAAATGCTTATGCCTATCATATATTAGAAATTAACTTCACATGAAGTTCACACAGTTTGAGATTGGATAGTATTTTCTACCGAGTGTTCCGGCTATTATATGAGGATTATTGGATGCCATTGTCTATCTTGTAGCTACAGGGTTCAGGAGGAAATATTATCTTTGAATGAAAAGGGTTAGATTTAATTTTTTTGTGTTGGGAGCCCAGGCAAGATGCCAAAGCCTATAGTGCGAGAGGCGACCGAGGTTGAAAACAGTACAACAGATCAAAGAGCCTGTATTTGAGAAATGTGTACTCAGAATAAGGAGAAACCAACTGTTTACACTGATCAATGTCCCCCTCCCTCCGCCCACAGCAAGCTTCCCATCACCCATGGCTCCCAGCCCTCACCTGCTGAATAGTGCTGAACTAATGGTCATTGGTTGGTGTGGACTCGATGGGCTGAAGGGCCTGCGTCTCTAAATTAAACTAAACTAAAGGAAATACTGAATATTATTAAATCTAGTCGACATGGTTTTGACAAAAGATAGGAACATAGACAATTAGGTGCAGGAAGCCATTCGGCCCTTCGAGCCAGCACCGCCATTCAACATGATCATGGCTGATCATCCACGATCAGTGCCCCGTTCCTGCCTTCTCCCCACATCCCTTTATTCTGTTAGCCCTAAGAGCTAAATCTAACTCTCTTTCTTCAATCCATCCAGTGAATTGGCCTCCACTGCTTTCTGCGGCAGAGAATTCCACAACTCTCTGGATGAAAATGTTTTTCCTCATCTTAGTCCTAAATGGCCTACCCCTTATTCTTAAACTGTGACCCCCTGGTTCTGGACTCCCCCGACATCGGAAACATGTTAATACTGCTTTTCTCTAACTTCATCTCTAACTTCAGTAGCGGTATGAACGTTGACTTATTTAACTTCAGACAGCCCTTGCTTTCCCTCTCCATCCCCTCCCCTTCCCAGATCTCTTACTGTCTCCGACTCCATTCTATCTTTGTCCTTCCCCCTTCCCTGACATCAGTCCGGAGAAGGGTCTCCTCCCGAAACGTGGCCCATTCCTTCTCTCCAGTAGATGCTGCCTGTCCCGCTGAGTTACTCCGGCATTTTTGCGTCTACCTTCGATTTGAAACCAGTATCTGCAGTTCTTTGTTACACAAGGATTGGACGGAGGTGGAGGCCGAGGAGATTCGTTCATCTCGGCATTATGCTCAGCACAGTCATTGTGGGCCGAAGGGCCTGTCCTTGTCCTGTGTGCTGTTCTATATTCTATGTTCTACCCACTCAAAGTAGTGTGATTGATGCACAAGATCTTGATGGGTGCACAGAATCTTTTTTTTCCCAGGGTAGAAGAAACAAGAGCCAGAGGACAAAGGGTTGTGAAAGATAACCTACGGGGCAACGTTGTCATTCAGAGGGTGGTGGGAACATGGAACTATCTGCCAAAGGAGGCAGTTTCTGGGGGTCCAGAAGGATGTCCTTCTGCAGCTGTACAGAGCCCCGGTGGGACCACACCTGGAGTATTGCGTTCACTTTTGGTCCCCTAATTTGAGGAAGGACATTCTTGCTATTGAGGGAGTGCGGCGTAGGTTCACCAGGCTAATTCCCGGGATGGCGGGACTGTCATATGCTGAGAGAGTGGAGCAGCTGGGCTTGTACACTCTGGAGTTTAGAAGGATGAGAGGGGATCTCATTGAAACATATAAGATTGTTAAGGGCTTGGACACGCTAGAGGCAGGAAACATGTTCCAGATGTTGGGGGAGTCCAGAACCAGGGGCCACAGTTTAAGAATAAGCAGTAAGCCATTTAGAACAGAGACAAGGAAACACTTTTTCTCACAGAGAGTGGTGAGTCTGTGGAATTCTCTGCCTCAGAGGGCGGTGGAGGCAGGTTCTCTGGGTGCTTTCAAGAGAGAGCTAGATAGGGCTCTTAAAAATAGCGGAGTCAGGGGATATGGGGAGAAGGCAGGAACGGGGTACTGATTGGGGATGATCAGCCATGATCACATTGAATGGCGGTGCTGGCTCGAAGGGCCGAATGGCCTACTCCTGCACCTATTGTCTATTGTCTATTGAGGAAAATGCAATAACAACATTTAAAAGACACCTAGATAGCTACATGAATAGGAAAGGGTTAGAGGGATATGTTGACTCGAAGGGCCTGATTCCATGCTGTAGGAAGGACTATAAATATATTATCTCCAGGTACGGGCTTGCAAAATGTTAGCTCAACAAAGATAGACACAATAAGTGCTGGAGTAACTCAGCGGGTCAGGCAGCATCTGTGGAGAACATGGATAGGTGACGTTTCACAGAGTGCTGGAGTAACTCAGCGGGTCAGGCAGCATCTGTGGAGAACATGGATAGGTGACGTTTCACAGAGTGCTGGAGTAAGTCAGCGGGTCAGGCAGCATCTGTGGAGAACATGGATAGGTGACGTTTCAAGTCTGGACCCTTCTCCAAACTGTGAAGAAGGGTCCCAACCCAAAACGCCACCTATTTATTTTCTCCACAGATGCTGTCTGAATCTCTGAATTACTCCGTTGTTTAAGAAAGAACTGCAGCTGCTGGAGAAATCGAGGGGAGCCAAAAATGCTGGAGAAACTCAGCGGGTGAGGCAGCATCTATGGAGCGAAGGAATAGGTGACGTTTTGGGTCGAGACCCTTCCGGAAACTCAGCGGGTGAGGCAGCATCTATGGAGCGAAGGAATTGGTGGCGTTTCGGGTCAAGACCCTTTCGGAAACTGAGCGGGTGAGGCAGCATCTATGGAGCGAAGGAATTGGTGGCGTTTCGGGTCAAGACCCTTTCGGAAACTGAGCGGGTGAGGCAGCATCTATGGAGCGAAGGAATAGGTGACATTTCAGGTCGAGACCCTTCCGGGTCTCGACCCGAAACGTCACCTATTCCTTCGCTCCATAGATGCTGCCTCACCCGCTGAGTTTCTCCAGCATTTTTGTCTATCTCTGAATTACTCCAGCACTTTGTGCCTATCTTTGGCATAAAGCAGCACCTACAGTTCCTTACTAATTGGACGTTGGTTGGTTTCCGTGGCGCTTTCAAATGTAATTTCTCAGTGAGCAGATGGAAATGTAGTCGGTTTCCCTCTTGACCAAAGATAATCTATTAATTGCCAACGGCTTCCTATTTTATTGTCAAGAGCTGCGAACGCAACACAATCGAATCGGTCTTTATTCCCCATTCATTCACAGGATGTGGGCTAAAATTTAATACCCCAATCCCGATCAGCTCGCAAGAAGCCGACTGAGAACCGCTTTGTTGATCCGATGCATTAGTTCTGGGCAGGGGTGCGTTTATATAGAATTTTCCTCAAGGAGATTAAAAATCTGGGTACTGTCCAAGTTCAGGAGGATTGTCCTTAACTCGTAGAACAGGTTTGGTGAGATGGAATGGATTTGGTCGCGGTGCCTCGTTCAGTCACTTGGCCAGCTTTATGCCAACGAGAACAGACTCCGGAAGCATTTGTCAATTTTGATCAAGAAACACCTCCTTGCAAATGTGTGCCTTTACTTCTCTCGCCCCTCTTGTCTTTTGTTGTGATGCTGTAAATGGTGCTTCTGTGATGCCAAACAAACTTGCTCTGACAATAAAGTATTGTATCGTATCGTATCGTGCTAACTTCACGGGGTGGGAAGATTGCAACCTTCACGTGGTCCGCCCGGTTTCGACTAATGCAATCAACTCGACGTGCACAAACGGAAGATCAAATAAAACAGGTTGTCCGACAACTTTAGGCTGTGCACGCCACACGAAATAAGAAGAACTAACTTCACCATCGAGGCCAAGACATTGGGTCCTTGTTAAAGTGGAGATGGATATGTCTGAAGAAGGGTCTCGACCCGTAACGTCACCCATTCATAGAGTGATACAATGTGGAAACAGGCCCTTCGGCCCAACTTGCCCACATTGGCCAACATGTCCCAGCTACACTAGTCCCACCTGCCTGCGCTTTGTCCATACCCCTCCAAATATGTCCTATCCATTCCTTTTCTCCAGAGATGCTGCCTGACCCTACCTTCGATTTTTTGTCTACCTCGATTTTTCCAGCATCTGCAGTTCCTTCTTAAACAACTGTAACTATATCTCTTTTCGCTGTATTTACTAGGGAAGTCAAACTGCTTTCATTGGAAAGCTTTGCAAGGGTTATCATTACTTCACAAACGCTTTAAGCACATTCTGTGCATTGTTTTAGTTTAGTTTAGTTCAGAGAGACAGTGCGGAAACAGGACCTTCCGACCACCCAGTCCACACTGACCACGGTCACCCTTTCACACTTGTCATATCCCACACACACACACACACTAGGGACAGTTTTCGGAAGCCAAGGTCTTTGATAGATAGGTTTAGTTTAGTTTAGTTTAGTCTAGAGATAAGGCGCGGAAACAGACCCTTCTGCCCACCGAGTCCGTGCCGACCAACGATCACCCCACTACGCTAGTTCTATTCTACACAGTCTCGGGACAGTTTACCGAAGCCTATTAATCTTCAAAACTGCAATGTAGGAGGAGACCGGAGCACCCGGAGAAAACCCACGCAGGGTCGCAGGGAAAACAGACAAACTCCGCGTAGACAGCCCCCGTTGTCAGGGTTAAACCCGGGTCTCTGGCGCTGTGAGGCAGCAACTCTACCTCTATGTCACCATGCCCCATCACCTATGTATACCAGTTGGCTCAATGTGGCGTAGTCAGGCAGCACGTATACCTTGTGGCCCTTGTATCCTTACAAGGTGCACCGAATTTAGATCATAAGGTCAAAGTGATAGGATCAGAATAAGGCCATTCGGCCTACTCCGCCACTTAATCATGGCTGTTCTATCTCTCCCTCCCAACCCCATTCTCCTGCCTTCTCCCCATAACCCCTGACACCCGCACTAATCAAGAATCTATCCACAGTGCAACATGAATTTAATCCATTTTAGAATAAGGCTGTAACGTAACAAAATGTGGAAAAAGTGAAGGGGTCTGAATACTTTCTGAATGCACTGTATCTCTGCCTTAAAAATATCCACTGACTTGGCCTCCACAGCCTACTGTGGCAAATAATTCCACAGATTTACCACCTTCTGACTAAAGAAATTCCTCCTCATCTCCTTCCTGAAGGAATGTTCTTTAATTCTGAGGCTGTGCCCTCTGGTCCTAGACTCTCCCACGAGTGGAAACATCCTCCCTATCCCCAGGAACGGGGTACTGATTGGGGATGATCAGCCATGATCACATTGAATGGCGGTGCTGGCTCGAAGGGCCGAATGGCCTACTCCATGCACCTATTGTCTATTGAAAGAATTTCATTGTCCTGTCAGGGACACATGACAATAAACTCTTTTGACTTTGACTTGACTTTGTCTATTGTCATATCCAGGCCTTCAGGCCGGAGATAGACACAAAAAGCCGGAGTAACTCAGAGGGACAGGCAGCAACTGGGATTTCATGGGATGTCAGGACTGTCTTATGAACAAAGACTGCATAGACTCAGTTTATACTCTAGAATTTAGGAGATTGAGAGGGGATCTTATAGATAGTTACAAAATTCTTAAGGGGTTGGACAGGCTAGATGCAGGAAGATTGTTCCCGATGTTGGGGAGGTCCAGGACAAGGGGTCACAGCTTAAGGATAAGGGGGAAATCCTTTAGGACCAAGATGAGAAGGACTTTTTCCAAGGTGGGTCTCTGGAACTCTCTGCCACAGAGGGTAGTTGAGGCCAGTTCATTGGCTATATTTAAGAGGGAGTTAGATGTGGCCCTTGGGGCTAAGGGGATCAGAGGGTATGGAGAGAAGGCAGGTACGGGATACTGAGTTGGATGATCAGCCATGATCATATTGAATGGCGGTGCAGGCTCGAAGGGCCGAATGGCCTACTCCTGCACCTAATTTCTATGTTTCTATCTCTGGAGAGACGGAATGGGTGATGTTTTGGGTGGAGACCCTTCTTCAGACTGGGGTGAGGGACAAGGGGAAAGGAGGTCTGTTTCTGTTGCACCTCCCTCATTGGTAGGGGTGTTTTGCCACCTAGAGGTTCGCCAGCGCATATTGTGCCGCTGACGGGGGCGTGGTCACTGCAAGAAAGTCCCTGGTACCAGGGGACAGCCCCAGTTCGTCTCCGCTCTCCTCTTTCCTATCTGCTGACTGTTTTTCACCATTTAAAAAAAATATGAGCAATCAGACTGTTCAGATTCTATCAAAGGCAGAGCCTTCCCTCTGAACACACTTCCAGGAAGCCCGCAGTCAGATTAATCTCCAGACTCAGTGGGAGTATTGTTGACACCGTGACAAGTGATAGCAAAGGATCAGCGTCTTGTACACCTCGTCACCTCTCTACTTCCAGTAACTGCCAGTGGAAACTGGTGTCTCCAGTAGCGGAGGAGGTCTCGGACTAGAGGGCACAAAGGGGGTTTGGGAACAGCTCCATCCAAGACCGCAGGTAGACAAAAGTGCTGGGGAAACTCAGCGGGTGAGGCAGCATCTATGGAGCGAAGGAATTACCCCTCGGGTTCCTACTAAATCTAAAACTAAACTAATAAATCTACACTCAGCGGGAGGCAGCGTCTATGGAGCGAAGGAATAGGTGACGTTTCGTCCCGAAACGTCACCTATTCCTTCGCTCCATAGACGCTGCCTCACCCGCTGAGTTTCTCCAGCATTTTTGTCTACCTCTGAATTACTCCAGCACTTTGTGCCTATCTTTGGCATAAAGCAGCACCTACAGTTCCTTACTAATTGGACGTTTTTCCAGCATCTGCACTTCCTTCTTAAACATCCAAGACCGAAAGTAAATGCAGAGAAATGTGGCTGTCACACAAACAAATCCAGCCCAGACCATCACACAAACCAACCTCCCTTCCTTCCATCGACTCCATCTACACCTCACGCTGCCTCGGCAAGGCTGGCAGCATCATCAAGGACCAGTCTCACCCCGGCCACTCCCTCTTCTCCCCTCTCCCATCGGGCAAGAGGTACAGAAGTGTGAAAACGCACACCTCCAGATTCAGGGACAGTTTCTTCCCAGCTGTTATCAGGCAACTGAACCGTCCTACCACAAACTAGAGAGCGTACCTGACCTCCCATCTACCTCATTGAAGACCCTCGGACTATCTTTGATCGAATGTTATAGGATTTTATAACCATATAACAATTACAGCACGGAAACAGGCCATCTCGGTCCTTCAAGTCCGTGCCGAACAACTTTTTCCCTTAGTCCCACCTGCCTGCACTCATACCATAACCCTCCATACCCTTCTCATCCATATGCCTATCCAATTTATTTTTAAATGATACCAACGAACCTGCCGCCACCACCTCCACTGGAAGCTCATTCCACACCGCCACCACTCTCTGAGTAAAGAAGTTCCCCCTCATGTTACCCCTAAACTTCTGTCCCTTAATTCTAACGTCATGTCCTCTTGTTTGAATCTTCCCTATTCTCAAAGGGAAAAGCTTGTCCACATCAACTCTGTCTATCCCTCTCATCATTTTAAAGACCTCTATCAAGTCCCCAAATCTTGCACTAAAGTTTGTTCACATTATTCCCTTTATCCTGTATCTGTACTCTGCGAACGGCTCGATTGTGATCATGTGTTGTCTTTCTGCCGATTGGTTATCACGCCATAAAAATTCTTCACCGTACCTCAGTACACGTGACAATAAACTAAGAAACTCTCAAACCTCAGAATAAAAGGGCATACCTTTAGAATGGAGACGAGGAGGAATACCTGTAGACAGACACAAAATGCTGGAATAACTCAGCGGGTTCAGCAGCATCGCTGGAAAGAATGGATAGGACCCCTTATCTGATCTCCCGGTGGCTCAGAACTTCAACTCCCCCTCCCATTCCCAATCTGACCTATCTGTCCTGGGCCTCCTCCATTGCCAGAGTGAGGCCCAGCACAAATTGGAGGAGCAGCACCTCATATTTCGCTTGGGCAGTTTACACCCCAGCGGTATGAACATTGACTTCTCTAACTTCAGACAGCCTTGCTTTCCCTCTCTCTCCATCCCCTCCCCCTTCCCAGTTCTCCCACCAGTCTTACTGTCTCCGACTACATTCCATCTTTGTCCCGCCCCCTCCCCTGACATCAGTCTGAAGAAGGGTCTCGACCCGAAACGTCACCCTTCCTTCTCTCCAGAGATGCTGCCTGACCCGCTGAGTTACTCCAGCACTTTGTGCCTACCACCCTTTATTTAGGTGCCTGAAGAAGGGACCAGGTCCAAAATGTCACCAATCCATTCTCTCCAGAGATGCTGCTGAACCGCTGAATTCCTCCAACATTTTGTGTCTGTCTCTGGTGTAATCCATCGCCTGCAGTTCCTTTTCACTACATTAGGCATTTCTTTAGCCAGAGGGCGGTGGACTTGTGGAATTCATTGCTGCACATGCCGGTGGGGGACCTGATTGAGTATTTTTAAAGCGGAGATAGACAAGGTCATAAGGTCATAAGTGATAGGAGCAGAATTAGGCCATTCAGCCCATCAAGTCTACTCTGCCATCCAATCACGGATGATCTATCTCTCCCTCCTAACCCCATTCTCCTGCCTTCATCCCCATAACCCCTGTTACCCGTACTGATCAAGAATCTATTCACCTC
Source organism: Raja brachyura (assembly GCA_963514005.1). Next base: position 3,185,827 of record OY740804.1, on the reverse strand, counting down.
TGCATTAAAAATATCCAGTGGTTGCATCAAAGAATTCCACAGATTCACCACCCTCTGAGTAAAGAAATTCCTCCTCATCTCCTTCCAAAAGGAACGTCCTTTAAATTCTGAGGCTACGACTGAAAAGGACTCAAAGGTCCTTGATTGGTAAGGGTGTCAAGGGCAACGGAGAGAAGGCAAGAGTGGAGAGGGAGAGGTAGATCGGCCATCGAGAGGGCTTCATGCAGGAAATTGTGGGGACACTGGGAGATGAACGATGGTGAACTCCTGACAACTTCATCAGCAGTTTCTGAGGCAGAGGTTGAGAAGTGACACCTTGACATCCCCTTCTGGGAATGATCTGACCGGCAAGAAGTGTGGTCACCATTCACCGGTGGTGTGGTAGATGGTCCCAGTCTTCGTCCATCACCCGTCAGGCAAATACACCGACCAGTCTGGCCAAGGGCAAGAGGTGTAGGGAAGAGAGCACACTGACTGGTTGCATCACGGCATGGTTCAGCTACTGGAACGCCAAGGGGCGAAGGAGATGACACAGAGTTGTGGACACTGCCCGGTCCGTCACGGATACTGACTGACCTCCCCACCATCAAAGGTCAATAGGCAATAGACAATAGGTGCAGGAGTAGTCCATTCGGCCCTTCGAGCTAGCACCGCCATTCAATGTGATCATGGCTGATCATCCAACTCAGTATCCTGAACCTGCCTTCTCTCCATACCCCCTGATCCCCTTAGCCACAAGGGCCACATCTAGCTCTCTCTTAAATATAGCCAATGAACTGGCCTCAACTACCTTCTGTGGCAGAGAATTCCAGAGACTCACCACTCTCTGTGTGAAGAAAGATCTTCTCATCTCAGTCCTAAAAGACTTCCCCCTTATCCTTAAACTGTGACCCCTTGTTCTGGAGTTCCCCAACATCGGGAACAATCTTCCTGCATCTAGCCTGTCCAACCCCTTAAGAATTTTGTAAGCTTCTATAAGATCCCCCCTCAATCTCCTAAATTCCAGCGAGTACAAGCCGAGTCTATCCAGTCTTTCTTCATATGGAAGTCCTGCCATCCCAGGAATCAGTCTGGTGAACCTTCTCTGTACTCCCTCTATGGGAAGAATGTCTTTCCTCAGATTAGGAGACCAAAACTGTACGCAATACTCCAGGTGTGGCCTCACCAAGACCCTGTACAACTGCAGTAGAACCTCCCTGCTCTTGTACTCAAATCCGTTCGGGACGAGACCCTTCTTCAGACTGAGTGCCGGGGGAGAGGGAAACTCGAGATATGGAAGGGTAAGGTGTGAAAACGTCAGATCAAGGCAGGCGATGCTCGGTTTCGGTACATATGACAGTAAAACACGCTTGACTCTTGCAGTGGAATGAATGCTCCCTCTTGTGGGAGAGTGCAGAACAAGGGGCGATCATTCCCCATTAAAGAGAGACGAGACGGTTTCTATGAGGGTCGTGCATCTTTCTCAAATGGGAAATGTTTTTAAGGCAGAGGTGTAGAGCACAACTTGAGAGCACCTCAGCGGGACAGGCAGCATCTCTGTAGGGAAGGAATGGGTGAGGGTCTCAAAACGGTCTCGACCCGAAACGTCACCCATTCCTTCTCTCCAGAGATGCTGCCTGTCCCGATGAGTTTCTATCTTTGGTTTAAACCAGCATCTACAGTTCCTTCCTATACAACTAGAGAGCAGCTCTGAACAACTATCTACCTCATACGTGGCGCTCGGACTATCTTTGATCGTACTTTGTGTGTAGGAGGGAACTGCAGATGCTGGTTTAAAATGAAGATAGACACAAAAACTGGGGTACTCAGCGGGACAGGCAGCATCTTTGATCGGACTTGACTGGCTTTACCTTGAACTAAACGTTATTCCCTTATCATGTATCCATGCATTCTAAATGGCATGTTTGTAATCATGTATTGTCTTTCCGCTGACTGGTTTAGCATGCACAAAAGCTATAAACTAAACTGAAACTGGTCCTGGATAGATTCTTGAGTAGGAAGGAACTGCAGATGCTGGATTTAAGAGAGAGTTAGATAGAGTTCTAGGGGCTAGTGGAGTCAAGGGATATGGGGAGAAGGCAGACACGGGTTATTGATAGGGGACGATCAGCCATGATCACAATGAATGGCGTTGCTGGCTCGAAGGGCCGAATGGCCTCCTCCTGCACCTATTTTCTATGTTTCTATGTTTCTAAACCAAAGATTTAAACCAGGGTCAGGCAGCATCTCTAGAGAACGTGGATAGGTACAAAGTGCTGGAGTAACTCAGCAGGTCAGGCAGCATCTGTGGAGAACATGGATAGGTGAGGTTTGGTGTCGAGACCCTTCTTCAAACTTCCCCTATTCCATGTTCTCTAGAGATGCTGCCTGACCTGCTGAGTTGCTCCAGCACTTGTGTCCTTTTGTGCACTTGTGTCCTATTAACCAGCATCTGCAATTCCTTGTTTCTACAGCTCCTTCCCCTCTGCTATCAGGCTTGTGAATAAGCTAGGGTACTGTCCGATTCACCTCTATCCCATTGCGGACATTGGGCTTGGTCTCTGGAACTGATGCGCTACGATGCTGAGAACTATTTTCTGCACTCTGTATCTTCCCCTTTGCTCCACCTATTGGGCTTGAGTTTGACTGCAGAGCATGGATTGGTGACGTTTCAGCTTGAGACCCTTTTTCACGCCTTATCCAAAGAAGCACCCAAGCAGAAGTGCCACCTATACATGCTCCCCAGAGATGCTAATTGCCCCGCCGACTAACTCCGGCACTTTGTGTCTTTTTTTTTGTAACCCAGGATCTGCAGTCCCTTGTACTCGCATTGTACTTGAGTTTGACTTGATCGTATTTATGTGTAGTATTATCTGATGTGGTTGAACAGTATGCAAAACACAGCGCTTCACTGTACCTCGTTACATGTGACAATAATAAGCCTAAACGTAAACCTCATAATTGCGCACATCAGACTGAAGAAAGGTTCCGATACGATATATAATCTAAACTAGCCCTACGTGCTCGTGGCATTTTCCCCACATTTGCATGGGTTTTCTCAGGGCGCTCCAGCTCCCTCTCACATCCCAAAGACGTGCGGTTTTGTAGGTTAATTGGCCCTCTGTAAAATGTCCCTAGTGTGCAGGGAGTTTAGTTTAGAGATGCAGTGCAGGAACCGAGTCGGCACCGGCCAGCGATCCCCACACACTAACACTATCCGCCACACATTAGGGACAATTTTACATTTACCAAGCCAATTAACCCACAAAACTGTGCGTCTTTGGAGTGTGGGGGGAAACCGAAGATCTCGGAGAAAACCCACGCAGGTCACGGTGAGAACGTACAAACTCCGTACAGACAAGCACCAGTAGTTGGGATCGAACCCGTGTCTGGGCCACTGGAAGAGGTGTAAGGCAGCAACTCTCCCGCGCATCGAGGTGGCTGAGAAAGTGGGACAACATACAACTAGTGTGAATGGGTGACCGATGGTTGGTGTGGACTCAGTGGAGATCATCTCTGAAGTAAGCAATCATTGAAAAGTGGAAAATAATTTGGATACCACCCCTCCACTAGATGGCGACCTCTGCTGCCAGCGTGCCTCACATTCTAATTTACCTACAAACAGATGCCCACCGTTACATCATTCCCTGTGCCCCACCTGAATGTGCACCCATTCCCCCCCCCCCCCCACCCACCATTCCACCCCGTCCATCCATATTCCTTCCTCTGGCTTTACAACTGCGACCCAACTTGCCCACACCGACCATCATGTCCCATCTACACTAGTCCCACCTGCCCGCGTTTGGCTCATATCCCTCTAAACCTGTCCTTTCCATGTATCTGTCCAAATATCTCTTAAATGCTGTTATACTCCCAGCCTCAACTGACGGCTCGTTCCATACACCCGCCACCCTCTGTGTGAAAATGTTGCCTCTCGGATTCCTATTAAATCTTTCCCCTCTCATCTTAAACCAATGTCCTCAAGTTCTTGATTTCCCCAACCCGGGGTAAAAGACTCTGTGCATTTACGATATCAATTCCCCTCGTGATCTTATAGGGCGTCACGGTGGTGCAGCGGTAGAGTTGCTGCCTCACAGCGCCAGAGACCTGTCTTCCATCCTGACTACGGGTGCTGTCTGTAGGGAGTTGGTACGGGCTTCGGACATCGGACCGTCGGCAGCAGCGACTGCGGAGTGTCCAACAGCTCCGGCCATGGGTGAACAAAGAGGAAGGTGATTGAACTTATTCACCTTCCATCACAGGTGAGGATTGTGGATTCCGCTGTGGTGGATGTTTATGTAGCAATGTTACAAAATTTTGAGATTTTAAAAATCAAGTCTGCAATTTATCCCATCAGATAAAGCATAAAAATAAGTTTAATTTGACACCTAATTCACTTTCATATCTTCAGTATTAAAAAAGTTATGGCCATTTTCATACTCGGAAATTAGTATCTTGTTCCCTATTGCTTTTCCATTGACTTAACACAAAAGCTGTGATCAAGGACAGTCAAAAGCCCATAACTTTCTTAAAAATTAAGAGAACTGAATGAAATTTTCAGTTGTTATAGATTGAAGCATTCTGAAAGAAATATGAAACAATCTTACTTGGATGACCTGAAATTAAAGCATTTAATTAGTTAACCTAATTGTAGCTAATTACAAAATTCAATTACTAGATCTAAATATCTATCAATTTCTCAAGAAAAGGTTAACATTTTTAAAAAGCCTAAGTGTCCAAATAACATTCATACAAGAATTCACAATAGAACATGATTTTTTAAATCTCATTGTCATGAATCTATAGGCCAAATGTAAGGAATTTATTGTTTAATTCCTGTAAATTAATGGCTATTTTAATCATCTTGCGAGTGGGATTTTGTGGAACGCGATCATTTGGAACGTTGCGGTTGCGGTGAATTTAAACCCCATATCGGCAGGAAAAATACTGCCGGTCCGTATGGGTCCTAAATCACCTTTTTGCAATGTGAAATTTTGATTAAAGGCATGCTAAGAAGCAAGTTTATATGAAAAAATAAACGGTGTACCTTGCCTTGTCCCCCACGTGAGATCCGTCCCGTTGTCGGCGTTGACGGCAATAGAAGATGATTTTAATTTTACTCCTCTATTAAATTATCCAGTGCTAATTTTAATAAACTTAATAAAATGGCAGTCAAAGCGATTTTTCTTCAGCAACTAAACAGCCTGTTTAAAATCGATTTGAACAGGCTGAAGAAAAAACGCATTTTAAACCCGCCCCCCCTCTCAAAGGCGCCAAAGTCGCGCACACGGGCAGTGCCGGAACTGCAGCGCCGCTGAAGGTAAGTTTTGTAATATACCTAGTTTATGTGAAAGTTTATTTTATATGCGGTGTGTCTTGTTGCTTTTTACTTAGTATGGCTGTATGGTAACTGAAATATCACACTACCTTAATTGGTGCATGTGACTATATATTTGAAATTGTACTTGAGCGCCTGGTTTCCTCCAAAGACATGCAGGTTTGTAGGTTAATTGGCTTCTGCAAATTGGCCTGAGTGTACGGGTGATTGTGGTTGGCACGGACAGGGCGGGCCGAAGGGACTGTTTCCACGCTGCATCCCATAAACAGCCTTCTATAAGATCACCTCTCATCCTCTTGCCCTCCAAATCATAAAACCCTAGCCCGCCCACTGCTCCCTATAGCTCAGGATGATGTCAGGCCTCAATTCCTGACATCATCCTCATAAATCTTCCCCGCACTCTTAACGAGTTAATGGCATCCTTTCTATAGCAGGGTGTTGATGTGTCTAATGAATCTGTCAATCTGCAGCAAGCACTAATTTAATTGTTCCCCTTCATGTCCTCAGGAACACAGCAACTCTGGCACTATCTCGCCGTGCCATAGACCCAGATCACCTCCTCCATCAGGCTACCAGCAGAGAGCAGAGGCCTCCCCGACAGAAGATTGTCAAGGGTTTGGACACGCTGGAGACAGGAAACATGTTCCCGATGTTGGGGGAGTCTAGAACCAGGTGCCACAGTTTATGAATAAGGAGTAAGCCATTTAGAACGGAGACGAGGAAACACTTTTTCTCACAGAGAGTGGTGAGTCTGTGGAATTCTCTGCCTCAGAGGGCGACGGAGGCAGGTTCTCTGGATGCTTTCAAGAGAGAGCGAGATAGGGCTCTTAAAAATAGCAGAGTCAGGGGATACGGGGAGAAGGCAGGAACGGGGTACTGATTGGGGTTGATCAGCCATGATCACATTGAATGGCGGTGCTGGTATGAAGGGCCAAATGGCCTACCCCTGCACCTATTGTCTATTGTATATTATCTACGTCCCGTCACCCCTTTGTCTACATGGAAAACAACTCCTAGCATCCATTCAGCCAACTGAGACAAAAGCACACTGGATAGCCACCAAGTGGTCACAGGAGTGGAAGCCAACCTCATCTCCATTACACAGCGACATCTCTTCATCAGATAAAAGCTGTCCAGTGTCTGACCTCCCCAGAGGAGCGTGGGTGAAGCTCAACAGACTTGGTACTGGAGTTGGGCGTTTCAACGCCAGCGTGTGGAGATGGGGGCTCCCTCCCTCCGCCAGAGCCCAGCCTGTGGATGTGGAGCAGAACAACAGACGGCCAACCATGTCATCTCTGGGTGCCCGCTCTACCACCCACCAAATGGAACTCCGTCAGGGCCTGGCAGACATTGACACCAACAGAGACAACAACCTGGCTGCTCAACACCCGGCGCGAGATCTAACTATTCCCTTGGTTTATGTTTTATTCGCAAGAGGAAAAAGGAACACAAGAGACACAAGGAACTGCAGATGCTGGTTTACAAAAAAATATACAAAGTGCTGGAGTAACACAGTGGGTCAGGCAACGTCTCTGGAGAACATGGATAGGTGACCTGACCTGAGACCTGGCCACACCAATCACTTGAAAAAAATCATTATCTTTAGTGTTGGTTTCTAATGACAAATGTCGGCTGCTCAGTGCCTCTATCAATCCACCCCCTCCCCTCTCCCCCCTCCCCCACCTCTCCCCCCCCCAACCACCACCAACCACCCTGCCATCTGGTGACTGAAGTGGTACTGTCCAACAGATATATTATTTAGAGATACAATGTGGAAACAGGCCCTTCGGCCCACCCTGACCATGCCGACCCATTCTCACTAGTTCTATCTTACACATTAGGGGCAACTTACAGAAGCCTATTAAGTTCACAGGTTCTAGGAGCAGAATAAGGCCATTTGGCCCAACAAGTCTTCTCCGCCATTCAATCATGGCTGATCTATCTTTCCCTCCTAACCCCATTCTCCTGCCTTCTCCCCATAACCGCTGGGAATATTGAGAATCTATCAATTTTCGCCTTAAAAATATCCATTGACTTGGCCTCCACCGCCGTCTGTGGCAATGAATTCCACGGATTCACCACCCTCTGACTAAAGAAATCCCACCTCATCTCCTTTCTAACCTACAAACCTGTACGTCTTTGGGATGTGGGAGGAAACCGGAGCACCCAGAGAAAACCCACACAGGTCATGGGGAGAATGTACATAATCATACATCAAATGTCTTACTCAAAATGCCACTGCAGCACATTCCTTTGTCTCGTGTATAAAACTGTATAAATTTTGGAATGAAATCTTTGGAATTTTTACAAAACTATTTAACACAAAATTGAACCCCAATACAGGACTGATTATCTTTGGATCAATGGAAGAGGGAAGTAAACTAACTATATTCCAAGAAGCTTTTCTTAATTACGGTCTAATAACAGCAAAAAAAACTTATACTCAAATTTTGGAAAAACGCAACTACGCCAACATTCAAAATGTGGATTTCAAATATGTCTGAAACGCTTCATCTTGAAGAAATGAGATTTCTCCTACTAGGCAAAGTAGACCAATTCTCAAAGACTTGTTCTCCTTTTATCAACTTTTTGCAAGCACATGGTGCAACATAACATAACCTCAGAAATTAAATGGTTTAGAACCGGGTGACGGATGGGCAAAAATGCGAAATAGGTAGATCTCTCCTAATCTCTCTTTTCTTTACTTTCTCCTTCTATTTCAATCTTTTCAGCTTCTCTTCTCTGCCCTTTATTTCATTTGCTCTCTGTGTCAACTCGCTTGTCTATCTATTCCCACACTCTTTATTTCTTTTTTCTTCCACTGTTCTTTTATTATTAAATCAAAAGTATGAAGCTGTACAAGAATGGAAATATGTATGTATGTATTAGGTACTCAAGTACCACACTATTGTACTTACTTCTAACAAAAAAAACAACAACAAAAAAAATCATAATCATACTTCATTAGCCAAGTTTGTTTTGCAACATACGAGGAATTTGTTTTGCCCGACAGTCATACCTAGAAAAAGCACATATGATGCACACAATACATTTCGACATAAACATCCACCGCAGTGACTACTCGGGGCGGGAGATTGCAACCTTCACGTGGTCCGCCCTGTTTCAACGAATGCAATCAACCCGGCGTGCACAATCAAATAAGATCAAATAGAACAAGTTGTCCGACAACTTTAGGCTGTGCACGCCGTACACAAGAAGAAGGAGAAGAAGAAGAAATGACTCCTCCACATTCCTCACTGTGATACAGCACTCATGGCCAGGATCGAACCCGTGTCTCTGGTGCTGTGAGGCAGTGACTCTACCGCTGCAACGCCGTGCCGTCCCAGTGTAATGGTGACCCATTTCTCTAATGTCAGCACGAACCTCAAGGACCTGGTTACCAGTAAAGCAAGCGCTCAGAGCGTGGGCTCAGAATGTCCCGCAGTGGAAACTCATCATGACCTGCACTCTTGTCCACAGAATCTAGCATGTGGTGACCACAAGCACCTCGAACTACTCTCAACATCCACACTCTCATTGTCCCAGAGTCACCCCTACACTCACTCACACACTCATGACTCCATAGGTTCTCCTCCACTCTGTCACTCACTTTACACACTCAGTCACTCACTCACTCATTCACACGCACACACACACTCCCTTACACACACACACACACTCACTCCCTCACACACACACATTCACTCACACACTCACCTCACACGCTTAGTCCCTCACTCGCTACTCCCTGACACACACTCATTCACTCAGAGTCAGGGGATGTGGGGAAAAGGCAGGAACGGGGTACTGATTGGGGATGATCAGCCATGATCACTTTGAATGGCGGTGCTGGCTCGAAGGGCCGAATGGCCTACCCCTGCACCTATTGTCTATTGGGTGAGTGGGTGGGTGAATGAGTGATTGGATGGGTTAGTGAGTGTGATTGAGTGAGTGTGGGTGTGAGTGAGCAAATGTGAGTGTGTGAGTGAGTGAGTGAGTGAGTGAGTGGGTGAGTGAGTGAGTGAGTGAGTGAGTGAGTGAGTGAGTGAGTGTGAGTGAGTGAGTGTGAGTGAGTGAGTGAGTGAGTGTGTGTGAGTGAGTGAGTGTGAGTGAGTGAGTGTGAGTGTGAGTGAGTGAGTGAGTGAGTGTGGGTGAGTGAGTGAGTGTGCGTGAGTGAGTGAGTGTGGGTGAGTGAGTGAGTGTGCGTGAGTGAGTGAGTGTGGGTGAGTGAGTGTGAGTGAGTGTGTGTGAGTGAGTGAGTGTGAGTGAGTGAGTGGGTGTGGGTGAGTGAGTGAGTGTGAGTGAGTGTGCGTGAGTGAGTGAGTGAGTGAGTGAGTGAGTGTGGGTGAGTGAGTGAGTGGGTGTGAGTGAGTGTGTGTGAGTGAGTGAGTGATCTGACGATGATTTAAATGCCCTTGTCTACAGCTGAGAAGTCAGGCTGACACACACACACACACGCATCCTGTTTTTGGAGGTGATGTGCAGATTCACCGCACACAAACATCAGATGTGCTAGTTTTGCTGCATTGGATTGCTGACGACATTTCAAGAGGAAGATGCGTATCGTTGCGATCAGTGGGAAGCTGCGGTGCTCGGAATCTTTTGTTGACAATACTGTTGCTTTGTTTTCAATTGTTTTTTTTTAGACCATTGGGTTCCAATCTCCACAAATGCAAAATGTCAAACGTAAATGTGGCCTGTAGCATAAAGGTCTCGTTTCACTCCGACCATCGGGAAGAGGTTTACATAGAAACATAGATAATAGGTGCTAGAGGAGGCCATTCGGCCCTTCGAGCCAGCACCGCCATTCATTGTGATCATCGCTGATCATCCCCAATCAGTAACCTGTGCCTGCCTACTCCCCATATCCCTTGGTTCCGCTAGCCCCAAGAGCTATATCTGTCCCACTTGGCCGTCATTTACACGACAGGCCGGTCAGAGAAGGAATGGATGATGTTTCGGGTCGAGACTCTTCTTCAGTCTGAAGGAGGGTCTCGACCTGAAACGTCACCCATTGCTTCTCTCCAGAGATGCTGCCGGTCCCGCTGAGTTACTCCTGCATTTTGTGTCTATCTCCAATCCTCTTGGCCTCGCTCTGGGAGTAGGAGTGCGGTGGATCCGGATACGCAACGCCCATGAGCCCCAGGTCGAGCTCGGCAATCGTTTGCCTGCTTCTGCTGCTGTTGGAGGTGAGACGTTGCGCCGAGCCAGGGTCTTGGGCCTGTCCAACTTTGGCTGAAGATTTTGTGCAGGACGAAATCCACACTCCTCCACGCCACTCCATGCGCCCGTCCCCGCGTTACCCACGCGCTACCCACACGCTACCCACACTAGCAGGTCGCTAAATGGCGCGTGAATGACGGGCAAGTGGGACAGGCCCTTAACTTTCTTTTAAATTCATCCAGTGAATTGGCCTCCATTGTCTTCTGTGGCAGAGAATTCCACAGATTCACAACTCTCTCGGTGAAAATGTTTTTTACAGTTTTAATTGGCCTCCCCTTTATTCTTAGATTGTGGTCCCTAGTTCTGGGCTTCCCCCAACGTTCGGAACATTTTTCCTGCATCTAGCTTGTCCAGTCCTTTTATACTTTTATACTCTTCTATAAGATCCCCTCTCATCCTTCTAAATTCCAGTGAATACAAGCCCAGTCTTTCCAATCTTTCCTCATATGACAGTCCCGCCATCCCGGGGATTAACCTCGTGACCCTAAGCTGCACTGCCTCAATAGCAAGGATGTCGTTCCTCAAATTAGGAGACCAAAACTGCACACAATACTCCAGATGTGGTCTCACCAGGGCCTGGCCCCTGTACAACTGCAGAAGAACCTCTTTACTCCTATACTCAAATCCTTTCGTTATGAAGTGCGTGGTGAATGAGTGAGTTCATGAATGAGCCCATTTCTTCACTGCCTGCTGTACCTGCATGTTTACTTTCAGTGACTGGTGTACAAGGACACCCAGGTCTCGTTGCACTTCCGTTTTTCCTATTCGACACCATTGAGATAATAATCTGTCTCCTTGTTCTTGCCGCCAAAGTGGATAACCTCACGTTTATCTACATTATACTGCATCTGCATGCATCTGCCCACTCACTCAACCTGTCCAAGTCACCCTCCAACCTCCTAGCATCCTCTTCGCAGTTCACAATATGACCTAGTTTTGTGTCATCTGCAAATTTGCTAATGTCACTTTTAATCCCATCATCTAAATCATTGATATATTCATATATTATAAATATATATATAAGTTTAGTTTAGTTTCTGTGCTCTATAGCTCCAAGAAAGACTCCTCTTACTTTACAGCATGGGAACAGAACCTTCGGCCCATCGCGTACATGCTGACCATTGATCACCCGTTCACCCCAGTTCTACATTAACCCACCTTTATCATCCCTTATTAAAGCAACGACCAAGAAAGCACACTAACGCCTCTACTTCCTTAGAAAGATTAGGAAGTCTCGACCCGAAACGTCATCTATTCCTTCGCTCCATAGATGCTGCCTCACCTGATGAATTTCTCCAGCATTTTTGTCTACATAGAAACATAGAAAATAGGTGCAGGAGTAGGCCATTCGGCCCTTCGAGCCTGCACCGCCATTCAATGTGATCATGGCTGATCATCCAACTCAGTATCCCGTACCTGCCTTCTCTCCATACCCCCTGATCCCTTTAGCCACAAGTGCCACATCTAACGCCCTCTTAAATATAGCCAATGAACTGGCCTCAACTACCTTCTGTGGCAGAGAATTCCAGAGACTCACCACTCTCTGTGTAAAGAATGTTTTCCTCATAATTTGATCATACCTTTGATCATAATCATGTATTGTCTTTCCGCTGACTGGTTAGCGCGCAACAAAAGCTATTCACTGTACCTCGGTACACGTGACAATGAGCTGAACTGAAACTGCCAATTAAAGGGCCAGTTATCCTACAAACCCGCACGTCTTTGGGACGTGGGAAAAAACTGGAGCACATGGAGGAAAGCCATGTGGTCGCAGGGAGGACGTGCAAATTCCACACAGACAGCACCCGAGGTCAGGATCGAACCTGGGTCTCTGGCGCTGTGAGGCAGTGACTCTACTGCTGCGCCATTGTGTCATCTTACATTTGATTAGTCCTATTTAGGAAGGACTCACATTGATGTTGGAAAGGCACCGACATCATGGTTCGATGGTTTAATGGTGCTTTGTTCGATTATGTACTACACGGTGAATTTCATTTTGCAAAGATCGCACATGCACGTCGCCATATTTAGCCGCTATTTGCAAAAAAGACCAGTCGGTTATCTTGACTTTTCCAGCATTCTCTGACCCTCAGCACTATCCCAAACACTAGGGACAATTTAGAATTTACAGACGCCAATTAAGCTGCAGACCCGCACGTATTTGGAGTTGGAGCACCCGGGGAAAACCCAAGCGGTCACAGGGAGAACGTACAAACTCAGTAGAGACAGCGCCTGTAGTCAGGATCGGACTGGGGACTCTGGCGCTGTGAGGCAGCAACTCTACCACCGCCCGGCATTCCCTGCGCTGGGAAAGGGAAATGGGATGAGCTAAAGCTTCGTCTTTTTGATCTTGTGTCCAATAAATCTAGTCTTGCGTAAGGAGGAACTGCGGATGCTGGTTTATTCCAAAGGTAGACACAAAAAGCTGGAGTAACTCAGCGGGACAGGCGGCATCTTTGGAGAGAAGGAATGGGTGACGTTTCCGGTCTGAAGAAGGGTCTCGACCTGAAACATCACCTTCTCTCCAGAAATCTGGCCTTGTGTGCGTTCATTGGCTTTTTAGGTGCCTGTGTTCATGGGATGTGTCCATGAGGGCAAGACGTTCACAACCCCAGTTGGAGTCAGCACTCCGTTACTAGTTCACACGTTACAGGAGTAGAATTAGACCATTCGGCCCATCGAGTACACTCCACCATTCAATCATGGCTGATCTTTGCCTCCTAATCCCATTTTCTTGCCTTCCAACCTTTCCAACCTTTTTCCAACCTTGAAACATATAAGATTGTTAAGGGTTTGGACAAACTGGAGGCAGGAAACATGTTCCCGATGTTGGGGGAGTCCAGAACCAGGGGCCACAGTTTAGGAATAAGAAGTAAGCCATTTAGAATGGAGACGAGGAAACACTTTTTCTCACAGAGAGTGGTGAGTCTGTGGAATTCTCTGTCTCAGAGGGCGGTGGAGGCAGGTTCTCTGGATACTTTCAAGAGAGAGCTAGATGGGGCTGTTAAAAATAGCGGTCAGGGGATATGGGGAGAAGGCAGGAACGGGGTACTGATTGGGAATGATCAACCATGATCACATTGAATGGCGGTGCTGGTTCGAAGGGCTGAATGGCCTACTCCTGCTAATGTCTGTTGTCTATTGTCCCCATAACCCTTGACGCCCGTTCTAATCACGAACCTAATATAGTCGTAGCTACCTTTACATGCTCCATGAGGAAGCACAGAGCAGATCAGAAAACTCCCTGAAAGAGAAAGCAAAGCTGTTGGCAGTGCCCGTCACCTCACACAAACACCCCGCAGCTGACTTGAGAGACTGCCACCGCCTCCTTTAATTTAGGATAGTCTTTCAAAACATGCCTGACAATGTTTAGTTCAGTTTGGTTTAGTTTAGGTTAGAGATACAGTGTGGAAACAAGCCCTTCGGCCCATCGAGTCCATGCCGACCATCGATCACCCCGGACACTAGGTCAATCTTCCGCTTTATTTTACTTGAGAGGTACAGCGTGCAAACAAGCCCTTTGGGCCATCGAGTCCATGCTGACCATCGATCACCCCGTACACTAGCACTATCCTACACATTTGGGATAATTTACAGAAGCTGATTAACCTATCAACCTGCATGTCTTTGGAGAGTGGGAGGAAACCGGAGCACCCAGAGAAAACTCCGGTCGTCGCAGGTAGAACGTGCAAACTCCGTACAGACAGCACCCTTGGTCAGGATCGAACCCGGGTCTCTGGCGCTGTGAGACACCAACCCTACCGCTGCGCCACCGTGCCTTGCCCATTGGAAGCACCGACACTTGTTGCCCGTTCCTTAAAGCCCCCTGAACTGAGGCCAGTTGAAGAAGGTACAGGAGCCTGAAAACTATGGCCACCAGGTTCCACAACAGCTTCTTCACAGCAACCATCAGACTCTAGAAGTATAAAATTACCTGGTCCTCCAGCACGTCAGCTTCCCAGTCTCCCAGCCGACTTCCATCCATTTTCTCCACGGGCGTTTGAGATTCACGAGACAAGCCAGACCACGGGGAGCTCAGTTACCAACTGCAGCAACGGAGGTCCATTAAACAAACGAATAAAGCAATCTGTTCTCCACCCCCCTCCCCACCCCGCGAGTGTTACAGAGGTGATATCACGCTTTGTTGCGCGGGATGAGGATGAATCTTGTTCGTTCCTGGCTCGCCGATCTGCGTTGAAACCTTTAAACGCCAACGTGTTGATTGTTTACTCTCCTGGCCCTCGATTCTCATTCGCGAACCGCTGATGCCGGAACTGGTGACTTTCCTCTCACGCCTCTCTGGCAGTTTTATGTCAGAGCATCGCAGATTAAAATGACAGACATGCCTTTGACAAAATAATGGTTGCTTGCAAGTCCTGCTGCCACCAAAGCTACGCTGCGTTGCCAGAGACAGGAAGTCATTAATTTCACGAGCAAACCATTTTTTTTTACTGAATCTGCATTCTTCCAAAATCACCTTCTGGGCTTTACCTGAAGGGAAAAACAGTTGACCTGGCAAACCACCTCCATTTTGTGTGTCTTACTCGATCACAGAGAGTCTGCAACAGTACAGTGGGCAGCACAGTGCGGTGGAGTTGCTGCCTCACAGCGCCAGACACCCCGGTTCGATCGACTACAGGTGCTGTCTGTATGGAGTTTGTATGTTCTCCCCGTGACCTGCGTAGGTTTCCTCCGAGATCTTCGGTTTCCCCCCACACTCCCAAGATGTGCAGGTTTCGACGGCCGCACAGCAGTCGACTGCCTGCCCATTTCCCGGGGTTACGTCCGTGCCCGCGTGTCCCTGGAGAGGGAACAACCCCTTAAAATTCTTAAGGGGTTGGACAGGCTAGATGCAGGAAGATTGTTCCCGATGTTGGGGAGGTCCAGGACAAGGGGTCACAGCTTAAGGATAAGGGGGAAATCCTTTAGGACCGAGATGAGAAGGACTTTTTTCACACAGAGTGGCGGGTCTCCGGAACTCTCTGCCACAGAGGGTAGTTGAGGCCAGTTCATTGGCTATATTTAAGAGGGCGTTAGATGTGGCCCTTGTGGCTAAGGGGATCAGAGGGTATGGAGAGAAGGCAGGTACGGGATACTGAGTTGGATGATCAGCCATGATCATATTGAATGGCGGTGCAGGCTCGAAGGGCCGAATGGCCTACTCCTGCACCTAATTTCTATGTTTCTATGTTTCTATGTTTTAACAGGGATTGTGGAGGCCTTCCGTGAACGCTGGTCACCGCAGGAGGTCGAATGTGTTATTGATAAAAATGTTAATATTTTAATTTGATAACTGTCTTTGTAAAATGCCCATATAGGCATTCTCTGATCGAGTTACTACTTTGTATTTGTTTGTTCTGAATAAAAGCATTTTGTAAGGGAAAAAAAAAAGATGTGCCGGTTTGTAGGTTAATTAGCTTGGTATGAATATATAAAAGTAGGTAGTCCCTAGTGTATGTAGGATAGTGTTATGGGCCTGTCCCACTAAGGTGATTTATTCGGTGACGGTTGTAGCAGGTCGCTGATAAAACGGCGACTGGGCCCTCCCTACGACAATGTCTACGACAACCTACCACCTAGTCGACATCAAGCTACGGCAAGCTACCGACAACCGGCGACCCATTAGGACGTCCACACCTACGTCCACACCTACTACAACCGCCGTCCACCCGCGACAAGGCAGGACCCTGTCGGCGACAACCGAAGACAATTCAGTCGCCGGTTGACGTAGGTAATCGCCAATGGAATTCACCGAAGTCAGCACCGGCGACAACCTACGTCACCTGGCGACAACCTGCGACAGCACCCACGTCAGGAGAAGGCAAGCTACGCTCATTGGCGTCAAACCCACTGTCGCTGAAAAGTTTTGAACATTTCAAAATCCAGCGGTGACCAGAAAAACGCTGCGCCTCTTTGGACAACTTGAGGAGACGACTCACGACCATACAGGTGTTACCCCGCGATCATGTGGAGACAGGCTAGTCGCCTGTAGTCGCCTAAAAAATCACTTGAGTGCGACAGGCCCATTAATGTATTGCGTACAGTTTTGGTCTCCTAATTTGAGGAAGGACATCCTTGTGATTGAGGCAGTGCAGCGTAGGTTCACGAGATTGATCCCTGGGATGGCGGGACTGTCATATGAGGAAAGATTGAAAAGACTAGGCTTGTATTCACTGGAGTTAAGAAGGATGAGGGGGCATCTTATAGAGACATAAAATTATAAAAGGACTGGACAAGCTAGATGCAGGAAAATGTTGGGCGAGGCCAGAACCAGGGGCCACACAGTCTTAGAATAAAGGGGAAGCCATTTAAGACTGAGGTGAGAAAAAACCTTTTCACCCAGAGAGTTGTGAATTTGTGGAATTCCCTGCCACAGAGGGCAGTGGAGGCCAAGTCACTGGATGGATTTAAGAGAGATGGAGCTCTACGGGCCAGTGTAATCAAGGGATATGGGGAGAGGGCAGGCATGGGTTATTGATTGGGGACAATCAGCCAAGATCACAATGAATGACGGTGCTGGCTCGTAGGGCCGAATGGCCTCCTCCTGCAACTATTTTCTATGTGTCTATGTTAATTCACAGGGATCGCTGGTCGGTGCGGACTTGGTTGGCCGAAGGGCCTGTTTCTGTGCTGCATCTGTAAATTAAACTAAAGTACAGCATAGGAACAGGCCCATCGGCACACAATGTCCGTGCTGAACATGATGCTAAGATCAACTCCCGTTAGCCCAACATGTGATCCATATCCCTCCACTCCCTGCATATCTATGTGCCTATACAAAAGTCTCTTAAATGCGACTATTGTATCAGCCGCCACCACCACCACCACCCCTGGCAGCACGTTCCAGGCACTCAGCATTCTCTGTGTAATTAAAAACGTGCCCCGCACATCTCCTTTAAACTTTGCCTCTCTCACCATAAAGCAATGCCTGCTAGTACTTGATAATAGTAAGATTAAACGAGAACTTACCAGTTTGAAGTTTGATCTTTATTTTATGAGGAGTTACGATGAGGGATTATGTGAAGAAGCCCCGCCAGGCGCATGCGTGTCATACTTCAAAGCAGCGGCGTGAAAACACAGAAACTATAGTCAAAGTGATATAGTAAAACTCAGAAGACTAGAACTACCAGATGATCTTTGCGATTATGGGGGCTGGGAGCGGAGGGCACGTAATCCCTCATCTTCAATCTGGTAAGTTCTCGTTTAATCTTACTATTTTACTTCGGAGTCACGTGAGTGACTACATGAAGATTTCAAAGCTCTGTGGTTTCATGCCGTAGATCCATTCCATACGCCACACTGCTTCAGTTGACACAGTAGTGAATAAACAATGTATTGAACATTGCTTCGAATTATCCAATAATCATTTAAATAATAATAACAAACAAAACAGTACTAACTCCTCTGTCCCAGGGGGAAATTACAAATGAAATTTAGAAAGAAAAGAAATCAAACTGAACCCAAAACAGCATGCCCAAAACCTTGTACTGTCAGGACAGGTTTGTCATAGAATTTTGAGAAGGTTGCCTCCTTAGACCATCCCCGCGGATTTGGTCTAGAGGCACGTCCTGCGCCTTTGCTGCGGATGTTGATGCTGCCCTGGTGGAGTGAGATTTAAACACACAAGTGTCTACTCCAGCACAATCCAAAACCTGTTTTAACCATGGAGAAATAGTTTGTACTGACACCTTTTTATGAGGATATTTATGGCTGATGAACATTGCTGTCTCAGAGCCTCTGAGACTCTTAGTTACTTCGATATATTGACTCAGGTGCTTGACTACACATAACTACACAGCTTACTTTGGTTCTGGCCATTCCTGGCCTGCTTTGTTTGATTAAATCATACACATAAAACATAATGTTATCTGCAGAAGAATACATGCTATCTAGTCGTAGCTTTTGCAATGCTGATACTAGCGCCATGAGCATAACCACTTTAAGTGTTAATTTCCAAAAAGACAGTGACGTAATTAGAGCCCATGGCCGAAGCAGCGTGAGAACTATACTGACATCCCAGATTTCTGTATATCTAGACTTAGGAGGGTTCTTTTTAAAGATTCCTCTCATGAATCGGGATACTAACGGATGAGACCCGATAGATTGTTGTTCTGAAAACTGCCCTAAATAGGAGGCCAAAGCATTTTGAGCACTATTAATGGCACTATAGCTCAAGTGTTCATCAAAATGCAATGTAGCAAGGAACTCCAATACATCCGGTATGCTTGCCGTATGATAAGATATATCTGACTGCAAGCAAAACATCTCCCATTTCTTAATATGAGACACATATTGTTTTTTAGTGCTGTCTCTCCAAGCTACAGTTATCACATCCATGGTCCTACTTGACAGTCCAAGGCCTTGAAACGGTCTGGTCAGAACCTGCAGATTAACAAATTAATACGATCATGTAACGGATGACTTTCTCCTGTTACTGGATGCACCAACAAATTACTGCAGTTGGGGACAGCCATGAATGGCTGAGTCATCATTCTCAGCACCAATGGGAACCATGGCCAGTCCGGAACCACCAAAACGTCTGAGGCGGAGTCCTGCTCTATTTTGGTGAGGCGTTGCCTAATGAGGCAGAATGGGGGAAAAGCATAAAAGAATGTACGTCCCCAATGTAGCGGGAATGCATCCACCGCTACTGCTCCTGGATCTGGTTCCCACAAAACGTATTTAGGCAACTGGTGATTTAGCCTGGATGCAAACAGATCAATATCTGGCAAACCATAGCGGCTGACAATCATTTTAAAAACATCAGGATTTAACATCCATTCTATGTTGCCATTAAATTTCCGTGACCTGTTGTCTGTCACCACATTATCTCTACCTGGTAGGCAGATAGCTAAGACCCAGATGTTTCTGGAAATACACCAGTCCCAAATGAGGTTAGCCAGATTATCACATGATACTGACCTTATTCCTCCCATGTGATTGATATAGGCAACAGCCGTGGTATTGTCAATCTGGAGCTGTACATGTAAATTATTAATTGCTGAACAATAAGCTTTTAATCCATAGAATGCACCCAGCAATTCTAAATAATTTATACCATGCCTGTGCAGCATTAAATCCTCTTGCACACTCCATCTACCACCACAGCTAGACTCGCTGTCTGTGGCTCCCCATTCCAAAGCACTCACATCTGTTTGTAAAACCATTGAAGGTTGCTGAACCAAAATGTCTTTGGTAGTGTACAATATTGATAATCCACCATTGTAATTCAGTGATGGCTCTGGCTGGCAACTGCATAGGTCTATCACAATGACCTGCATGTTCTTTAAGTGCTTGTTCTCCAGCTCGTTGCAGACTTTGATAGTGCAGGGGTCCAAACTCCACTGCAGGGAAAGCCGCCACCAATTTGTCAATAACACTGGCTACTTTCCGGATGGAGGGGTGTTGTTTTTCAGTGAGACTAGTACAGACCTCCCTGATTTCCACAGCCTTGGCTGTAGGCAAAGTCACTGACATATTGCCAGGACATATTGGAAGGACATTATTGCCATAGAGGGAATGCAGAGAAGGTTCACCAGACTGATTCCTGGGATGTCAGGACTGTCTTATGAACAAAGACTGCATAGACTCGGTTTATACTCTCTAGAATTTAGGAGATTGAGAGGGGATCTTATAGAAACTTACAAAATTCTTAAGGGGTTGGACAGGCTAGATGCAGGAAGATTGTTCCCGATGTTGGGGAGGTCCAGGACAAGGGGTCACAGCTTAAGGATAAGGGGGAAATCCTTTAGGACCGAGATGAGAAGGACTTTTTTCACGCAGAGAGTGGTGGGTCTCTGGAACTCTCTGCCACAGAGGGTAGTTGAGGCCAGTTCATTGGCTATATTTAAGAGGGAGTTAGATGTGGCCCTTGCGGCTAAGGGGATCAGAGGGTATGGAGAGAAGGCAGGTACGGGATACTGAGTTGGATGATCAGCCATGATCATATTGAATGGCGGTGCAGGCTCGAAGGGCCGAATGGCCTACTCCTGCACCTAATTTCTATGTTTCTATGTTTCTATATCAACTGAATCAATGACAAACCCCAAATCATCAATTTTTTGGGATGGTTCTAACGTGGATTTTGTTGGATGGACCAGAAACCCTAACCTTTCAAACAGGTGTTTGGTTGCTGAAACCGATTCCTCAGCTGTTTGCTGAGTGTTGCTTATGATTAAAATATCATCTAGATAAGCCATTACAATGTGATTCTGGGCCCGAAATAGCGCCAGCACTGGTTTCAACAATTTCGCGAACAACCTAGGAGCTGAGGTTAACCCATTGGGTAATGCATTAAATTGTCACAGCTGTCCCATCCAA
Source organism: Raja brachyura (assembly GCA_963514005.1). The sequence continues at coordinate 3,164,967 of OY740804.1, read as the reverse complement.
CTAAATTTCAAGTATCTTCGGTAGTGATGATGAATTGGTACTGAATAATATGCATCTTTCAGATCTATGGTTGCCATATCACAACCTTCTGATAACAGCTGTTTAGCAGTATTGCATGTGTCCATTTTAAAATGCCTATACTGGACATAGGAATTTAACTGGGTTAGATCCAGAATGACTCTACATCCACCATCTTTTTTCTGTCTAGGGAATATGTTGGACACAAATTGTTGAGGATGGTTTGTCATCCTCTCAATTACCCCTTTTTGGAACAAAACTGCAATTTCTTCATTTACCTGCTGAGTTTCTGGTCCAGAAAAACCCCAATACCCGACCAGGCATACTTTGTGCAGGTGGATGAATTCCTGACATCAACTCTATTCGAGACCCTGAGACAGTGTCCAGTATAAACAGATCAGATGTTATGCAGCCCCATTCATCATAAAATAACTGCAACCTACCCCCAACCGGAGGTTGTTTCCCAGAAGATTTATCCTGGACTGAATGAATCACCCGTACCCCTACAGTCAACTTGGAGTTCTTGTCCTTTTCGCCATACTGGGGTTGTAGTTGGGATATACAGGTGGGTAATACCGCCGTCCCACTGGCCCCACTCTGCTTGGCCCTGCCCCCGGATCTGAAAACGACCTGCGAGATGGCATCCTGGTGGAAGGGACGTAAGTCTTCATGAGGCCTATTGTCTTGGCCTCTTCCTCCAGGTCTTTGACTTGTTTGAGCAGGTCCACCCCAAATATATAATCTGGCGCTTGAATATTGGTGGACCTGCATAAAGCTGCAAATCGCGGGTTTAGTGTAGGTTTTATGGCTATTTTCCGGATGCAATTCGCTTCGAAATATGCATTACACAGCATGGACAGCATATCCTGCTGTGTGCCGGACATTGGTGCCCCTCGGACCATTTTGCCAAAGGCCATGATGCCTGCTCCCACCAATTTGAGGACCCGCTGGAAACGGATTTCTTGTCCACGCATTGTTGCACTCATTTGTGCCCAGATAGCAGAGTTCACAGTGGGCACTTTGAGCGACGCACAATTCACAGGTGTTTTGTATCTGGTGGCTGTTTGTTCCATTATTGTATCTTGTAGCTGGTGAGAGGCCATGTAATTGATGTTGGCCGCCAGGTTTTCCTCCATGGCTTCACCAGTACCTTCCGGAAGAGCAAAGTTCCTTGCTACATCCGGGACACCTGGAGCATAGCTCATGTGCTTTGGTGTGTGCCTTAAAGCAGTGACACCAACTTCAGGGTCAGACTCCTCCTGCCCTGGCTCTCCCGAGTCTTGCTCCAAGGAGGTCTCTTCCAGCCCTAAACGAGGTGCTGGAGAGGGTGATTCCCACTGGTATTCATAAGCAGTGTAGTCTTCACTGTATGGGCCTCTATGTGAGGCTGTCTGTGGAATCGTAGGAGCATTCGACCACGATTGGAAAATTTCATGGCTCATTAGAGTTTGGAGCATCTTCTCCATCTGGTCGAGCCGTCCCCATACCTTTTCATTAGAAGGAGGGGAGTCTTCCTCTTCATCAGACCCGTCAGATAAGACGGGCCTGAGAGATTTTCTGTTGGCCTTCCTCCCTGGTGGAGTGGCCTCAGTGCCCTGAAGCACTGGAACTGATGGAGGCAGTTGAGCTGCTGGTAGAACAGCAGCCGGTATCGGAGCCAGCGTTACTGCAGCCGGTATCTCCCGACCCGATCTGCGAGCGGTAACCGCGGGCCCGCGCGTTATGCTCCTACTACGGACACTTTTCTTTTCTACATGCTCCATACCTCCAACTCCCGCTGGTTCCCGAGCCAGACTCACGGAGTTTAAATACTCGCAGGAAAAGTTTGAAATTGACTTACCTGCGGGTTTACTACTTACCGCTGGTAGAGCTGCGCTCTCCAGCCCGTCGGTGCGCCATGCGTCAGACGTAATGACGCGCATGCGCATGGCGGGGCTTATTCACGTAGCCACTCACGTGACTCCGAAGTAAAATAGACAATAGACAACAGGTGCAGGAGTAGGCCATTCGGCCATTCAAGCCAGCACCGCCATTCACTGTGATCATGGCTGATCATCCCCAATCAGTAACTCGTTCCTTTCTTCTCCCCATATCCCCTGACCCCGTGATCTTTAAGACCTCTATCTAGCTCTCTCTTGAAAGCATCCAGAGAATTGGCCTCCACTGCTTTCTGAGGCAGAGAATTCCACAGACTCACAACTCTCTGGGTGAAAACATTTTTCCTCATCTCCGTTCTAAATGGCTTCCCCTTATTCTTAAACTGTGGCCCCTGGTTCTGGACTCCCCCAACACCAGGAACATGTTTCCTGCCTCTAGCGCGTCCAAACCCTTTAATAATCTTGTTAAAGAAGGAACTGCAGATGCTGGAAAATCGAGGGTACACAAAAGGCTGGAGAAACTCAGCGGGTGCAGCAGCATCTAAGGAGCGAGGGAGATAGGCAACGTTTCGGGCCGAAAGGTCTGAAGAAGGGTTTTGGCCCGAAATGTTGCCTATCTCCTTCGCTCCTTAGATGCTCCTGCTCCCGCTGAGTTTCTCCAGCCTTTTGTGTACCTTTAATAATCTTATATGTTTCAATAAGATAACCTCTCATCCTTCTAAATTCCAGAGTATACAAGCCCAGCCACTCCATTCTATCAACATAAGACAGTCCTGCCATCCCGGGAATTAACCTCGTGAACCTACGCTGCACTCCCTCAATAGCAAGAATATTTACAGACACAAGGCGCTGGTGTAACTCGGCGGATCAGGCAGCATCTCTGGAGAACATGGATAGGAGACGTTTCGGGTCAGGAATCGGTCTGAAGGGCCCCCGACCCAAAATGTCATCTATCCATGTTCTCCAGAGATGCTGCCTGATCCGCTGAGTTACAACAGCAGTTTATGCCTTTTTCTGTCAAACAACTTCTGCAGTTCCTCATTCAACATTTGATATTTCCACCCTGAGAAAAAGGTTCAGTTTAGTTTAGTTTAGCGATACAACATGGAAACTGGCCTTTCGGCCCACCGAGTCCATGCCGACCAGCAATCACCCGTTCACACTATTTCTATCCAACACACTAGGAACAGCATAGAAAACAAATAACATACAAACCGGGGTTAGATACACAAAGCTGGAGTAACTCAGCGGGTCAGGCAGCATCTCTGGATAAAAGGAAGCTGGCGAAAAGTGTCCTTTCTCCAGCGATGCTGACTGACCCGCTGAGTAACTCAGCCTTTTGGGTCCAGTGCCAGGTTTAAACCAGCATCCGCAGTTCCGTCCTACACAATCTACAAACCTGCACGTCTTTGGAGTGTGGGAGGAAACCGGAGCACCCGGAGAAAACCCACGCAGGTCACAGAGAGAACGTACAAACTCCGTACAGACAGCGCCCGTAATCAGGATCGAACCCTGGTCTCTGGCGCTGTGAGGCAGCAACTCTACCCGCTGCACCACCGAGCCATCCAAAACTGATTCCACCGTAGCTACGCCTCTCATAATTGTATGTACTTGTATTTAGTTATTTGGTTCTTCATTCCTTATTTTTATTCCTGATCATAAGGGATAGGAGCAGAATTAGGCCATTCGGCCCATCAAGTCCACACACCATTCTATCTTTCCACCTCAACCCCGTTCTCCTGCCTTCTCCGCATAACCCCCGACACTGTACTAATCAAGAATCTATCTATCTTGGCCTTAAAAAATATCCAATGACGTAGCCTCCACAGCCGTCAGTGACCGATTCACCACCCTCTGACTAAAGAAATACGCATCTCAACTCTTTCCTAAAGGAATGTCCTTTAATTCTGAGACTATGACCTCCAGTCCTAGACTCTCCCACTAGTGGAAACATCCTCTGCGCAGAGGACTCTTGCTATAGTACTATTTACCTGTGAGCGAGGATGTGCTTCAAACCAAACACCCCCCTCATCACTAACCCACAGGATGTGGGTGTCACTGACAAGGCCACAGGATGTGGGTGTCACTGACAAGGCCAATATTTATTGTTCGTCCGCATTTATTCTCGGATTGAACGGTTAACCAAGTTATAAAACTCGGTAAAGAAACTGCAGAAACGTGAAACAAAAAGAGGAAATGGTAGAAGTTCTCAGCTGGTCAGGCAGCATCCGTGGAGAGAGGATCAGACTTAACAGTGCAGATTGAAGACCCTTCATCAGAATTCACTCTACTCTGATTCTCAATGCAATCCTAAGAGTTCTTGGGGCATTTAGACAGGTACATCAATCAGGGAGTGGAGGAGTATAGATGTGTAGGAAAGAACTGCAGGTGCGTGTAGGAAAGAACTGCAGATGCTGGTTTAAATTGAAGGTAAACCCAAAATGCTGGAGTAACTCAGTTTGAAGAAAGGGTCTCGACCCGTAACGTCACCCATTCCTTCCCTCCAGAGATGCTGCCTGTCTTGCTGAGTTACTCTGGTTTTTGTGCCTACCAAGCAACCGCAGATGCTGGTTTAATCCAAAAATAGACACAAAATGCTGGAGTAACTCAGCGGGACAGGCAGCATCTCTGGAGAGAAGGAATGGGTGACGTTTCGGGTCGAGACCCTTCTTCAGGCTAGTTAGGGAAAAGGGAATCGAGAGATATAGACGATGATATAGAGAGATAATGAAAAATGATTGAAAGATGTGAAAAAAAGTAAGGATGATAAAGGAAACAGGCCATTGTTAGCTGGGATATGGATCATGTACAGGCAGATGGGATTAGTTATAACTTCATTGTATACGAGTGGAAGTAGGCCCAGCGTATTAGTCCAATCCAAGTCTTTAGTGAACCAGATTAGTGTTTGCAACAATCTGGTGGTTTTTAATGGTTGCAATTAGAGAGACAGGAACGCCTACAGCACTTTAGCACAAAATGTCATAGGTTTATAGGAGCATAATTAGACCATTCGGCCCATAGTGTCCACTTCGTCATTCAATCTTGGCTGACCGATCTTTCCCTCCCAACCCCATTCTCCTGCTTTCTCCCCATAACCCCTGACTCCGGTACTAATCTGGTTAGATTGGCATCATTTTGGGCACAGCGTGGGCCGAATGGCCTGTTTCTGAGCTGTTCTGTCCTAATGTTTATAGACATCGCTATTTCTCTAGACATAAGGAACTGCTGATGCTAGTTTACAAAAAAGGACACAAAGTGCTGGAGTAACACAGCGGGTCAGCCAGCATCTCTGGAGAACATGGACAGGTGACGTTTTGGGTCCAGACCCTCCTTCAGATGTCACGCATCCATGCTCTCCAGAGATGCCCCCTGGCGCGCTGAGTTCATAAGTCATGGGAACAGAATTAGGCCATTCGGCCCATCGATCATGGCCAATCTATCCCTCTCAACCCCATTCTCCACCGCCTTCTCTGTAGCAGAGAATCCCACAGATTCACAACTCTCTCTGGGTGAACACGTTTCTCCTCATCTAACTCACAGGATATTCTTTATTTTTTAAACTGTGTGTGACCCCTGGTTCTGGACTCCCCCCCCCCCCCCCCCCCCCAACATAGGGAACATGTTTCCTGCATCTAACCTGTACAATCCACTGTAAAGCTGGATAAGAAGGATGACGTTTCGGGTGAAGAGGCCTTGTTGAGAATGGGGGCGGGGTAGACTCGACTCGATGGCCTGAGTGGCCTCATCCCACTTACCAGGCAGGCCGGTGCTGACGCAATTGCGGGGCGGCTGGCGGGCCGGAAGTGACAGCATTGCGGGGAGCAGTGAGGCACTCATGACGGGTGTTAGGGTTGGAGGGCCGGAAGTGACAGCATTGCGGGGCGGCTGGCGGACCGGAAGTGACAGCGTTGCGGGGGAGCAGCGAGGCACGCAAGAGGGGCGGAAGTGACGGAACTTAGAGGGGGGGGCGGCTGCTGGAGGGCCGGAAGTGACAACATTGCGGGGCGGCGAGGCGGCGGGCGGACCGGAAGTGACAGCTTTGCGGGGAGCAGCGAGGCAGGCATGAGGCTGGCGGGGGGCGGAAATGACGGAACTTAGAAGGGGGTGCGGCGGCTGGCTTGTCTGGCGTGCAGGAAGTGACGGTGGTGCGGGGCGGCTGGCGGGACGGAAGTGACAACATTGCGGGGCTTCGCCATCGCCCTCTCTCAGTGTGTGTGTGTGAGAGAGACTCTCTCCCTCTCCGACCGCCCCGGGGACCCGTCCTGGGTAAGTGTGGGCCCGGGGCCGGGGCTGGGGGCCCGCTATTGGGCCCAGGGCTTCCTCACCCTCCCCCTAGAGGGGGTTAGAAGAGCTGCGTTCCCCTAGCGCCCCCTCCATCCCGGGCCTTGGGGAGAGCACAGCAAGATCCCAGTAATGTGGATACAGGGCAGCAGGGGGAGTCCACAACCAGGGTCACACACACACACACTTTAAGAATAAGGGGTATAAGGTCATTTAAGACTGAGATGAGGAAAAACTTTTCCACCCAGAGAGTTGTGAATCTGTGGAATTCTCTGCCACAGAAGGCAGTGGAGGCCGATTCACAAGAGAGAGTTAGATTTAGCTCTTAGGGCTAACGGAATCAAGGGATACGGGGTAAAAGCAGGAACGAGGCACTGATTGTCTGATTTTGGACGATCAGCCATGATCATATTGAATGGCGGTGCTGGCTCGAAGGGCCGAATGGCGGTCACGATGGCGCAGCGGTGGAGTTGCTGCCTTACAGCAAAATGCAACGCCGGATGACCCGGGTTCGATCCTGTCTACGGGTGCTGTCTGTACAGAGTTTGCACGTTCTCCCCGTGACCTGCGTGGGTTTTCTCCGAGATCTTTGGTTTCCTCCCGCACGCCAAAAAGACGTGCAGGTTTGTAGGTAAATTGGCTTGGTAAATGTAAAAATTGTCCAGTATAAAATTGTTCAACTTCCAGGACTCTTCAGAAGATACAAGGTACAGGGTCTCCTCCTGCACCTATTGTCTACCTTTCCATGTATCTGGATCTGGATGGATCTAGATGCAATACGCTGAAAAGCTCTAGGTAGAGCATCACTCAGCATTATGACGGTGGTGGGCATCTATGCATCAGAGGTTATGGGAAGAAGGTTTGCAAAGAGAGGCCACATAAAGGATGCTGACAAAACTCACAAGTATCCCATTTTAACACGGACAATTTTTAGTACATTCTATTTGTATTGACTGTAATCATGTGTAATCTTGTGGTTAGCTGGATAGTATGCAATGAAAAATGCTTCTCACTACAGTTGACTGTTCATCTCTTTTTATTTCAGACAACCACCTACTTGCCAAAATGGCGACTGTCTCTGACATGTATTCATCGACTGATGCTACTTGTCGAGTCTCAGTGGAAAATGTTTCCCAGGTAAGGTTGAGTGCTAGGGGTCATAGAGTGATACGGTGTGGAAACAGGCCCTTCGGCCCAACTTGCCCACACCAGCCAACGTGTCCCATTAAATCTTTTCCCCTTCACCTTAAACCTATGCCCTCTGGTCCTCACTGGTGCTTCTGCTATAACACGATAGTTTCATTCCAGAGGAGGTTTACGAGAATTATTCCAGGAATGAGTGGGATAGCATGTGATGAGCGTTTGACGGCACTGGGCCTGTACTCGTTGGAGATTAGACGGTTGAGGAGGGAACTCATTGAAACTTACAGAATAATGAAAAGCATAGATAGAGTGGATGTGGAAAGGATGTTTCCACTCGTGGGAGAGCCTAGGACCAGAGGTCACAGCCTCAGAAAGGAGGTGAGGAGGAACTTCTTTAGTTAGAGGGTAGTTAATTTGTGAAACTCATTCCCACAGAGGGCTGCGGAGGCCAAGTCAGTGGATATTTTTAAGGCAGACATAGACAAATTCTTGATTAGAACAGGTGTTGAGAGTTATGGGGAGAAGGCTGGAAAATGGGATTAAGAGGCAGAAATCAGCCATGATTGAAGGGTGGAGTAGACTCGATGGGCCGAATGGCTTAATTCTACTCCTTTCACTTAAGGAGGAGGGGGGGGAAAGAGCAGAAAACTAAGGGGGACCACAAATGGAATATGTTAAAAATTATTTGTGTTGAAATCGGATACTTATGACTTTATTGGCGCTCTCGATGTGGCGACTCTGCATACCTCTCCTGCTCCCCAAATCCAGGACTGTGGGGAAAACAAACAAATCTTAATTTCTTGATTTATTTTGATTCCATTTTTAATCAAATTAGGTTTTGAAGATCTTATGGAAGCATCAATTTGTACAAAGTTTTTTGCGTTTTCATTTTTAATTGTTGCATTTAATAGTTCCTCCTTGTGGAAGAAGGGTTTCGGCCTGAAACGTTGCCTATTCAGTCTGAAGAAGGGTTTTGGCCCGAAACGTTGCCCATTTCCTTCGCTCCATAGACGCTGCCGCACCCGCTGAGTTTCTCCAGCACTTTGGTCTACCTCCTCTTTGTGGGTATTGTTTTGGCACAATTTTTAATTTTAGATATAAAATATAGAACAGTGTAGTGCAGGAACAGGCCCTTCGGTCCATAACGTCCTTTCCCAGCGTAATACTTTGTTAAAATAACCTCCTCTGCCTGCACGTGATCCATATTCCTTCATTCCTTTTATCCCATACCCCAGGCAGCACGTTCCAGGTGCCAACCATCCTCTGGGGGAAAAAAACCTGTCCCTAGTATTAAACTTTGCCCCTCTCACTAAAGCTGTTCACTCTCGTCTTTGACATTTCCACCTTGGAGAAGAAAGGTCCCGACTGTCGATCTTATCTACGCCTCTCATAATTTTATATAGCACCTTCATGTCTCCCCTCAACCTTCAGCATTCCAGAGAAACCCACATTTATTCAACCACCTCGGGCAGCTTCCTGGTAAACCTCTCCCGCGCCCTCTCCAAAGCCTCCTTCCTGTAGAGTCTCTTTCTTCTTATTTTCGTGTCCATCTTGTTACAAATGTTGACCTCGCTGTCCTGACGATCCGTCCTGAAAAGGACGCGAGCTTCCGGCGACAATCAGTGGGGGCCACCTCTTGTTACAATAGATGATGGTGGTAGCGGAATTAGCTCAGGATACTTCCAGTTTCCAGCCCCCGCGACGTGGACGCTTCTGCTATGGGGCCACCTGTAGAGTCATAGAGTGATACAGCGTGGAAACAGGCCCTTCGGCCCAACTCGCCCTCACCGGCCAACAATGTCCCAGCTATCCTAGTCACACTTCCCTGCTCTTTGTCCATATCCCTCCAAACCTGTCCTATCCATGTACCTATCCAACTGTTTCTTAAACGATGGGATAGTCCCAGCCTCGACTACCTCCTCTGGCGGCTTGTTCCATTCACCCACCACCCTCTGTGTGAAAAAGTTACCCCTCGGATTCCTATTAAATCTTTTCCCCTTCGCCTGTAATGGAAGTAGATATTTATATATTTTAATATCACAACATTACTCTTTTAATATGGAGCTTTTAACTCCATGAACATGTTCCCGTTCGTTCACAAATTCAAAGTCAAAGTGTTAAACTGAGTTATTTTGTCAATCTAAAGTCAACTTGACTCAAACGCTTGTAGCTGTTGAAATTGATTCTTTATTCAGCTGAGACTAGTCTCTGAACCTTCCAACTTTGATAGAAACTCATGGCATTTATATAGGTGTTAGACATTTCAGATAGAGAGGGTATGACAAGCTGGTAATCAATCATCTGAGTCCTTCTGGTAATTTTCAACAGCAGTCACGTGATCCCCCCTTCTCTGGCCTCATTTTACAACCTTTGTTTGCCTGTGATTTAACTTTGCTTAGAATTATTTTATTTCAACACAGCAAAACCCCAGTAGGCTCAATTACCAAAGACCACTCCTCAAAATATAAGATACATATGTAATACAATGATCACACAAGTCAGACACACTTTCCATACCAAGAAGAAAGATATTTCTATAAATCTAAACAAAGTCTAATGTTTACAGTCCTACTAAGACACAATACGTTTCATAAATTGTTTCACTACAATTTTACACCGTTTAAAATACGATTACCTATGTATTAAAACATTAATTATATGAGTTTGCTGAATTACACAATTAAATTCAAACCCACACACCTCCAAACTCCAAGCATACGTGGGTCGTAAATCTGTCAACAATTGATGATATGTGTTTTGTGCCAGGATACAGCTTCATTCTAATTTGCAGCCCCTTTTTCTGCTATCTGGGGGCTGGATTTCCAATCTCATCTACAAGGCCTTTTAGAAATATTACAGAACAAAGGTGACCATTACCTCAGAATTACATCTTCTTCATTGACTTTCTATAAACAGAAGGAAGGTCACAAATCCATCGATCTGATTCTTTTCCTCTCCAAGCATCCATCCCTTATCTTAACCTCATTATAATTGAACATAGCCAAAGCTAACCACAGAGTCTATTATCTCTCAGCCTTCAATTCTGTCTCGAACTCAGCATAACTGGCCATAACTCTTCATCTTTATGTCACATCAGAGCTCAAGAATGTGCCATAGAGAAAGAGCAGATGACCTCTGGCCTAAGAAGAGGCCCTATTCAGCTATCCATTCTTCAACACAAAATCATATCAAATACAATTTCCTCCAGCGATATAACTGCCTCAAAGCAATAAACTAAGCTATGCCGGTTCAGATTAGTGTTTCTATGTTTTAATTCATCTGTTTGCTGTATGTGTTTCTGAAAACCTTAAGCTTTTCTTTTGCAAATTACCTAGCTTATATAAAATTCACTATCCGAGGGGTTCCATTATATAATATTTCCTCAAAAGTCGTAGCTGGGACACAACAGGTGAGGGGGGCTCGATTGAATAAAGGGGATTTTATGGAGGAAAACTCCTCCCCCTTCTGTCGTGGGGTAGTCTGAGACTTACTCCCCACCCACCCACCCCCCCCCCCCCCCCCCCCCACCACCGTAATGTTTGCATATCCCCAATCCTTTCCACTCGTCCCTTCATGTTTCAAGTATTTTGTGGTTTTTTTATGACTGTTGGCAGATCAATTTCCCTCCTGGGATAAATAACGTTCTATCGTATTGTAAATCCGGTTAAGTTTGGACATGCTAGAGGCAGGAAACATGTTCCCGATGTTGGGGGAGTCCAGAACCAGGGACCACAGTTTAAGAATAAGGGGTGAGCCATTTAGAACGGAGACGAGGAAACACCTTTTTCTCACAGAGAGTGGTGAGTCTGTGGAATTCTCTGCCTCATAGGGCGGTGGAGGCCGGTTCTCTGGATACTTTCAAGAGAGAGCTAGATAGGGCTCTTAAAGATAGCGGAGTCAGGGGATATGGGGAGAAGGCAGGAACGGGGTACTGATTGGGGATGATCAGCCATGATCACATTGAATGGCGGTGCTTGCTCGAATGGCCTACTCCTGCACCCATTGTCTATTGTTCTGTTTCAGACACGGGTAAAACAATGACTGCTCATTTTGGGGAGTTTTGTTTTTCAGAAGTCGTCGAGTTCCAAGGTGTCGACGTCTCCGTCGGACAATTATTACCTGGCCCGCAGGCGAACGCTACAGGTGGTGGTTAGTTCCCTGCTCACTGAAGCGGGCTTCGAAGCTGCTGAGAAGGCTGCCGTGGAAACGCTGACCGAAATGCTGCAGAGTTGTAAGAACTAGTTGGCTCCGTTCAATAATGTTCACGTCTTCCCATTGTAGATCGGCAAAGTGGCGCAGTGGTGGAGGTGTTGCCCCCCCCCCCCCACCCCACAACAACAGAGAAAAATCATATTTACATTTATTAATATTGTACTTGGAATAAAGCCGGTCAGCGTCATTACCTCAGGGGATAAACAAATTAATTTGCGGAAGAACTTTTCCAACAGTCCAAAACATTTAAATTGTGCCATTAGACGCTGTCTGTGGAGTTCTTTATCTGGGTAACTGCAGCATTTTTCAAGCAGGCACAGTGACACAGCGGTGGAGTTACTGTCTCATACCGCCACAGTCCTGGGTTGGAGCCTGACCGCGGGTGCTGTCTGTGTGGAGTTTGCATGTTCTCCCTGTGGCCACGTGGGTTTTCTCTGGGTGTTCTGGTAGCGACATGCAGGTTTGAGGATAATTGGCCCGAGTGTGTAGGTGAAGGAGCTTTCGTGTGCTGCGGGGTAGAGAGTTTGAGGATTTCAACTGTGGCACAGCTGGCAGAGCTGCTGCCTCAGTGCTGGAGACACAGGTTCGATCCTGACCTCGGGTGTGTGTGGAGTTTGTACGTTCCCCCCTGTAACTGTGTGTGGGTTATCTCCGGGTGCTCAGGTTCCTCTCGCATCCCAAAGACATGTGGTCTTGTAGATTAATTGGCCATTGTAAATTTCCCCATGTGTGCCAATAGACAATAGGTGCAGGAGTAGGCCATTCGGCCCTTCGAGCCAGCACTGCCATTCAATGTGATCATGGCTGATCATCCCCAATCAATACCCCGTTCCTGCCTTCTCCCCATATCCCCTGACTCCGCTATCTTTAAGGGGAAAACGGGATAACAGAACTGCTCTTTTTGTGTATGTCGTGCGCAGCCTGAAGTTGTAGATCAAAGGGTAGGCATCCAGGCCAGGACAGCATCAGTGACTGGGTGGATGGTTTTGATGCTCCCCCCCCGGGAAAACCCTCAGCGGGCAGTCATTCACGATATACAGAACTAGCGTGAACGGGCGATCGATGGCTGGGGTGGACTCGAGGGGTGGAGAGAAAGGAAGCGGGAGATAAGGTTGTTATACAGTATCTTGTCCAAACCACAAGGCGCTGGAGTATTTCAAAGGGCTTATTTCCATGCTCTTATCTCAAAATTAAATTGAGCATTACATCGTGGATAACTGGGAAAGATATAACTATGTGTCGTAAGTGGACAAAAAATGTTGGAGAAACTCAGCGGGCATCTATGGAATTCTCTGCCTCAGAGGGCGGTGGAGGCCGGTTCTCTGCATGCTTTCAAGAGAGAGCTACATATGGCTCTTGAAGATAGCGGAGTCAGGGGATATGGGGAGAAGGCAGGAACAGGGTACTGATTGGGGATGATCAGCCATGATCACATTGAATGGAGGTGCTGGCTCGAAGGGCCGAATGGCCTACTCCTGCACCTAAACCTATTGTCTATTGTCTACGGAGGGAGACAAAAATGCAGAAACTCAGCGGGTGAGGCTGTTTCTCCAGCACTTTTTGTCTACCTTCAATTTTTTAAGCATCTGCAGTTCTTTCTTAAACATAGCATCTATGGAAAGAAGAAATAGGCGACGTTTCGGGTCGAGACCCAAGGACCAATTAACCTACAAGACCACATGTCTTTGGGATGTGAGAGACACCGGAGCACCCGGAGGAAACCCACACAGTTACAGGGGAGATTGTTAAAACTCCACACCTACACCTGAGGTCAGGATCGAACCCGTGTCTCTGGCACTGGGGCAGCAGCTGTGCCACTGTTTAAATCCTCAGCGGGTAAGGCAGACCCAAAACATCGCCTATTCCTTCTCTCCATAGATGCTGCCTTACACCCCCCCCCCCCCCCCCCGAGTTCCTCCGGTATTTATTTGTCTACCTCCGATTTTGTCAGCATCTGCAGTTCCTTCTTAAACGCTTCTTTAACAATATGTCGTGATACTTTCCTTTTTTTAAAAAATAGTCTGTTTATTAGAAGCATATGCATATCATAACAGATATGCATTTTCACACAGAGAGTGGTGAATCTCTGGAACTCTCTGCCACAGAGGGTAGTTGAGGCCAGTTCATTGGCTATATTTAAGAGGGAGTTAAATGTGGCCCTTGTGGCTAAAGGGATCAGAGGGTATGGAGAGAAGGCAGGTACGGGATACTGAGTTGGATGATCAGCCATGATCATATTGAATGGCGGTGCAGGCTCGAAGGGCCGAATGGCCTACTCCTGCACCTAATTTCTATGTTTCTATAATCAAAACACATTTTGTTTATCAATTACATATTGTTAATAGTTGGGGTCCTCGTGTATCATTTACATATTAATACAGCTTCAATTTGCTTATTTTTTTTATAGATAGGAAGAAAGGAGAAAAAAAGATTTAAAAAAAAACAGAATAAGTTACCGATAATACAACTTTGGAGATAGGTCCGTAGATTATAAAACATAACTATTCATCTAATCCTGGGTTCACGTTTCAGTCAGGCTTCCATGCCGGACCAATTTACCCTTTCAGAAAATAAATCAATAAATGGAGACCATATTCTAGCAAATGATTCTGGTTTGTCAATTAAGACAAGTCTCGTTCTTGGTCGTGATATTTTCCAACAGAGACTTTTTTGTTTCCTGCCTAGATCTTTCTGAAATTGGTCGCAGCGCTAAAGTTTATTGTGAGCATTCGGCAAGAACGCAGCCAACCTTGTCGGATGTGGTGGTCACTCTGGCAGAAATGGGTACGTGTCCTTTTGGGTTCATGCAAGTCTTCCTCTTCTTCTTCTTCTTCTTCCGTGTGGCGTGCACAGCCAAAAGTTGTTGGACAACTTGTTCTATTTGATCTTCCGTTTGTGCACGTCGAGTTGATTGCATTAGTCGAAACAGGGCGGACCACGTGAAGGTTGCAATCTCCCCACCCCGTGCAAGCCAAGTCAAGACAGTTTATTGTCGTGTGTCCCTGACAGGACAATGAAATTCTTGCTTTGCTTCAGCACAACAGAACATAGTAGGCATTGACTACAAAACAGATCAGTGTATCCTTATACCATTATATACGTAAATACACACATGAATAAATAAACTGATGAAGTGCAAATAAGAGATAAAGGGCTATTAATGTTCAGAGTTTTGTCTGAGCCAAGTTTAATAGCGTGATGGCTATGGGGAAGTAGCTATTCCTGAACCTGGTCATTGCAGTCTTCAGGCTCCTGTACCTTCTACCTGAACGTAGCAGGGAGATGAGTGTGTATAGCCAGGATGGTGTGGGTCCTTGATGATGCTGCCAGCCTTTTTGAGGCAGCGACTGCGATAGATCCCCTCGATGGTAGGGAGGTCAGAGCCGATGGAGCTGATTTGTTAGATTCAGTGGCTGCTGTCCCAGAGATTCGGAGACCTGACTAGAAGATGACTCTGCCCTCATTTTAAACAAAAGTAGTTTGCAATCAGCTAGCAAAGAATATCCTTTGTCGACAAAAATGCTGGAGAAACTCAGCGGGCGAGGCAGCATCCATGGAGCAAAGGAAAAAGACGACTTTTCGGGTGGAGAGCCTTCTTCAGACTGATGTGAAGGTGGGGAGCGGAAAGAAGAAAGGAAGAGGCGTTTCGGAGAGAGGAGAACTTCTTCAAAGTAGGCATACCTTGAGGAGATTTCGTAAACAACATGTTTAAGAGGGAACTGCACATGCTGGAAAATCGAAGGTAGACAAAAAGGCCAGCATTTATGTCTACCTTCGATTTTCCAGCATCTGCAGTTCCTTCTTGAAGAATATCCCTTTGTGGGTAAAGAAAAAGAGACAAAGTGCTGGAGCTACTCAGCGGTCAGGCAGTATCTCTGGAGAACATGGATGGGTGACATAGGCAAAATGCTGGAGTAGCTGAGTGGGTCATGCAGCATCTCTGGGAGATAAGGAATGGGTGACGTTTCTTATCAGAACCTTTCTTCAGATTGAAGAAGGGTCCCGACCTGGAGTGGTGGGTCTCTGGAACTCTCTGCCGCAGAGGGTAGTTGAGGCCAGTTCATTGGCTATATTTACGAGGGAGTTAGATGTGGCCCTTGTGGCTAAGGGGATCAGGGGGTATGGAGAGAAGGCAGGTACGGGATAACGAGTTGGATGATCAGCCATGATCATATTGAATGGCGGTGCAGGCTCGAAGGGCCGAATGGCCTACTCCTGCACCTATGTTTTCTATGTTTCTATTCCTTCTCTCCAGAGACGCTGCCTGACCTGCTGAGGTACTCCAGTATGTTGTATCTATCTTCGGTGTAAACCAGCATCTGTAGTTCCTCCATAACGCACTAACAAATATATTAAAAATTAAATATAGGTGACCATAATAGTGCAAAACTAGAGGGTAGTGCAACCAAAGACAGTCCGTGGAAGATTATACTTGCTGAAGTTAGTGTTGTGTAGTGATGCTGTTTAAGTCAGGGGCCATTTACAGGCAGATTGTACTTGGGTGGAGGGAGTGGGGGGGGGGGGGGGTGGAGACTGCTAGCAGAGAGGAGGTGTGTAAGAAGACACAAAATGCTGGAGTAACTCGGCGGGACAGGCAGCATCTCTGGAGAGGAGGAATCTGTGACGTTTGGGTTCCTTCTCTCCAGCGATGCTGCTTGTGCCGCTGAGTTAAAGCCCTGTCCCACGGTACGAGTTCATTCCAAGAGCTCTCCCGAGTTTAAAAAAAAATCAAACTCGTGGTAAGCACGGAGAATGAACGTAGCGGGTACGTCGGAGCTCGGGGACGTCTCTTCGCACTAACTGCACGTACTTGGGAAGACTCGCTAACGGCAGGTAAGCACGGGAAGATTTTTCAACATGATGAAAAATGTCCACGAGAGCCCCGAGTACCGACGAGTGGCCATTACCGTAAATCTCCGAGTTTGAATCAGGGCAAACTCGGGAGAACTCTTGGAATGAACTCGTACCGTGGGACAGGGCTTTAACTCCAGCTTTTTGTGACTTGGCTTAGAACAGAGGAGGGGCAGGACAAAGCCTGCCAGGTCATTCCTGGGATGTCAGGACTTTCATATGAGGAAAGACTGGATAGACTGCTTGTAGATAGACTCTGCTTGTAGATCTTATAGAAACTTACAAAATTATTAAGGGGTTGGACAGGTTAGATGCAGGAAGATTGTTCCCGATGTTGGCGAGGTCCAGAACAACTGGTCACATTCTAAGGATAAGGGGGAATTCCTTTAGGACCGAGATGAGGAAAACATTTTTCACACAGAGAGTGGTGAATCTCTGGAATTCTCTGCTCAGAAAGAAAGCAGTTGAGGCCAGTTTATTGGCTATATTTAAGAGGGAGTTAGATGTGGCCCTTGTGGCTAAAGGGATCAGGGGGTATGGAGAGAAGGCAGGTACGGGATACTGAGTTGGATGATCAGCCATGATCATATTGAATGGCGGTGCAGGCTCAAAGGGCCGAATGGCCTTCTCCTGCACCTATTTTCTATGTTTCTATGTAATCGGTAAACCAGACAAGGGGGGTTTATTTGGTAATATATGGTTGTGGTGTATAAGAAGCATTAGGATAGGCACATGGATCTGTAGGGAACGGAGGGATATGGATGAAATGCCGGCAGAGGAGATTGGTTGAACTTAACATTGTGTGTTGTGGGGACAGTTTGGGCCGAAGGGTCTGTTCCCGTGTTGTCCTTCTGTTTAACTGGGATGGGTGATAAATACTTGCATGCTGTTGTTATCCTTATTCTGCACACAAATTTAAACACAGTAAAAGCATGAATACTCAATAGAAAATATGGCACTTTAGCAATTAAAGTGTAACTGAATCTTGAAACATTCTAGAACAGTTGGTGAAAGATGATGAATGCACTGAAAGCTAATTGGTAATGATGTAAAGGTCATGTTACTTCCCAGAATTGAGCAAGGAATTAGATTACATCCCAGACAGGCACCTGTGAAATTGCATTGATAACCAGTTCATTTGTAGGATCGGGTTGTTTTGTCGGGTAGATAGTCTTGTCTTTTCCCAGGGTGGAAGAGTCCAATACCAGAGCATGGGTGCAAGGAGAGAGGGGGAAAGTTTAAAGGTGACGCGACCAAGTGGGACCCGTCGGGTCTGTCACACGGGAGTCCTGGTCCCTCTCCCAACGCAATATTCCACCAATCACCCATAGTCCCCACGGGAGGCCTGGTCCCCCAATGCAATATTCCAGCACTCACCTGTTCCCCAATGCAATATTCCACCACTCACCTGTCCCCAACGCAATATTCCACCACTCACCTGTTCCTCAATGCAAAATTCCACCACTCACCTCTGTCCCCAATGCAATATTCCACCACTCACCTGTGTCCCCAATGCAATATTCCACCACTCACCTGTTCCCCAATGCAATATTCCACCACTCACCTGTTCCCCAATGCAATATTTCACCACTCACCTTTTCCCCAACGCAATATTCCACCACTCACCTGTTCCCCAACGCAATATTCCACCACTCACCTCTTCCCCAACGCAATATTCCACCACTCACCTCTTCCCCAACGCAATATTCCACCACTCACCTGTTCCCCAACGCAATATTCCACCACTCACCTGATCCCCAACGCAATATTCCACCACTCACCTGATCCCCAACGCAATATTCCAGCACTCACCTCTTCCCCAACGCAATATTCCACCACTCACCCATTCCCCAACACGGGAGGCCTGGTCCCCCAACGCAACCCGTTCCCCCACGCAATATTCCACCTCTCACCCACAGAGATGTGCGGGGCATCTTTTTAAACACAGAGGGTGCCGGGTGCCTGGATCGTGCTGCCAGGGGTGGTGGTGCAGGCAGACGCGGTCGTGGCATTCACAAGGCTTTTACATCCCACCTGGATAGGGTGGGATATGGATCATCAGTGGATTTTTCACACGGAAGGTGTTGGGATACGGAACGAGATGCCAGAGGAGGTCACTGAGGCAGGGCCCTATAGCATGTAAGAGACATTTGCACAGTTACACGGATGATAGTTTTCGAGCGATGTGAGCGAATGCGGCCAGGTGGGACGTGCATCTTGGTCGGCGAGGGCAAGTTGGGCCAAAGGGCCCGTTTCCATGCAGACCCTATGACTGTGTGCGGGCAGAGAAGATCAGTTGACTGCTGACTGGTTAGCTGAGAATAAACTAAACAAAACTAGTTTATCTTGACGCAGACGTCGTGGGCTATAAGTAAGTAAGTTTATTGGCCAAGAATTCACATACAAGGAATTTGCCTTGGTGCTCCGCCCACAAGTAAGAACATGACGTACAGTGACAGTTACGAATGACTCTGAAAACAGTAAACATTAATAATAATAATAAGGCATTAATGATAAAATACCATTGATCAAGCACGTGAACCAACAACATACCAGATCAAAGGGAGGCTACAGATTTTTGGCTGTTGAGTAGAGGACCTGTTTCTATGCTGAACAATTCTATGTTCTAATGTCGGTGGAGTCAAACACAGGGAAATGTTTTGCTGATCTTTGTGCTGCTTGCCTCTAGGTTTCAACGTGGATAATATTCAGGCTTATGCCAAACGTTCGCAGAGGATGGTGATCACTGCTCGTAAGTAATGAACATTGACCTCCAATTTCAGGTAGTCCCTGCTTTCTCCTTCTTTCCCCTCCCCTTCCCAGCTCCCCCATCGTCCACTGTCTCCGCCTCTTCCTTTCTTCTTCCCCCGCCATCAGTCTGAAGAAGGGTCTCAACCCGAAGCGCCGCCTATTTCCTTCACTCCATAGATGCTGCCTCACCCGCTGAGTTTCTCCAGCATTTTTTTGTCCATCGTCGATTTTCCAGCATCTGCAGTTCTTTCTTAATCAAACTGCTCGTAAGTACATCCGCACGCACGTTAATTATAGAAGGCTGCTAGCATTTTACTGTAGGATGTTACAGTTATCAAGATAATATGCCAGGAGGGAGGGGAAATGCTGCCTGGGAGTAATGAGGTGAGATATCCTGTCTGCATCCTGGCAATACTTGGTGTGGGAAGCTCTCTTGACGGAGAGCGAGGACGGATATTTTAAGTTTCTTAAGCTTTTTGGTCCAAGCATGAAATGGATTAAAGGTGATTAAGGTTGCAGACAGCGGCTGCTTTAGAATACAGGAGACAACTTCTGTAATAATAGCATTTAGATCAAGATGACTGGAATACAAAAACAGGGATGTAATGCTGAGGTTCCATAAGGCGCTGGTCGGGCCGCATTTGGAATATTGTGAACAAATGTGGGCCCCATATCTGAGGAAGGACGTGCTGGCTCTGGAGAGGGTCCAGAAGAGGTGTACAAGAATGAACCCAGGAATGAGTGGGTCAGCATATGATGAGCGTTTGACAGCACTGGGCCTGTGCTCGCTGGAGTTTAGACCTCATTGAAACTTACAGAATAATGAAAGGCGTAGATAGAGTGGATGTGGGGAGGATGTTTCCACTGGTGGGAGAGTCTAGGACCAGAGGGCACAGCCTCAGAGTTAAAGGAGGTGAGGAGGAACTTCTTTACTCAGAGGGTGGTTAATCTGTGGAACTCATTGCCACAGAGGGCTGTGGAGGCCAAGTCAGTGGATATTTTAAGGTAGAGATAGACAAATTCTTGATTAGAACGGGTGCCAAGGGTTATGGGGTGAAGGCAGGAAAATGGGATTCAGAGGCAGAGATCAGCCAGGATTGAATGGACCGAATGGCCTAATTCCCCTCCTGTAACCAATGAACTCTCTGCTCCTTTCCAGAGGAGACAAGCAGAGGTTGTGGTGCAGAGATGATCATTAGAAGATTCAACAGTGAGATTGGGTGAACGAATGAAGTGTGTGAGAGTACTGAAACCGAGGCTTCAGTACGTTGCACATTGTTGGCTTGCAACTCTCGTAATGTTTGGAGTACTCCAGGTAACCACACCTGGAGTATTGTGTGCAGTTTTGGCCCTCTAATTTGAGGAAGGACATTCTTGCTATTGAGGGAGTGCAGCGTAGGTTTACAAGGTTAATTCCCGGGATTGTGCGACTGTCATATGCTGAGAGAATGGAGCGGCTGGGCTTGTACACTCTGGAGTTATGAAGAATGAGAGGGGATCTTATTGAAACATATAAGATTATTAAGTGTTTGGACACGCTAGAGGCAGGAAACATGTTCCCGATGTTGGGGGAGTCCAGAATCAGTTGAAGAATAAGGAATAAGCCATTTGGAACGGAGATGAGGAAAACGCTTTTTCCCACAGAGAGTTGTGAGTCTGTGGAATTTTCTGCCTCAGAGGGCGGTGGAGGCCGGTTCTCTGGATGCTTTCAAGAGAGAGCTAGATAGGGCTCTTAAAGATAATGGAGTCAGGGGATATGGGGAGAAGGCAGGAACGGGGTACTGATTGGGGGTGATCAGCCATGATCACATTGAATGGCGGTGCTGGCTCGAAGGGCCAAATGGCCTACTCCTGCATCTATTGTCTATTGTCTATTAATAAATCAGATGATGGCCTTTTGTGGTGAACCTGTATAACTTTGTAGGATTTCAGTTTGTTCCAATACAATTTATAATTAATGTTGTGCCTTTTAAAATTCGGAGGATGTATATCAACGTATACTTAGCGAATTACCACAGAAACAACTTTGGTAATGACTAGATAATGTATTGTTGTTGTTAACGGGGATAAATAGGAGCTACGAAACTCAGTTTATGTAGGAAGGAACTGCAGATAGTCTTAGTTTAGTTTTAGAGATACAACGCGGAAACAGGCCCTTCGGCCCACCGGGTCTGTGCCGACCAACGATCCCCGCACACTAATACGATCCTACACCCACTAGGAAGTTTAAAAAAAGATACATTTACCAAGCCAATTAACCTACAATCCTGTAAGTCTTTGGAGTGTGGGAGGAAACCAAAGATTTTGGAGAGAACCCACGCAGGTCACGGGGAGAACGTACAAACTCTGTACAGACAGCACCCGTAGTCGGGATCGAACCCCAGGTCTCCGGAGCTGCATTCGCTGTAAGGCAGCAACTCTACCGCTGCGCCACCGTGACCAGATGCTGGTTTAAACTGCAGTTTCGGGTCGAGACTCTTCTTCCATCACCCATTCCTTCTATCCAGAGATGCTGCCTGTCCCGCTGAGTTTTGTGTCAAGATTCCGTGTCTATCTTCAGCAGAAAACTCAGTTGTTCTTTAGTGTTAGTGCTAAGGGGACCCTTTACGTGCCGGGTCTCCATTTACATCTTGTCCAATTGACAATGGACCCGACTGCAGGAAAAAGACACAAAGCGCTGGAGGCAACATCTCCGGAGGACATGGATAAGCCATGTTTTGGGTCAGGACGCTTCAGGGCGTGTTGCGGGAACTCACTGAATCCCATCAGGACTTGCTCCTCTTCCTGCGCAGTTCAAACAGTCATGGAATTCATGTACTATGTGAGTATTCTGGGACCAAGTTCATTTTGAGGAGCATATGGCTTGGTTGAATCATGCTTGATGGTGGCTCAAGTGAAAGGCAGAAACCCTCTTGCCAAACGCGGAGATGCAAGAGACTGCAGATGCTGGAATCTTGAGCAAAGAAACAAGGAGAAACTTGTAGTCGAAACTCGTCTGAAGAAGGATCCCGGCCCGAAACGTCCTTCTCTCCAGAGATGCTGCCTGACCCGCTGAGTTACTCCAGCTATTTGTGTCTATCTTCTGCACCTTCTTGACCCAAGCAGTCGTTCCAGATGCGACAGAGGTTCACCTGCACCTCCTCCAACCTCATCTATTGCATCCGCTGCTCTAGATGTCAGCTAATCTACATCGGTGAGACCAAGCATAGGCTTGGCGATCGTTTCGCCCAACATCTCCCCTCGATTCGTATTAACCAACCTGATCTCCCGATGGCTCAGCACTTCAATTCCCCCTCCCATTCCGAATCCGACATTTCTGTCCTGGGCCGCCTCCGTGACCACAGTGAGCAACACCGGAAATTGGAGGAGCAGCACCTCATAATTCGCTTGGGTAGTTTACACCCCAGCAGTATGAACATTGACTTCTCCAATTTCCGGTAGCCCTTGGTGCCCCCCCCCCCCCCCCTTCTCAGCTCTCCCTCAGCCCTCTGGCTCGTCCTCTTCCTTTCTTCTTCCCCCACCCCCCCACCCTACATCAGTCTGAAGAAGGGTTTCAGCCCGAAACATCTCCTATTTCCTTCGCTCCATAGATGCTGCCTCACCCGCTAAGTTTCTCCAGCTATTTGTTCAAAAGATGCTGTGGGTTGGGATCCTTTAGAATTTAGAGATGAGTCTCGACCCAAAACATCACCTATTCCTTTTCTCCAGAGAAAATTTGCCTGACCCGCTGAGTTACTCCAGCTTTTTGCGTCTATCTTTGCGCTAAATAATTTCTTCTTTTTTCATCCTCAAAGCTCCTGTTACAAATACTCCAGCGACTCCCAGAGCACTGTCTACAGGACAGAAAAGAATCCATCCTTCCTACATCCCAGGGCACTTTCCAGAATTCCCAGATCCTCACACCTACATTAAGACACCAGTAAGTATAACACCTTTTTCTCTTCATATCATCTCAATTTTCTCTTCAGATTTCAGACGTACAAATAAAGTTCAAGCTTGGCCGAAAAACCTGTTTGCATGTTGTATGAAAAGCATATTGTTCCATTGGTTGTCTAAATCTGCCAGCGAACTCTTAAAGATGGAAACATAGTAAAAACAGGTGCAGGGGTAGGCTCCTCGAGCCAGCACCGCCATTCAATATGATCATGGCTGATCATCGAAAATCAGTTCCCCGTTCTTGCTTTTCCCCCCCCCCATATCCCTTGATTCCTTTGACCTGAAGAACTAATTCTAACTCCCTCTTGAAAACATCCAGTGAATTGGCCTCCGCTGCCTTCTGTGGCAGCGAATTCCAGAGAAGATGGATGTCCTGCTAGTGGTGCAAGCTGACTTTGGCCGACAGCTCGGCACGGTTCAGTTTTGTTTATTGTCGTTTATAGCGAGGTGAAGTGAAACGCCTTGTTTTTTGTGCACAACCTGGTAAAATCATGCAGGGCACCTCACCTGGGCCGTACACACAGAGCCACTATGTTTTTGGCGGCGACACAGTTGCGTGGAGTTCATTGAACAGGCTTGTCTTCTGCTCGTTGGCCTCCTGCTGCACGTGGCCCCTTGCTGCACCCCCCCCCCCCTTTGCTCTCAGCCCCCCCCCCCCCCCCCCCAACTTCTACAGCATTTATTTAGCTTCTACAGATATATTTAAGAGGGAGTTGGATGTGGCCCTTGTGGCTAAGGTGATCAGAGGGTATGGAGTGAAGGCAGGTACGGGATACTGAGTTGGATGATCAGCCATGATCATATTGAATGGTGGTGCAGGCTCGAAGGGCCGAATGGCCTACTCCTGCACCTAATTTCTATGTTTCTATTTCCACTGCGGTATCTCGTTTACAAAAAGAGTTCAGCTCATTTTGGTTTATTGTCACGTGTACCGAGGTACAGTGTAAAGCTTTTGTTGCGCGCTATGCAGTCAGCGGAAAGACAATCGAGCCATTCACAGTGTGCGGATACACTATCAGGGAATATCGTAGTTAAAGTAAAAAACGTTGCTGTAGGAGTATAGATTTAAGTGTGGAGCGATTGCAATACGTGATTGTAGATCTGCTTCTGTGGCTAGCGCGCAGATAGTCGCCTGGGTTGGGGGCCATCTTGGGAGCGTAGTGTACATTGCTGCGTCTCGTGTGAACATCCAAGTGTGCTTTCCCTCCTGGTAGACGATCAGAGAGCCCATGTCCGACTACCAGGTGTTGCGGGAGAAAGCTGCCTCCCAGAGACGGGATGTGGAGCGAGCACTGACCAGATTCATGGCCAAAACAGGAGAGACCGAGAGCCTGTTCAAAGATGACGTCTCAACCTTCCCATGTAAGTCTGCCACATTTGTTTCTATCTATATATAACTAAAATGTGCAGTAGCCAGTTTTGTCCATTTGACAAAGTATTTCCTTTTGTTATCTTTAACAATAGAGCTAAAAAGTGTTATTTTTGTTATGCATGCCTGTAAATGCCCGAAATACAGCAAAAACTGTACACGATAGCGCTACAATTTTCGGGGCGCCTTACTCACCATTCGCCTGGGGTGTGCAGTAGCAAGTTTTGACAAAGTAATTCCCAAGTTATTCCCTTAATAAACTTTTATTTACTTTCTACCGTTAACTGCGCTCTCACTTGCTGGCCCCGTCAGACGCGCCTGCGCCGTTGGGGGAGGGTTGCCATTTTAATATCGCCATTTTGACTTGCGTCACAACGGGGATCTCTGGCGTCAGATGCGCCGGCGCAGTTGGCGGAAGGTTGCCGGGCCGGGGTCGCCATTTTCACTGAACAACGCCTCGTGTATGGGTGAGTGGTGGAATATTGTGTTGGGGGAGGGGGGGGAGGGGGGACCCAACGTGTCCGCGCTTGGTCTAGTTTCTATTAAAGATAGAGGAGAGCTGGATGTACTTTGTTTACTGGGACACGTGCTTAGGAGATGGTGCTTGCACAGTCACGAGTAGACACAAAACGCTGGAGCAACTCAGCGGATCAGGCAGCTTCTCAGGAGAAAAGGAATAGGTGAGCTTTCGGGTCGGAATCTTTCGTCGGAAACCTGAAGTCTGAAGGAGGGTTCCAATCCCAAATGTCACCCATTTCTTCTAGCCATAGATGACAATAGACAATAGGTGCAGGAGTAGGCCATTCGGCCCCTCGAGCCAGCACCGCCATTCAATGTGATCATGGCTGATCATCCACAATCAGTAACCCGTTCCTGCCTTCTCCCCATATCCCCTGACTCCGCTATATTTAAGAGCCCTATCTAGCTCTCTCTTGAAAGCATCCAGAGTACCGGCCTCCACCAGCCTCTGAGGCAGAGAATTCCACAGACTCACCACTCTCTGTGAGAAAAAGTGTTTCCTCGTCTCTGTTCTAAATGGCTTATTCCTTATTCTTAAACTGTGGCCCCTGGTTCTGGACACTCCCAACATCGGGATAATGTTTCCTGCCTCTAGCATGTCCAAACCCTAAATTTAGAGGGGGGGGGGGAGGAACCGGAGCACCCAGAGGAAACCCACGCGGTCACAGGGAGAACATGCAAATTCCACACGGCTCGGGATTGAAACCCGGGTGTCTGGCACTGTGTGCAGCAGGCCTAACCGCTGCACCACTGCGCCTCGGCCTGCAATTCCATTATTATGCCAGAGTTCTGTTAACTCTATATATAAATTAAAATCCTGAACTTGTTGTCTGCTGTCAACAGTTCCAAAGTTTTTTGTAAATGGAAGTAAGATGTTATTGCAATTACAAAAGCAGTTCCAGATTTAGACAGCTTTGGCTTTGATGTTATGACACTGTGCAATATGTTACTGTTTTTATTCACAGGTTTTTCGAATGCCTATTTAAAAAGTGTTGTTTTTCTAATTTGTAGACAATATCTACTCCAAATTATTGATTTAGAAATATTTTCAATTGTGCAATAATCATTCTATAAAGGAGGTGCATATAGTTAGCTTGAGCAGCTATCTGCTTTCTTTCAAATAATGTTTTTAAAAATTATTTTCCAGTGATTGCTGCACAGACGACCACTATTCCTTATCTAAACGCCTTGCTCCCATCGGAACTTGAACTCCAACAGATGGAGGAGACGGATTCCTCTGAACAGGATGATCCGACTGACACGGAGAATGTTGCTCTTAATATGACTGCCGTATGTTTCCCAGTCCGTTCCTTTGCAATATTCCGCCTTCTAAATCTTGGCGACTAGCAAGCCCGGCAAAAGTCCCAGATTGGCCCGAGTCTGAGGAAGGATCCGACGAGAAGCCTCGCCTGTCCATGTTCTCCAGAGATGCCGCCTGACCCACTGAGTTGCTCCGTAGTGTTTAAGAAAGAAACTGCAGATGCTGGAAAAATCGAAGGTAGACAAAAATGCTGGAGAAACTCAGCGTGTGAGGCAGCATCAATGGGGAGAAGGAATAGGTGACGTTTCTGAAGTAGGGTCTCGACCCAAAACGTCACCTATTCCTTCGTTCCATAGATACTGCCTAACCCGCTGGGTTTCTCCAGCATTTTTGTCTACCTTTGATTTTTCCAGCATCTGCAGTTCTTTCTTAAACCTAACCTCCAACATTTTTGTCTACCACTGAGTTGCTCCAGCACTCTGTGTCCTCTTTTTTGAAAACCACCATCTGCAGCACTTGGATCCTAAATGATCCTAAAGCGGAGTAGACTTGATGGGCCGAATGGCCTAATTCTACTCCCATTCCTTCCTTATGACCTGATGACCAAATTCGCCACTTGTGAATTGAGAATTATTTGTTCAATTTGTCAGGAGACACGGTGAACTGCAGGTGCTGGGATCTTGAGCAAAACACAAAGTGCCGAAGGAACCAAACGGGTCAGGCAGCATCTGTGCAGGTAATGGATGGATGACGTTTCAGGTCGGGGTCCTTCAGTTTGGAGAAAACGTCACCTAACCATTCCCTCCACAGATGCTGTCTGACCCACTGAGTTACAGCCACACTTTGTGGTTTGCAATAGGCAGATACATTGTCTCAAGTAGCTATTTTAATGCTTAGGGGTGCATTATTCATCTGAATTTCTCTATCTGCACAATAAGTTTTCCTTTGTAGTTTAATACGAGAGGGTTTTTGTTGTGGAATGTTATAGTGCCCAGATTCACGAATCAATTGTGCATATTCAAACCATTTACACTGATAGATAGCTTTAAGACAATGTCTTAATTGACCAGATCTTTGAATGTCTTCCGAAGTCTCCATTCTTGCTATTCTTGCTATTGAGGGAGTGCAGCGTAGGTTCACCAGGTGAATTCCGGGGATGGCGGGACTGTCATATGTTTATAGAATGGAGCAGCTGGGCTTGTACACGCTGGAATTTAGAAGCATGAAAGGGGATCTCATTGAAACGTATAAGATTATTAAGGGTTTGGACACGCTAGAGGCAGGAAACATGTTCCAGATGTTGGGGGAGTCCAGAACCAGGGGCCACAGTTTGAGAATAAGGGGCAGGCCATTTAGAACGAGGATGAGGAAAAACGTTTTCACCCAGAGAGTTGTGAATCTGTGGAATTCTCTGCCTCAGAGAATTCTCTGGATGCTTTCAAGAGAGTGTCAGATAGAGCTCTTAAAGATAGCAGAGTCAGGGGATATGGTGAGAAGGCAGGAACGGGGTACTGATTGTGGATGATCACAGTGAATGGCGGTGCTGGCTCGACGGGCCGAATGGCCTACTCCTGCACCTATTGTCTATTTGAAATTCATTCATGCTTGAAGTTCATCTTATTATATTAAAGATGATATACAGATATAGCATTTGCCCCCCCCCCCCCCCCCCCCCCCATCTGATTTCAAACAACATTATCGTCTAAATGGGAATAGATTATATACGGGTGATGTAAAGAGGGAGCCAGTGTTCTTGTGCATGAATCGCACGAAAAAACTGGCAGAGGCAGCAAATAGTTAACATGGCAAAAGGCACATTGGCGTTTATAGAGGCTGAATATGGAAGGAAATAAGGCTGTTTTGTTCCAATTGTAGAGGGCAGTGCTTCCTATTGTAAACATGGTGTTTGTACACGGAGTACAAGAGTTGTTGGGTCTGCTTGATTATTAGAAGTATTTTTAGAAGAGGGAGATACACTTTATTAATCGGAAAATGGGTTCCAACTCAAAGTCCCCTATTCCTTTTCTCCAGAAATGCTGCCTGTCCCGCTGAGTTACTCCAGCATTTTGTGTTTGTCTTCGGTGTAAACCAGCATCTGCAGTTCCTTCCTTCACATTAAACCCATCGCTCTGGTCTTGCACAGCAGTCTTTAAACTGTTGGATGTATAAAATGATATCTTACTGGGAATTTGGTGTCTATCTTTAGTATAAACTGGCATCTGCAGTTCCTTCCTATACATTGCATCCGCTGCTCTAGGTGTCAACTGCTCTACATCGGTGAGACCAAGCGCAGGCTTGGCGATCGCTTCGCCTAACACCTCCGCTCGGTTCGCAATAACCAACCTGATCTCCCGGTGGCTCAGCACTTCAACTCCCCCTCCCATTCCGAATCCGACCTTTCTGTCCATAGCTAGAGTGAGGCCCACCGTAAATTGGAGGAGCGGCACCTCATATTTCACTTGGGCAGTTTACACCCCAGCGGTATGAACATTGACTTCTCCAATTTCAGGTAGTCCCTGCTTTCTCCTCCCCTTCCCAGCTCACCCTCAGCCCACTGTCTCTGCCTCTTCCTTTCTTCTTCCCACACCCCCCCCCCCCCCACCCTCGCATCAGTCTGAAGACGGGTCTCGACCCAAAACGTTGTCTATTTCCTTCGCTCCATAGATGCTGCCACACCCGCTGAGTTTCCCCAGCATTGTTGTCTACCCTGGACTTTCCACTCGTCACTTTAATTTCATGTATCTTGCTGCATTTTATGACTGTTGGCAGACCAATTTCCATCCTGGGGTAAATAATGTATCGTATTATAAAAACTGGAGTTCTGGTAAATAAGAGTTGAGGCCTGGGGTATATTCATATGAGCCTATTGATAGGTGAAGTAGGGTTGAGGGGCTGAATGGCCTACAACATTTAAAAAAATTTTTTGAGGAGAATGGATGAGAAAATGTTCCGTAGAATGTCACAGATACTAAACAATGAGAGAATTCCCTTTCTGTGATGCAGGTTATGTTTTAAGTGTTTAAGAAAGATCTGCAGATGCTGGTAAAATCGAAGATAGACAAAATGCTGGAGAAACTCAGCGGGTGAGGCAGCATCTATGGAGAGAAGGAATAGGCGACGTTTCAGGAACGTCGCCTATTCCTTCACTCCATGGATGCTGCCTCACCCGCTGAGTTTCTCCAGCGTTTTTGTTGTCGACCTTGTGTTTTAAGTGCCCTGTTTTCTTTCCTAGGATGAATTATCCGCAGAGAAGGAAAACTCCATATTGCAGCAGAATTCGGGTTTATCCAACAATAAGATCATCGAGGAGCCCATGATCGATAACCCGTACCTTAGACCAGTTAAAAAGCCCAAGGTCCGGAGGAAGAAGTGAGGAGCGAGGAAACCCGAAGACCACTTGCTGGAACACTGTGCGTTGAAACGATGCGGAACGTTTAAGCCATCATCCCACGCATTATGAACTGTGGACTGCAAGCCCAATGAAATTGTGGTCCGGAAATATATTCTGAACAAGGCTGTTCAAATTCAGTTCAGCTGTGTAGAATCTGAATAGCCACTATATCAAACCAGAATTTTCTGCACTACCTTTCTGGTGAAATAAAACGTTCTCTTGTTGTCCATTTAAAAAAAACTGCTTGAAATATGTTGCAGATCAACTCATGGATGTGTTTGATCTTTGTACGAGGATCATTTGCAACATGTAAGCCCACTTGGTTTACCAATGTGGTTTAATAATTACATTGCCTGTCCAACGTCAACTATATTTTTCCTGCTGTTCATTACAGGTTATTGTACCTCCAAATAAATTAAAGTTTTTTTTAGAACCGCTTTGTGTGCTATTGACGTGTTTTTAGAGTATACTCCACTCTCAGCCATTTCAGGTCCTTATAAAGGGCGGTATGTCTGAACATTGACTATTTGTCTCTCTCCACAGATGCTTCCGCCTTCTTCTTATCGAGTCCACACACAAGAATAGAAGTTGTTCGGCCAGAGCTGAACACACTTCTCGGCATCTGCACACAATGGTGTCTGTCTAGCGCTTCTTGTGCGTGGTGGTGGGAAGATTGGTGGAAACGGGGCTGCGATGTGAACGCTCTTTCCTTGACCCCAGATGCTGCTTGACCTGCTGAGTGCTTCCAGCGTTTTGTATTATTTTAGATTTCCAACACTTTGTGCCTTATTTAATAACTGCAGTTCCTTATGTCTCCAAGCTTGGCCTGAAGGTAGAGAAACTTCAAATGTAGTCTGAAGAACTGTAGTCTGGTGAAATCATTGGACAAAGTCAGCATGGATTTACGAAAGGTAAATCATGTCTGACAAATCTTGTGGAATTTTTCGAGGATGCAACTAGTAGCGTGGATAGGGGAGAACCAGTGAATGTGGTGTATCTGGACTTCCAGAAGGCTATATTTAAGAGGGAGTTAGATGTGGTCCTTGTGGCTAAGGGGATCAGAGGGTATGGAGAGAAGGCAGGTACGGGATACTGAGTTGGATGATCAGCCATGATCATATTGAATGGCGGTGCAGGCTCGAAGGGCCGAATGGCCTACTCCTGCACCTAACTGGGGTCCCAACTGCAAATAACACCTATCAATGTTCTCCAGAGATGCTGCCTAAGCCAAAGCTCCTGTAGTATCTTTGGCCTGAGTGACTACTGTGTCCTGTGTCCATCCATCTGCATGGTGCAAAAGATGTCCCTGTCAGTCATGGGCAGTGTGGGCGGGACCGGAAGTATGAGGGGGGAAGGGGGGGGGTAAGAAGCCGGAAGTGGATTGGGCGGGAGATCCGCGGGCTGAGGAGGGTTCAACATGGCGGCGAGATGTCGACCGCCCGTCACCGACTGACGGCTTCCCCCGCCTCCCCCTCCCCCTCCCCCCCCCCAAGCGCCCCGGCCCGTGTGTGACCCGCAGCGATGGACAGTCGTTAGTGTGAGTGAGGGAGGGAGGGAGTGAGCGGGCGGGGAGGGCGACGGAGATACGAGGAGGGAGAGCGCGGGACTTGCAAAATGGCGGCGGCGGCGGCGGCGGCTCCTCCACGGTGCAGGCCGCAGCCCGCCCGCCCCCCCCCCCCCGCAGCGCCTCCCGCAGCGTGCACCAACCCCCCCGCACTCACAACCCCGCTCACCCCGCTGCATTCCCCTCCGTGCAAAGCGTCGCGGGTGCAGAAACGTTGGCGATGAGGACGGAAAATGCGTGGAAAGACCACGGGGGGGGGGTTACTCCGAGGGCTAGCAGGGGCACGCCGGGCCGAACGGTCCCTTCGTGGATGACACTGGGTTACGATGAAATGTTCAGTTTAGGGTGTAGGAAAGAACGGCAGATGCTGGTTTAAATCGAAGGTAGACACAAAATGTGTATTTATTTATACAGTCAAGTCAAAAAAGTCAAACAAACTTTATTGTTATTTAGAAATGCATCGATATATGCAGTTCCAAATGAAATTCCGTTGCATTTGGCTCCCTGTGCAACACGATAATTAACAGAAGGTTAAAATGGGGGGAAAATGGATAAAAGGATAAATAGACAATGGTGGCAGCCCATTACACGGCATTCGTGAGTCTGATGGCTCGTGGGAAGAAGCTGTTGCAGAACCTTGATGTTCTGCTCCTTATGCTACGATATCTTTTGCCCGAGGGCAGCAGAGTGAACAGTCCGTGATGGAGATGTGTGGGGTCCTTTATAATACTGCTGGCCTTAGACAAGCAACGTTTGGTCGCAATATCCCCGATTGAGGGGAGAGAAGTCCCGATGATTTTTTCCGCTGTCCTCACCACTCTCTGCACGGAGGCTTTAAAGTCCCCAAACCAGACAGAGATACAGCTGGTCAAAATACTCTCTATGGTGCCCCTGTTGTGAGGATGGGATGGGGGAGGTGAGCTCTTCTCATCTGGCGCAGAAAGTGCAACCGCTGCTGCGCTCTCTTAACTGTCTTAACTCACTTAACAGATTATTTATTCATGTGTGTACATATTTATATAATAGTATATGGACACACTGATCTGTTTTGTAGCCAATGCCTACAAAAGTTCTGTTGTGTTGAAGCAAAGCAAGAATCAGGGACACATGATAATAAACTCTCTTGAACGAACTTGAACAAAATACTGGAGTCACTCAGCGGGATAGGCAGCATCTCTGGAGAGAAGATTTGGGACGAGACCCTTCTGCAGATTTAATTCAGGGTATTGTGTTCAGTGCTCTTTCATGACCATTAGTGATAGAACAACCAGGCCATTCGGCCCATCAAGTCTACTCCACCATTCAATAATCTATCTCTCCCTCTCAACCCCATTCTCCAGCCTTCTCCTCATAACCCGTGACACCTGAACCTAATCGAGAATCTTATCGATCTCTGCAGCCTTGCAGGCAATGAATTCCACAGTTTCATCAATCCTCCAGCTAAAGAAATTACTTCTCATCTCCTTCCTATAGGAACGTGCTTTTATTCCGAGGCTATGACATCTCATCCTAGACTCACCTAATAGTGGAAACATCCTCTCCTTATCCACTCTGTCCAGGCCTTCAGACTAGAGGAACCACACACTGGGTGGCTAATTTACAGAGGAGCTCAATTTCTTCACAAATATGACAGTGACATTCTTTTCAGTTTGCTATGTTTCCAATGGTGTCTAAAATTATTGTATTCCAACCACTGTTCTTTAAAGTAATTGTTACCTTGTTAGCTAGGTAGAAACAAGGAACTGCAGATGCTGGATTACAAAAAATGTTGGAGTAACTCATCGGGTCAGGCAGCATCTCTGGAGAAGGTGGATAAGTGAGCGTTCGGGTTGGAAACCCTTCCTCAGATTCTTTTGTTCGAAACCCTTCAGTGGACAGGAAGAAAGCAGGAGAATGGCCTATTTCTGGACCGAATGGCCTATTTCTGTTCCTATGACATGGCTTTAGGAGACTTTTCAGGTTAGGACTTTCCTTCAGAGATGAGAGCGCAGATTTTTAGAACAGCGTGGATGAAGGCGCTTCGGCCCACCAAGTCTGCGCCGAGTAGTGATCGCCTCGTACACTAGCAATATCCTACAGACTATTTACTGAGGCCAATTAAACTGCAAACCTGGGATGTCGGAGGAAACTGAAGCACCCAGAGAAAACCCACGCAGTCACAGGGAGAACGTACAAACTATACAGACAACACGCATTGTCAGGATCTACCCCTGATCTCTAGTGCTGTGAGGCACCAACTCTACTGCTGTGCTACTGAGAGTTATAGGGTCTCTAATGAGGTAGATGGTAGGTCAGGACCGCTCTCTAGCTGGTGAGAGGACAGGTCAGTTGCCTGATAACAGCTGGGGAGAAACTCCCCGAATCTGAGGTGTGCCTTTTCACACTTCTGTACCTCTTGTTTGATGGGCGAGGGAAGAAGAGGGAGTGGCGTGGGTGCAGCTGGCCTTGCTGAGGCTGATGAGTTATAAATGGAGTCAATGGAAGGAGGTTGGTTTGTGGAATTGTCTGGACTGCGTCCACAATTCTCTGCAATCTTGCAGTCTTGGATGGTTGTGTTCCCAAACCAAGTTGTGATGCATCCCGATAAATGCTTTCTCCGGCACATCTGTAGAAGACGGTGAAAGTTGTTGGGGACATGCCGAACTTCCTAAAGGTCTGTCCCAAATGGCGATTTTTTTGGCGACTGTCGGTGCCATATCATATCAGTGTCGGCAGAAGATTTTGAACATTTCAAAATCCAGTGGCGACAAAAAAATGCGAATCTTGTCATACGCGCGTCATACGTCTTCACGGCGCATCACACCGCAAATTTTTCGGTGACCTGTTATGTCAGTCAATGATGCTGGCATTCGCCGAAAAAATTGCCGTGTGGGACAGGCCCTTAAGCCTTCTAAGGAAGTAGTGGCTTTGGTGTGATTTCTTGGCCGCTGCTTCAATATGGGTGGTGCTCGAGAAGTTGTTTACTCCTAGGAATTTGAAGTTTTCAACCATCTCTACTTCTGGTCTGGGCTCTTCATACAGGTATCTGTCGATAGTCTGTTCCCCATGATTGATGCAGGGTGATTATTAAAGGGAAAAGTGGTTCAGAGATTGCCCAGATCAATTTGAGGGCCGGTGGGAAGTTCGCGGTAAAGTTGATGAAAGTCAACTTTCTGACAGTCGTCGATGTAGCGGAGAAAGAGTTGGGGAATGGTGCCGGTGTGCATTTGGAACATGGGCTTTGTGTTTTGCTCAAGGTTCCAGCATCTGCAGTTCCTCATATCGCCAAGTAATAATGGCCAGTGATACGATTTGTTTGAATAGTGTGAGTGGAATAAAATTGGACAGTGCACTAGGTTCTGGATGAAACAATGAGTTATACATTTGCAGAAGATAGACACAAAAAGCTGGAGTAACTGAGCGGGACAGGCAGTATCTCTGGAGAGAAGGAATGGATGACGTTTCGAGTCGAGACCCATCACCCATTCCTTCTGTCAAGAGATGTTGCCTGTCCCACTTATGCAATTTTTTTCAGCAACTGCCGGCACCCGTCATAGTCACAGCAGGTTGCTGAAAATGTCGCAGGGTGACGCCTGTATAGTCGTTCAAAGAGTCGTATCTTTTTCTGGTCGCCGCTGGATTTTCAACATGTTGAACATTTTCGGCGACCTGCTACGACTATGAAGTGTGCCGGCAAGTTGCCGAAAAAAATCGCGCAAGTGGGACAGGTCCTTTATACATTTGCAGATATGTAATCAGCATAAATGTAAACTGCAAATGTAAAAAAATTGTACCAACTGTTTTCAAAGTTGTGGTTGCTCTTTTAAGGAAGTGAATGCATCTGGCATTAAAATATGTTCATAAATATTTCATAAACACTTTGTGTCTATAGATCTGTTGCTTTATTGTAGTGGTATGTTTTGACTCTTTTGTGAATCTGAGATACAGAAAAATATTCTTGTTCACAAATATACTAATGAATTTTGTTATGATTTATTCAGTCAGGCAGAGTTTGATTATGTCGATTAGTTGGTAAATTCTGCAGAAGTTGCTAGCAAATAAATTGCATTGTTTTGTGTTCCTGCGTGCAGCTGTGCATTTGTGAGCATTTTAGGGTCTGATGAACTAGTAAATGAAACGTGTGGGTTGAATGCAAGTTGAGTGATGTTTTGTTCTGTATTTGTATTGGGACTCAAGGTTTTAAAACAAGATTAGAAAC
Organism: Raja brachyura; assembly: GCA_963514005.1. The sequence goes on along the minus strand of OY740804.1, from coordinate 3,129,596 downwards.
ATCGAAAATAGGTGCAGGAGTAGGCCAATCGGCCCCTCAAGCCAGCACCACCATTCAATATGATCGTGGCTGATAATCCAAAATCAGTACCCCGTTCCCGCTTTCTCCCCATATCCCTTGATTCAGTTAGCCCCAAAAAGCTATGTCTAACTCTTGAAAACATCCAGTGAATTGTCTCCACTGCCTTCAGTGGCAGATAAGATATTGAAGTAGACACAAAATGTTGGAGAAACTTAGCGGGACAGGTAGCGTCTGAAGAAGGATCCCGACCCAAAACTTCTCTCCAGCGATACTGCCTGTCCCGCTGGGTTACTACAGCATTTTGTGTCTACCTTCGACTGAAATCACCATCTGCAATTCTTTCCTCTACAAGATGTTGAGGTACGCTGTATCCGCACTGTATCTCTAAACTAAAGCAGGCGGTATTATCTTCAGGCATCCCCACCATCTGGGCCGTGCCTCTCTTCTTGCGAACGCCTGAAGTCCCACCCCACCAGGTGCAGGAACAGGAACTGTCAGGTTCATTGAACCAACTATCATAACCCCAATTCGACCTCAAACACGGAACATTGCAGACTACTTCTTGCGCTCAGGGACTTTTTTTGGCTAATTGTGTTTTAGATTGGTGATAGAACAAATTGAATGGTAGCTTTGGTCTTGGCATTGTGTGCTTTTTGATTTTTCAAGGAATGGGAATAAAGAAAAAGTTCAGTGTAGGAAGGAACGGCAGATGCTGGTCTAAACCAAAGATAGACACAAAAAGCTGGAGTAACACAGTGGGACAGGCAGCATCTCTGGAAACATAGAAAATAGGTGCAGGAGGCCATTCGGCCCTTCGAGCCAGCACTGCCATTTATTGTGATCATGGCTGATCGTCCGCTATCAATAACCCGTGCCTGCCTTCTCCCCATATCCCTTGACTCCACTAGCCCCTAGAGCTCTACCCAACTCTCTTAAATCCATCCAGTGATTTGGCCTCCACTGCCCTCTGTGGCAGGGAATTCCATAGATTTTCTGGAGAGAAGGAATGGGTGACATTTTGGGTCAAGACCCTTCGGATCACCCGTTCCTTCTCTCCAGAGATGTTGCCTGTCCCGCTGATTTACTCCAGCTTTTTGTGTCTACAAAGGTCAAGTTGTTCTGTATCCTTAACATTGATGATTGTTGTTGTTTGCAAGGTAGATAAAATTGCTGGAGAAACTCAGCGGGTGAGGCAGCATCTATGGAGCGAAGGAATAGGTGACTTTTTGGGTCGAGACCCTTCTTCAGACTGATGTGGGGGTGGGGGGGGGGGTTGAAAGAAGAAATGAAGAGGTGGAGACAGTAGGCTGAGGAAGAGCTTTGGAGGTGAAAGAGGGAGAAAGCAAGGACTACCTGAAATTGGATAAGTCAATGTTCATACCGCTGGGGTGTAAACTACCCAAGCGAAATATGGGGTGCTGCTCCTCCAATTTGCGGTTGGAATCACTCTGGCCATGGAGGAGGCCCAGGACAGAAAGGTCGGTTTCGGAATGGGAGGGGGAGTTGAAGTGCTGAGCCACCGGGAGATCAGGTTGGTTATTGCGAACTGAGCAAAGGTGTTGGGCGAAGCGTTCGCCAAGCCTGCGCTTGGTCTCGCCGATGTAGAGCAGCGGACACCTAGAGCAGCGGATGCAATAGATGAGGTTGGAGGAGGTGCAGGTGAACCTCTGTCGCACTTGGAATGACTGCTTAGGTCCATGGATGGAGTCAAGGGAGGAGGTAAAGTGACAAGTGTAGCATTACCTGCAAGGGAAAGTACCCAGGGAGGGGGTGGTTTGGGTGGGAAGGGACTAATTGACCAGGGAGTTACGGAAGGAGTGGTCTCTGCGGAAAAAGTGGTTGCAAAGTGGGACGAGCAGTTGCTGAGTGCATGCCTGAACTTGCCCAGTACCTGCTGGTTCTCATTTTGTTGGCTTTCAGTCAAGAGTTTTATGAAATAAAGACTAGGTGTGAAGTGTAGAGAATGTGAGGGATAACAAAGAGAGTGGCCATTTTTATGTTAACAATTTAATTGTTTCTTGGGTCTGAAATATTATTGACCTGTGTGGTATTTTAATATTCCAAAACATTTAGTTTTATGGCTAGCTAAGCTTTAAGATTTATCTAGAAACAAGGAACTGCAGATTAACGAAGTGCTGGAGCAACTCAACGGGTCAGGCAGCATTTCTGGAGAATATGGATAGGTGACATTTCAGGTCGGAGCCCTTCAGACTGGTTAAGGGAGGGGAGAGAGCTGGAAGATTGGTGGCACAGGCCAAAGCTTGGAAAGTAATAGGTTGATTTATTAATTTTTTTCTGACCTGTGTTCCTTACTAGATTCGAACTGGCTTCAAAAATCTTTTAATTCACCACTGCTGACTTTGCTGAAATGGGAGTGATCCGACATTGATTGTATTGCTTGCTTATGTTCTCCTTTTTCCTGGGCACCCGCTTGGGATTTAGGATGACTTGGCTCCACTTCTGTTTGGTGGAATCTGAGGTACCTCATAAGTAACTATGCACGGGGGAGATGGTGCCTGATGCTGTGTGTGTGTGGCAGTTTGTGAGTTGGTGTGTTTCTGTATAGACAATAGGTGCAGGAGTAGGCCATTTGGCCCTTCGAGCCAGCATTGTCATTCAATGTGATCATGGCTGATCATCCACAATCAGTACCCCGTTCTGCTTTCTCCCCATATCCCTTGACTCTGTTATCTTTAAGAGCTCTATCTAACTCTCTTGAAAGCATCCAGAGAACCAGATGCATCCAGAGAGATCTCTACCGCCCTCTGAGGCAGAAAATTCCACAGATTCACAACTCTCTGGGTGAAATAGTTTTTCCTCATCTCCGTTCTAAATGGCTTACCCCTTATTCCTAAACTGTGGCCCCTGGTTCCGGACTCTCCCAACATCGGGAACATGTTTCCTGCCTCTTGCGTGTCCAAACCCTCAATAATCTTATATGTTTCAATAAGATCTCCTCTCATCCTTCTAAATTCCAGAGTGTACAAGCCCAGCTGCTCCATTCTATCAACTATCAACATATGGTCACACAGAAACTTAGTGTCCACTGGGTTTCTGTGTCACCTTGCCACCTCATCCCATCCCAAATGTTCCTTCTCCAATGACCACGGGTCAGGAATGTCCTTGATTCCCTGAGAATGTTGCATTTCACCAGGGAAGCTTTGTAGCAACAAAGAGCTCCAGAAGCAACTCCAGATACCAAACACAGACACAAAGTGCTGGAGTAACTCAGCGGTTCAGGTAATATCTCTGGAGAAAAACGATGGGGTGGCGTTTCGGGTCAGGATCCTTCTTCAGCTTTGTAGCACATGGTTTAATCATTTTAATTTATGACTTGTTTTGTAATTCCAAATATTTCATTTTGGGTTGCATTACATGTTTACGCTTTGCACGTCTTGCTACTCAAATAATTTTTAGCATCATCCCTTTATATACATTGGGAATGTAATTGTATTAAATATTCTTTGATTTGGTTGTTGAGGCAGGTTCTATAACATCATTTAAAAGACATTTGGACAGGTTCGTGCATAGGAAAGGTTTAGAGAGATATGGGCCAAACGAGGGCAGGTGGGACCAGTGTAGATTGGGTATCTTGGCATGAGACGGTTCGGCTGAAGGCCCCGTTTCTGTGTAGTGTGACTTGTATGTTAAATATGTTTATAATTAATTTCACTCCTCTTTCCTTACCTGCAGGCAAAACCCTGTCAACATGACAACAGCATCCACATCTAAACCCTATACATCCTCTGATAATCCATGCAGTATATCAGCAGAAAAAGTTGGCCAGGTAATTTGTATAAACACTACAGATTCTCTATTGTAAACATGGCTTAACATTTACATTTCTTGTCGGTTGTGAAGGTGGGTTTGTGCAAGGTAATGTTTGGTTTGGTCACTATTGCCATGAGTACCAAGTTACAGTTTTGCCTGCTATCCAGGCAAATTATTACCAAATGTGAATACATCAGGTAGTGCTAAAAAGAGAAAATAGAGAGCAGAATATAGCGTTACATCTTCAGAGATGGCACAGATTTAAAAAAAAGTACAAGGGGCTTAATAAGGAAGATTGGGAATGAATCATTAGCATTTGAGACGTTGAATTAAGCATCTAATAAAAGTGGGGAAGAGGCTGCTCCTGAATCTGGTAGTACGCGATTTCAAACATTTGTCTTCTGCCTGATGGGAGCGGGGAGATGCAGGCTGAGGAGGGAGTGGTCCATGATTATGTTGGCTTTCTTGAAGTAACATCAAATTTAGATGCAGTCAATGGATTGAATACTGATTTATCTGATGGACTGGGCTGTACAGGGCTCTCGCTTAACTTTTTTTCCCTGTAGCCAGCCGGGCAACCTCGGCAGCTTTTTAGGTTGCCAAATGACAGTTTAGGTGTTCATTTAAGATGGCTTACATGACGCGTGGGATAATGTGCTCGGACAAAGTGCATAGTTACCAGTCGGAATTATGGACAATGAAGCATTCACATATTATTCCTGCTTCAAATAAAGTCACAAACTAAACATATTCACCAATCAAGACATGATATATACCACAATGACATGCAGCAAAATTACAATACAGTATCTCATCTCTTTTTACACATTGCAATGAATGCAATTTCTATTATCTCTTTCCACTTCCAAACAAAAATATGTTTATTCAGCATATGATCAACCTCGGTGAGACCAAGCGCAGGCTTGGCGATCGCTTCGCCCAACGCTTCCGCTTGGTTCGCAAAAACCAACCTGATCTCCCGATGGCTCAGCACTTCAACTCCCCCTCCCATTCCGAATCCGACCTTTCTGTCCTGGGCCTCCTCCATGGCCAGACCACCGTAAATTGGTGGAACAGCACCTCATATTTCGCTTGGGTAGTTCACACCCCAGCGGTATGAACATTGGCTTCTCCAATTTCAGGTAGTCCTTGCTTTCTCCCTCCTGCCCCTCTCAATCCCAGCTCTCCCACAGCTTACTGTCTCCACCTCTTCCTTTCTTTTTCCCGCACACCACCTCTCCCGACATCAGTCTGAAGAAGGGTCTCGACCTGAAACGTCGCCTATTTCCTTTGCTCCATAGATGCTGCCTCACCTGCTGAGTTTCTCCAGCATTTTTGTCTACCCATTCACACAAGTTCTGTTATCCCACTTTCCTCACCCACTCCCTGCACATTACGGGCAATTTTACAGAGACAAGTTTACCTACAAAGCCAATGTGTCTTTGGGATGTGGGAGGAAACCAACATGCTTGCAGGGAGAATGCAAATTCAACACAGACAGTGCCAGAGAACAGGATCGAACACAGATCTCTGGCGTGTGAGGCAGCAAGTGCACCAACTGTGCCACTATATTTTATTTTCCAACAAACAAAAAATTATACGTTGAGTTATACGTTGGTTTCTAAAAAAAAAAGAATATCCATTTTCAGTCTTAAATCTCTTAAGTGACGCTATGTCCCCCTTTCCAGCTACTGTACGTTTTCATTCAGTTCAAGGCTATTGGGGCAGTACATTGGCCATAAATTTGCTGCCTAAAATTGCCAGAGACCCGGAATTGATCCTGAATATGGGTGCTGTCTGTATGGAGTTTTGTTTTCTCGTTTATAACATTGTTTACAGAGTACTATGTTTACATATTCTGTTGTGCTGCTGCAAGGAAGGATTTCATTGTTCTAACTGGGACGTGAGAGAATAAAACACTCTTGGCTTGCGTCGCTGATGTGTGGGATAGTACGGGTGATCGGTGGGCCAAAGGGCCTGTTTCCACGCTGTATCTTTAAATTAAACTAAAAACACTAAAACCAGAGGAAATGTAAAGAAGGGTTTCTACCCGAAACGTCACCCAATGTTTTCTATCCAGAGATGCTGGCTGCTCCATGGAGTTAATGCACGATTAAAGCATGGAATAGTCTTCACCCTACCATAGGTACCAACCAGACGCAACTAAATTTAAGGAAGCTTTATTTTTCCCAAGAACCCTTTTTTGCTCAAGTCCAAGTCAAGAATCAACAGAGTTTTATTGTCATGTTTCCCAGATAGGACAATGAAATTCTTGCTTGCTGCAGCACAACAGAATATGTAAACATAATACCGAACAGGAGATAAAAGCTCAGTTTGTCTATATACTATAGACCATATATATGTATACACAATAAATAAACAGATAATATGCAATAGGTTGTTATTTTTCCAGAGTTTGGAGTTTGGTGGTGGTGGGTCCACCAGTTTAAATTCCATTTTGAATATTTTTGGAGGACCAAGAAACCAAGAAGCAAGAGTTACTCCTGAGAGTTACTCCAGCTCCAGGGAGTGATTCTGCGTTGATTTTCAGCGGTCACGGTGAGGCAGCGACCGGACAGCAATGGCGGCAAAACTCCCACAATGCAAAGGGAGGGAGAAAGTGGCCGACGCCGACCAGTTGCCGTGGCAGTGCGCATGAGCAGGGCCGCACATGTGCTCGGCGGCCGGCCGTGCCAAGCCGAGACCCGAGCGCAGAGAGCACAGAGCTAGCGCCGAGAGCTAGCGCAGGGAGCAGAGAGCTAGCGCCGAGACCCGGACTCCAGGCGGGTGTCCTGGTAGCTTGCCAAGCCCGGCAAAATGGCATGGCTTTTAGGTTGCCCGGGGGGACTGCAGGTTGCCATTGGCACCCGGGCAACCGCTAATTTCGAGCCCTGCTGTATTCACAGTTACATGCAATTTCTTTGCTGTCTCTTAGCTGAGCAGTTTCCATATTAAGGTGTAATCATCCGGAGAGGACACTTTCCACAATGCATCTGTAGAAATTAGTATACACTGTGCTTATTACAAAAAATGCAGGGAATGGAGGGATATGGGCTATCTGCAGGTGGAGGAGATGAGTTTATCTTAGCATAGTGTTTAGCGCGGGCATTGTGGGTAGAAGGGCTACACCTGTACAATTTCCCAATCCAAATTATTAATAAACTTGAATCTGGAGTTTTATCATGTTTTCCATTATTAGTGCGTGTTGCTTGCAAGACCAACTTGAATAGTGAAATGCCTGGATAGAGGAAATGTGGATAGGATGTTTCCACTTGTTGGAGAGTCTAGGACCAGAGGGCACGGCTTCAGAATAAAAGGTCTTACCTTTTAGAAAGAAGACAAGGAGGAATTTCTTGAGCCAGAGGATGGTGAATTTGTGGAATTCATTGCCACAGACGGCTGTGGAGGCCAAGTCAATGGATATTTTTAAGACGGGAGATTGACAGATTGTTGATTAGTACGGGTGTCAGGGGTTATGGGGAGAAGGCAGGAGAATGGGGTTGGGAGGGAAAGATAGGTCAGCCATGATTAAATGGCAGTGTAGACTTGGTGGGCCGAATGCCCTTATTCTGTTCCCAGAATGTATAAATATGAAAAAAATGCTTCTTTGTTGCAAATAGTTCTGTTTTTCTGACTAAGTATAAAAGTGCATGTAGGTAACTGATGTGAATTAAAATGTTTTGTAAATTCTAAATCTAGTGTGTGGTTCTGTTTTGTTTTGCTCCTTAGATAAGGCCAAAGGTGCCTCTGCTGACCATTCTACATGAAGCGGGTGCTTCCGGGGAAACCTTCACATTGAAGGAGGTAAAACAGCAGTACAATGTTTTCATGATATGAATAAAGCTTCCAAAAATGTATGTGCAAATTATAGATAGATATAATGTTGACTACTTCAGGAAGTCATAGTGGACGCATCGGTAGAGCTACTGCCATGCAGCGCCAGAGACCCAGATTGCTCCATTTTATGGGTGGTGTTGGTCTGGAGTTTGCACGTTCTCCCTGTGACCGCGTGGGTTTTCCCCAGGTTCTCCGATTTTCTCCAACATTCCAAAAACGTGCAAGTTTGTAGGTTAATTGGCTTCTGTAAATTGTCTCTCATGTGTAGGATAGAACTAGTGTGCGGGGTGACTGTTGGCGGTTGCGGACCCGGTAGGCTGAAGGGCCTGTTTCCACGCTGTATCTCTAAGCTAAACTAAACCAATGTGCAGAATAATTATGTTGTTAAAGAAGGAACTGCAGATGCTGGAGAATCGAGGGTTACACAAAAGGCTGGAGAAACTCAGCGGGTGTAGCAGCATCTAAGGAGCGAAGGAGGTAAGAAGGGCCTCGACCCGAAACGTCGCCTATCTCCTTCGCTCCTTAGATGCTGCTGCACCCGCTGAGTTTCTCCAGCCTTTTGTGTACCCTGCAGAATCATTATCCTTTCGTTTGAACATGATCTCATCTCTTATTGGGCAAAGATAATTTGTTGAGGAAATGTTTCAGAATCATAGAATAGTTCCGTGTATTTTCTAGCCACTGTAGTTGCATTGGTTATAGTTCATACAACATGGAAACAGGCCTTTCTGCCCAACTAGTCCATTCTGATCAAAATGATTATCTCAACTAGTCCTGTTTGGCTAATAATGGGTGAATGATAGCCAGTTGCATTGCTTACCGAGTACCTCTAGTGTTAAAAAAGGGTTACTGCTGCACTAACCAAACGTTACAGCAGGATATTAGTCAACTAGGTATGTTCTGTTCAGATAATGGCGAGATGATGCATTGTGGAAATCCAACCAGCATAGGCTTGCACAATGAACATTAGGACTGGAGAGCATAGGGAGCTGTAGAACATAGGAGTATAAGTATACACTAGACAATTAAAAATCAAACATTATAATTTAAACATGTGAAGAATGAAATAGAATACCAGAGCACAAGGAGGCTACAGACGTCAGGTTATTGAGTGGGGCTACTGCCCGCGGGGGAAAAAAATCTGTTTTAATGTCTGGTTGTGGCGGCTTTGACAGTCTGGAGTCGCCTTCCAGAGGGAAGTGATTCAAAGAGTTTCTGACCCCTCTCCCCCTGGCCACAAACTCTTTGCGGTCTTTTTCCCAGGGAAGGAGCATCAGAAACTAGAGGGCATTGGTTTAGGATAAGAGCAGAAAGTTTAAAAGGGACTTGTGGGGCTTGTAATGTTTGACTCTTATTGATACAACGCATTATTATGCAACTTGTCATTGTACAACCTATGAATGACAGTATTGCCAACAATGTTCTTTTCCTGAATAACCATTATAAGAAATCTCCCAGTATTTGAAGCTCACCTTGGCACGTGATGTTTTCTTTATGCAGGTGATGTATTATCTCGGTCAGTATATCATGTTAAAGCAACTCTACGATCAACAGCAACAACACATTGTGTATTGTGGAAATGATGCACTTGGAAAAGTATTTGGAGTCCAAAGTTTCTCTGTCAAAGATCCAAGGTAAAGGCGGTTGTTTTTATTTATTATATTCTCTGGACAGCACCAAGACGGTATTGAAAGGGAGACACGTGAGTTACTCAGCAAGTCGGGCAGCATCTCTGGATAACATGGATAGGCGATGTTTCAAGTTCGGACCATTCGGGTGTTGCCTGACCCACTGAGTCACTCCAGCATTTTATGTAAACTAGCATCTTCAATTCCTTGTGTACGGCACTGAAAGAGAGTGCATGAAGGATCTGACGAACCTGAAGACGGATGTGGAGAGGATGTTTCCATTAGTGGGAACTGGAGGTCACAGCCTCAGAATTAAAGGACGTTCTTTTAGGAAGGAGATGAGGAGAAATTTATTTAGTCAAGAGGGTGGTGAATCTGTGGGATTCATTGCCACAGGCGGCTGTAGAGGCCAAGTCAGTGGATATTTTTAAGGCAGAGATAAATAGATTCTTGATTAGTTTGGGTGGTAGAGGTTATGGGGAGAAAGCAGGAGAATGGCGTTAGGAGAGAGCGATAGATCAGCCATGATTAAATGGGCCGAATGGCCTAACTCTACTATTTCTTATGATTTATGACGATGGGTCTCGTCCTGAAACGTTACCTATTCCTTTTCCCCAGAGATGCTGTCTGACCCGCTGGGTTACTCCAGCTTTTTGTGTCTATATTTGGTATAAACCCGCTGTAAATCTACTGTTCCTTGCTGTGCACACAGACTTCAGTTTGATTTCAGTCTCCGAAAATTTTCAGCTTTTGTTTTAACTGACAGACGACTGCAAAATATATAAACAGATTAATCCTAATCTTGATTGCCGTTCTGCCGTTTGGGTTTTAGCCTGGGTTTACACTTGCAGAAAAAAAGACACAAAGTGCTGGAGTAACTCAGTGGCATCTCTGGAGAACATGGATAGTTGACATTTCGGGTCAGAGTGCTTCTTCAGGCTGATCGTGTGTGTGTTGGGGGGGAGAGGGGGATTTTCGGTCCTGACTGACTCACTGAATTACTCCAGCACTTTGTGTCTTTCCTTGGCAAATCAGCATCTGTACTTTCTTTCCACATGCTATTTTGCAGAGTGAGATTTTTGCTTGGTTTCACTAAGTTGTGAATTCAACTCAACGCAAAACGTATACATTTTTAAAACGATTAACTACACATGTTACATTTTGAAATTTATGCTTTATCGTTTAAATTCTAAGCAACGTTGAAGAGGGCAGTGTGATTCATTAGGGATTGTATCATATGCTATTACGGTCTGGCAGCATGTTGGTTTAAAATGTAATGTCCAATGAGCTGACGCATGCTGTACTATAGATAATGTTGTCCAGCAAAGAAATAGTGCATGATACGACTGAATTTACACCAGCTTTTTGGAAGGGCAATTCATGCAAATGGTTCTTTGATGGCTACATTAATAACCAACTATATGTTCGGCATAAATGCTCAGGAATGTTTAAGAAGGAACTGCAGATGCTGGGAACATCGAAGGTGGATAAAAATGCTGGAGAAACTCAGCGGGTGAGGCAGCATCCGTGGAGCGAAGGAATAGGTGACGTTTCAGGACTCTCGACCCGATACCTATTCCTTCGCCCCATAGATGCTGCCTCACCCGCTGAGTTTCTCCAGCATTTTTATCTATCGTGGATGCTGAGGAAGGTTCGTTCTTTTAACCTGTAACCTCCTGACAGATGTGACTTGCTGCATTTAACTGTGGACTTATTCTCTTACAGCCAGTTGTATGACATGCTTTCAAGGAACCTGATAGCTGCCAACTTCCAAGGTGCGTATATGATTTGGTACCTTGTCATTTAACTGAAGCACACAATTGCTGTTGAAGGATAGATCAATGGGGGGGGGGGGGGGGGGTGTGAGTCGTGTAGGAATATGTGGTACATCAACCCTGTCGTGGCAAAAGTGTGACGGTGGATTAGCAGCGTGCACTGAATGAGATCATTCCGGTCTTGCAGGACCGTTATCGTTTAGAAAGAAAGAAATTGCGAATAAAAGGTTTGAAAAAATACGCGTGCTGAATGCCTGCAGCTAGATGACTATTTGTGCACACTTGTCCGTCGTGTTGCTGTGCATGGGCTGAACGTGTGTGAATGGGCTGCTGTTTGACGGGAAGGGAAGCAGCATCTGAACGATGGTCACAGCCTTGTTGAGAGGGAGAAAGACCCTGTGGATTGAACAGAGAACATAGATCAGTAGCACAGCACAGCACAGGAATAGGCCCTTCGTGCCGACATGATTCCAGGTTAAATTATCTCCTCTGTCTGCACGTGATTACGTGTATTAAAATCCCGCGGTCATATCTACCTCCGTCATCACTCCTGGCAGCGCATTCCAGGCACCCACTGCCCTCTGTGTTACAAAAACCTGCTCCGCTCATCTCCTTTCAACTTTGCTCCTCTCACCTTAAAGCTACAGTGCCCTCCATAATGTTTGGGACAAAGACCCACCATTTATTTATTTGCCTATCTACTCCACAATTTGTGATAGAGAAAAATCACATGTGGCTAAAGTGCACATTGTCAGATTTTAATAATTTTACACATTTTGGTTTCACCTTGTAGAAATTACATTAGTGTTTTGTACATAGTCCCCCCATTTCAGGGCAAGAGGCAAATAAATAAATGATGTGTCTTTATCCCAAACATTATGGAGGGCACTGTATGTCCTCTAGTCTTTGATATCTCCCATGTAGGAAAAAAAAATGTTTTGACTGTCTACCCTATCTATGTCTCTCTTTATTTTATACACTTGAAATTTGATATATTTAGGTCGAAGATTCTCACGAGTTGCAGTATTTTAGTGGAAGGTTTGCAAAATGGATTCTCAGTCACAACCTCCTATGAGTTACTGTATTTATTTCCCATTAAACTTGCTGCAGAAATCATTGTTCCTTTAGTCCGTAAATTGTTGGAAACAAGAACAACGGTTATTTTATTTTCTCCCACGTGCCTTTTTTTTAGTTTCTCGACTCAGAATGCGTTTCTCTTTTTGAACTGGCTCGGCCATTATATTCACGCACTCTTAACTTATCTTCCGCTATTTTTCACAAACCTTGAATCTCATCGTCCAAGGTGATGTATTCCAGAGTTTAAGATTTTATTGCCATGTGTACCGAGGGGCAGTGAAACGCTGTACCTCGGTACACGTGCCAATAAACTAATTGTTTAAGAAGGAACTGCAGATGCTGGAAAATCAAAGGTAGACAAAAGTGCTGGAGAAACTCAGCGAAGGAACGAAAATGGAGCGAAGGAAATAGGGAACATTTCGGGCCGAAACGTTGCCTGTTTCCTTCCCTCCATAGATGCTACTACACCCGCTGAGTTTCTCCGGCACTTTTTGTCTGCCAATAAACTAAACAGAATTAACAAAGTCCAACTAACAATAAACTAAGTCTGAAGAAGGGTCTCCACCTGAAACGTCACCCGAAGCTTCTCTTCAGAGATGCTGCCTGTCCCGCTGAGTTACTCCAGCTTTTTGTGTCCATCTTAAACTAAAACGGAATTTCTCTGGTGCACTTACTGGCAGTAGCTTATAGGGCAAAGTAGTTCTAACGTTCGAAGAGCACAACAAAACCTTTACCTAATTGGGCACACAGCCTGATTTCCTTTGTTACAGATTCTTAGCTGGTATATTTTTGCAAATAATCTATTTATAAACTAGTGATGAATGTGATGGGATAGTTTCCGCCTAGAAAATAATTAAATTGAAGAGGAATTAATTGCTGTAGTGTATGGCTTAACGGCCTGACCCACTTACACGATTTTTTTCGGCCACTTGCCGGCACCCGTCATAGTCGCAGCCGGTCTCCGAAAATTTTCAACATGTTGAAAACCCAGCGGCGACCAGTAAAAGGTACGACTCTTTGGGCGACTACTCACCAGTAAAAGGTACGTCTCTTTGGGCGACTACCCACGACTGCTGTATGGTCGTGAGTTGTCGCCCAAAGAGTCGTACCTTTTTCTGGTCGCCGCTGGATTTTCAGCATGTTGGAAGTTTTCCGTGACCCGCTGCTGCGACTATGACAGGTGCCGGCAAGTCGCCGAAAAGAATCGCACAAGTGGGACAGGCCCTTTAGACTCTGGATCAGGAGATTAAACTGAAAATTCTGAAGTATAACTGGTCTAATTTCATCATATTGGTTTTACAATGGAGTTCTGAAGCTGATAAACTAATGCCAAATAACTGCTGCTGCATGCTTGCTAGCACATTCAATTGACTCACCTGAGTTTAGTTTCGAGATATAGCATGGGAACGGGCCATTTGACTCCCTGGGTCCATGCAGACCACCAATCAATAGTTATCTATATTCTGCTGTCACATCCACTCCCTACATAGAAATATAGAAATTAGGTGCAGGAGGAGGCCCTTCGGCCCTTCGAGCCAACACCGCCATTCATTGTGATCATGGCTGATCGTCCCCAATCAATAACCCGTACCTGCCTTCTCCCCATATCCCTTGACTCCACCAGCCCCTAGAGCTCTATCCAACTCTCTCTTAAATCCATCCCGTGACTTGGCCTCCACTGCCCTCTGTGGCAGGGAATTCCGCAAATTCACAACTCTCTGAGTGAAAAAGTGTTTTCTCACCTCAGTCCTAGATGGCTTCCCTTTTATTCTGTGGCCCCTGGTTCTGGACTCGCCCAACATTGGGAAGATTTTTCCTGCATCTAGCTTGTCCAGTACTTTTATAATTTTATATATTTCTATAAGACCCCCGCCCCCCCCTTATCCTTCTAAACTCCAGTGAATACAAGCCTACACACGAGGGACAATTGATTCTACAGGACACAATTAACCTTCAAACGCACAAGTCTTTGAGATGTGGGGAGGAAACCCAGGTGCTCGCAGAGAGAACGTTCAGTTTAGTTTATTGTCACATGAAGACTGCACACAGACATCGCCCGAGGTCAGGATCGAACCCGGATCTCTGGCGCTATGAGGCAGTTGCTCTACTCGCTGCGCCACTGTGCTGACTGTCGCTGGGGTGTGGCAGCGGTTGTAACTGACCTGCTGGTACTTTCCATTTGTAAGTGCCACCAGGCTCAGAATTAGCATGCGATGTGGGTTCCTGAGAAACTTTCCTTCATTCGACTGGAATGTATTGGCTGAGTGAGAGCTGGATAAGTATGAGGGCATGTACCTCTTTAATCTAATTGCATTTGCCTGATTGGTTTTAAGGTATTTTAGTTTTACTGTCCCTCAAAATTTAAATTCCCTCTTCAATTTCTATTACTTTTTACTACTGTGCATTCTTAAGGTGGCACGGTGGCGCAGCGGTAGATTTGCTGCATCACAATGCCAGGGACCCGGGTTCGATCCCGACCTCAGGTGCTGTCTGTACCCACTCCCTTTGACTGTGTGGGTTTTCTCCGGGTGCTCCAGTTTCCTCCCACGCTCCAAAGACGTACCGGTTTGCAGGTTAATGAGCTTTGGTAAAATTGTAAATTGTTCCTAGTGTGTAGAGCGGTGTCTAGTGTACGGGTTGATTGCCGGCCGGCGCGGATTCTGTGGACGATAGGTCCTGTTTCCCTGCTGTGTCTAACGTCTACTTTGGAACTTTGCAGGTGAGCAGCATTCTGAGTTTGCTAAGATATGAGGCATGATTTATGCAAGGCCCTTGTGCCGTGCATGTTACTCCAGCTTTTTGTGTCTATCTTAAACTAAAACTAAGCTGAATTTCTCTTGTGCACTTATTGGCAGCAGCTTGTAGGGCAAAGTGGTTCTAACGTTCGAAGAGCACAACAAAACCTTTAATTAATTGGGCACACAGCCTGATTCCTTCTGTTACAGATTCTCAGCCGGTATATTTTTGTGAATAATTTATGTGTCTCAATGTTATAAACTAGTGATGAATGTAATGGGATAGTTTACGACTAGAAAATAATTAAATTGTAAAGGAATTAATTGCTGTAGTGTATGGCTTAAGGGCCTGTCCCACTTACGCAATTTTGTTTCGGTGACTTGCCGGCACCCGTCATTAGTCGCGGCCGGTCTCCGAAAATTTTCAGCGTGTTGAAAACCCAGGGGCGACCAGTAAAAGGTACGGCTCTTTTGGGTGACTACTCATGACCATACAAGCGTCACCCCGCGCCCGCTAAATGCACAACACCGGCTGACGCTTCTAAGGCCGCCTTGGTCAAGACGAGATGGAGAGACCAGTGGAAATCAGTGGAACCATCTAGGCTCCACCAGTACATCAATGACCCCATGGATGTCCCTGGCCAGGACCTGCCCCGAAGGCAGTGGACAACCCTCAAGTGCTTGAGGACAGGCATCGGACACTATGGAGTAGCGATGAAGAGGTGGGGCCTCGTGGACAGCGAGCGCCTCCTGCGAGTGTGGGGACCCAACGCAGACAGTGGAGCACATGGTCACCAGTTGCCCCAAACACCGGCCACCGAATGGTGAACGAGGTCTGAATGACGTGGACGATGACACGTTGGCCTGGCTCGCCTCAACGGAGCTGCAGGTCTAAAAGTCATACGACAGAAGACGAAGAAGCGGCAGCGGGGTGACGCCTGTATGGTCGTGAGTAGTCGCCCAAGAGTCGTACCTTTTTCTGGTCGCCTCTGGAATTTCAACATGTTTCCGCACTCCCCCCCCCCCCCCCCCCCCCAAAGAATCACTTTGCGCAAGGTCCTTGTGCCGTGCATGCTCTGGTATTTTTAACTGGGGGTTGGGTGTAGAATACCCGAGGGTGTAGAATAGGTAAGTACATACCTAGCACATGAATCAGTGGCAAGGATTGACCCACCATTGTGGCAGCAATCTCTGACACGGTGTGGTGGTTGATTAAAACAATGAAAATAGAAATGTTTAGAATATACTCATTCTTGGAATGACATTTTAAAAAATGAGTTGTTTTTTTAAGAGAACCAACATAACGTGCAACATTATTTATATGTGCATCTCCCCCATCCCCTTGCCTCTGTTTTATTGCCCTTATAGGTGGTCCCTGCTGCCGCTGTGCTTCCTTCAGCCAGCATGTTTTTGGTTGCAGACTTCAGTGACTGCTCTCAGCTTTGCTTGCTGACCAGCTGACAGAAGCTGCACTTCTGTCGGGTGGGACTGGCGCTGCCAGTTCACCCCCGTCCCCAAATCGAGATTGAGTGAGCACTCCACTGCAAAGTGCTCCATCTGGCAGTCTGGCCAAGAATTGATGAGATTTCGCCTGCGGTAGTCTGAAGAAGGGTCTCGACCCGAGACGTCACCTCTTCCTTTCCTCCAGAGATGCTGTCTGACCCGCTGAGTTACTCCAGCTTTTTGTGTCTTATCATCCAGAGTTGATGAGGCTCCCCTCCTGTGGGGGCAGGTGAGTTGGAATGTCAGTCGATGCCTGAATTAGAACTCCAACCTCCTGATGTGTACTCCATATGTGCCTTGTTCCTGATCTACCCCCTTTTACAGACTCCTCTCTATTGTCTCCCTTACTGAGCTACGGTGGCAGGCTTTAGTTTGCATGCTAAGCTGTTAAAGAATAGACTGCATGAATACAATCCAGCCATCCACAGTGCACAGATAAAGGACAAAGTGTAACATCATTTAGTGCAAAGATTTTAGACTGCTGAGGAATTAAAACAATGTTCTTTTCAATCTATATCTACATCCTCTGATCTGCATTTCTGCTAGATGCTCCTGAAAACCAAAGCATCAATAAGTTTGCATCTGTTGTCATTTGGAACAAGGTGTACCATAAGGCAGAATGGCTGCTTGAATTAAATTGTGCACAGCAAGGCGTTTTTCCTTTGTTTCCTTTTTATACCACCAGATGTGTAATCATAATTCATTGGAGTGTGTACATAAAGAACCTCAATTAGACATTGAAGCATAAAATGAGTACTTCATCCATATAATCCTATAATGCAGTAGGTCAAAGGCGAAGAACTTTGCTCAACTGGATGATGAAGTAAAGTTTAGGAATTTCAACATTTCCTTTTAAAATAGAGCAAAAAAAAAGAGCTTGCAAATCGATTTAGCACAGTAGTTAAACGATGTGAAAACCAAGTTTAAATACAGAAAGAAATGTGTAGGAAGGAACTGCAGATGCTGGTTTACCCTGAAGAAGGGTCTCGACCCGAAACATCGCCATTCCATTCCTGAGATGCTGCCTGTCCTGCTGAGTTACTCCAGCATTTTGTGTCAATCTTTGGATGCAGAAAGGTTATATTATAAAGCTGCAACATAATGAATGTAAAGTACAAAATGAAATGTTGAAAGAATTGGGAGCCTTTTTCTTCCCTTGCACTAAAAAAAAATCATTTAAATCCCCATATTAATTGCAGATCTGAAGCTCTTCTGCTTGGAAGGATGGTGTGCTATTAAGCATTGGAATGAGAGAAGAATATTAATAAGGGAAACTAATCTTTCTTCCTTGTTTTTTTTTAAATCAGTGATCGAGGTTGAGTGGTAATGCGCACTGAATTCCTAATGCTTGTTGTGAGAATGGTTAATATTGGGGAAGGTGTTTTTCCTTCTTTGTTTTGCCTGCAATGCAGATGCTGCACAGACCTGCACACTTGTAAAGGATACGAAATGCCTGCCTATGAGGGAAGACCAGCCGAAGGTAAACTACTGTGTGCTTTGTTTTCGTACAGAGTGGCCCCGTCTCTGTACTTCCCGCCTGGGCTCAGGCGGGTGGGACAGAGCCACCTTCTCTGTTTTTTAATCAGAGTTCCCTTCTCTGCCGTTTTGTAGGATGCAGCATCTCTCTCCCTGTTCACCTGGCCTCAATTTGTGAAATACAATTGGCAGAAATACGAAGACTCCTTGTCAACTCGAAAAATAAAAACACTGTCGATGTTTGAGAGGGGAGTGAGGGGGAAGCTCGGACTGTAAATTGGGCAACGCTTAACTGCGTTCCACGCCTTCATTACCCAGAGTCATTTTAACGTGGCCGTGGGAACGCCTGTGTTTGTGGGGGCTCCTTACGTAAAGAACACTGAATTATAATTTGGCTTTCAAATAGCAATCGGTTTGACTTTTCATGATGTTCAACAAGAATGATAAGAGAGGATCAGACACTGAGGGGAAAAACCCCCCAAAATTCTGGAGTAACTCAGAGGGTCAGGCAGCGTCTCTGAAAGACATAGATGGACGTATAACTCCGTACAGGCAGCACCCGTAGCCAGGATCGAACCCAATGTCCCTACAGCGCCAGAGACCCGGCTTCGATCCAAGCTACGGTACCGTCTACACAGTTTATATGTTCTCCCCCTGACCTGCGCGGGTTTTCTCCGAGAACCTCGACTTCCCCCCACACTCCAACGACATACCGGTTTGTAGGTTAATTGGCTTGGTATAAAGGCAAACATTGGCCCTAGTGTAGGATAGATAGTGTTAGTGTGCGGGGATCGCTGGTCGGTGCGGACTAGGTGGGCTGGAGCGCCTGTTTCCACACTATCTCTAAACTAAACTAAAGATGACATTTTGTGAAGGGATCATCTATCCTTGTCCTCCAGAAATGTTGCCTAACCTGCTGAATTGCTGCAGCACTTGGCAGTGATCCCAGCTTCCATAGAATAATGTACCTACAGTTTCCCTCTTGTCTAAATTCAGGACATCCTGTACAAAACGTTTCCAGGCTGTATGATTCTATGACTCTTATCAGGTGAGATTAGTGTGGATGGGCATCTTGCTCGGCGAGGGCACGTATGCTTTACAACAACATAGCAACAGGCCCTTCAGCCCACAATGTCCACGCCAAACATGACGTGAAACTTACTCTAATCTACGACGATAGACTCAAAATGCTGGAGCAACTCAGAGGGACAGGCAGCATCTCTGGAGTGAAGGAATGGGCGACGTCTCGACCCGAAACGTTGCCCATTCCTTCTCTCCAGAGACACTGCCTGTCCCGCTGAGTTACTCCAGTATTTTGTGTCTTATCGGCGGTTTGAACCAGCACCTGCAGTTCCTTCTTACACATTTACTGTAATCTCCTCTGCCTGCACGTGATCCATATCCCTCCATTCCCTGCATATCCATGTGCCTATCTAAAAGCCACACGTTCACCTGTCCTAATGCACTTGGAAACCTTAATCAACATAATATCAGGGACTCGTCCCGAAAAGTCACCTGTTCCTTTTCTCCAGAGATGCTGTCCAGAGATGCTGTCTGACCCGCTGAGTTACTCCAGCTTTTTGTGTCGATCTTCATAATTTAACGATTAGTGGAAATTGTCGATTTTTTTGCCTTTTGGAAATTTG
Organism: Raja brachyura; assembly: GCA_963514005.1. The sequence goes on along the minus strand of OY740804.1, from coordinate 3,110,127 downwards.
CAATGAATGATTGTGACAATTCGTTTAAACCCAGTTTAGTGAGATGGGTTTGTTTGAATCGTAATTTGGCGGGTCAAACTGAAAGCGTAAACGTTTAAACAATTATGTGTTCATGTACGGAACTATCGTGGGTGGATCGACACTGCACCACGATGGCCTGCTTCTACACCTCATTATATATTATATATACTAATTTACAGAAACAGCTTCACCGCCATCCCTCCCGCAGTTGGATTTGATGCGACTGTGGAAAGCCTGCATTTGTACAGGCCCTTTAACGCAAAGAACATTGCATTATAATTTGGCTTTCAATCGGTGAATGGTGTGACTTTTCCTCAGGAATTTCAACTGACAGACAACTCTGAACCTCCAATTTTCAAGGGGTTGGATTCTGCCTTTCTGTCTGCACAAAGGCCGGTGATGGATTGGAACTGCTACATCCTAGTCCCAATCAAAGATAATCATGTAAACATTGCACTTCGAACCTTTGTCTTCCCCACACAGTGTTCTGCATCAGGGGAACGTGAAGATGCACCGGCTGCCTGGAACAAACCCACTCCCGCTACCTCACACTTAAAAAGAAAGAGCTCCGAATCAGGTCTGTGGCTTTCTACCGTCTCTCCGTCTGAGGTTCGACAACATATTTTTATTTCCAGGCTGTCCGAGTCACGCAGCGCGGAGACGGGCTCCTTGGCCACGTGCGACCAAGTTGAATCAAATGCCCAGTCAGTGCGGCTCCCATTTGCCTGCCTTTGGCCCATATCCCTTTAACCCATTGCTATCCATGTGCCCATGAACTTGAAAACCAAGAGAGTGTTAGATATAGCTCTTCGGGCTACAGAATCAAGGCATGTGGGGAGAAAGCAGGAACGGGGTACTGATTGTGGATGATCAGCCATGATCATACTGAATAGCTGTGCTGGCTCGAAGGGCCGAATGACCTACTCCTGCACCTGTGTTTTCTGGTTCCACCTGTCCAAATGTCTGAAGATTATTTTAAATACACTGAGTCATGTTTGAAATCCAAAAGTAGCAGATATAATATACTTATTATGTACTTCAATGTAATATGTATTGATAGACAAGAGGACCCGTGTTGGATGTGATTGGGGACGGAACTCTTCCCGTTGCTGGCGCCCACCATTAGCATCGAGCTTTCCTCAGGCAACTCTAGCAGGAACTAATTCTTGGCCTCTTTCTAAGAAGACGCACAACTTAGAACAGTACAGCACAAGAACAGGCCCTTCGGCCCACAATGTCTGTGCCCAATGTGATGCTGGGAGCTAGAGGTCCAGAGGCAGGAAACATGTTCCCAATGTTGGGGGGGGTCCAGAGCCAGGGGCCACAGTTTAAGAATAAGTGGTAAGCCATTTAGAACGGAGACGAGGAAACACTTTACACCCAGAGAGTTGTGAATCTGTGGAATTCTCTGCCTCAGAAGGCGGTGGAAGCCAATTCTCTGGATGCTTTCAAGATATGCGGAGAAGGCAGGAATGGGGTCCATTGATTGTGGATGATCACAGGGAATGGCAGTACTGGCTCGAAAGGCCGAATGGCCTACTCCTGCACCTATTGTCTATTGTCAATGCTTATCTGCCTGCACCGAACCCATATCCTTCCATTCTCTGCATATCTGTATGCCTATCTAAAAGACTTCCATATGCCCATCCAAAGGCCATCCATCCATGACTGTTTACCCATGACCACTGTCTCCCTCTTTGCACAGCTGCTCGCTGGTGAGATGGTTGTTTAGAAGCTCTATTAAGCCTTTTTATTTTGTTCCATTCTTGTCATTTAAAGATTATTTGTACGACATTGATTTATTTAGGAGATATGATACTTTAATCCTGAAGTTTGCAAAATGTTGAACCCAATATGTGGGTGGTGGCACGGTGGCGCAGCAGTAAAGTTGCTGCCTCACTGCGCCAGAGACCCGGGTTTGATCCTGACTACGGGTACTGTCTGTACGGAGTTTGTACGTTCTCCCCGTGACCTGCGTGGGTTACCTCCGGGAGCTCTGGTTTCCTCCCAAACTCCAAAGACATACATGTTTGTAGGTTAATTGGCTTGGTAAAACTGTCCCTAGCGTGTGTACGATACTGTTAGTGTGCGGGGATCGCTGGTCAATAGACAATAGGTGCAGGAGTAGGCCATTCGGCCCTTCGAGCCAGCACCGCCATTCAATGTGATCATGGTTGATCATCCCCAATCTGTACCCCGTTCCTGCACTTCTCCCCATATCCCCTGACTATGCTATTTTTGAAGAACCCTATCTAGCTCTCTTTTGAAAGTATCCAGAGAACTGGCCTCCACCGCCCTCTGAGGCAGAGAATTCCACAGACTCACAACTCCCTGTGAGGAAAAGTGTTTCCTCATCTCTGTTCTAAATGGCTCGCCCCTTGCCACAGGGTCGGCGGGCCAGAGGGCCTGCCTCTGCGCTGTATCTCTACACTAAACTTAAGCGATGAGCAGAGTTTGGGATAAAAGGAATGTGTTCAACTTTGTAGATGAGCCTCTAACAGATGAACACCTCGAAGCTAAGAGGCTCAGAGTGGATAATGTTTCTGATCTCTGGGACACTGCCGGACTGCCGTGGTGGTTTATTAAAACCTTGCGCACCAATTACGGAAGCAGGAAAAGCGGATCAACAGATATTCATAGCAACCAGGTGAGGCGGTTTCTATTCTCACGTACTCTGTAGCCTGTTTTTGTTTGCACATCGCACTCTTCGTGTGAACGCCCCTAATGACAACTCTTTCTCCCGAGTGGTTCAGCAGAAGCAGAAATGAGGCGACGTCAAACTTAGGGGTGTTTGAGGCACAGAACTGGTGCAGGTTCTGTCCATTAATAGGCGCATGGTCCCCCACCCATCCCCAATCAGAATTAAGGGCCTGTCCCTCCTACTCGATGTTTTTCGGCCACTTGCCGGTACCCGTCATAGTCGCAGCAGCAGGTCACTGAAAATTTTGAACATGTTGAAAATCCAGCGGCGACTTGAAAAAGATATGGCTCTTTGGGCGACTACTCACAACCATACAGGCGCCTGTATGGTCGTGAGTAGTCGCCCAGAGAGTCGTACCTTTTTCTGGTGAGTAGTCGCCCAAAATGTCGTGCCTTTTTCTGGTCACTGACTCCTGTATGGTCGTGAGTAATCGCCCAAAGAGTCGTACCTTTTTCTGGTCGCCGCTGGTTTTTCAACATGTTGAAAATTCCCGGCAACCTACTGCGACTATGGCGGGTGCCGGCAAGTCGCCAAAAAAAAATTGCGTAAATGGGACAGGCCCTTTAGAGTCATAGAGCTTCGGCCCAATTTGACCACACCGACCAACGTGTCCCATCTACACTAGTTCCACCTGCCCACCTTTGAGTCATATCCCTCTAAACCTGTCCTATCCACGTACCTGGTTATGTTGTGATGGTACCTGCCTCAACTACCTTCTTTGGCAGCATGTTCCATACACCTACCACCCTTTGTGTTAAAAAAAAGTTGCCCCTCCGATTCCTATTCCTACTCGCCTTAAACCCGTTTCCCCTGCTCTGGATACAAGACTCATTTATACAAGCTATTCCTCTCATGATCTTATACACCTCATCCTCCTGCACTCCAAGGAATGATGTCCTAGCCTTCCCAACCACTCTCCGTAGCTCAGGCTCTCGGATTCCGATCCACGGTAACTTCCTTGTAAATGATCCCATCTTTTACACAATAGGCAATAGGTGCAGGAGTAGGCCATTCGGCCCTTCGAGCCAGCACCGCCATTCAATGTGATCATGGCTGATCATCCCCAATCAGTACCCCGTTCCTGCCTTCTCCCCATATCCCCTGACTCCGCTATCTTTAAGAGCCCTATCTAGCTCTCCCTTGAAAGTATCCAGAGAACCGGCCTCCACCGCACTCTGAGGCAGAGAATTCCACAGACTCACCACTCTCTGGGTGAAAAAGTGTTTCCTCGTCTCCGTTCTAAATGGCTTGCTCCTTATTCTTAAACTGTGGCCCCTGGTTCTGGAATCCCCCAAAATTGGGAACATGTTTCCTGACTCTCGCGTATCTAAACCATTAATAATCTTATATGTTTCAATAAGATCCCCTCTCATCCTTATAAACTTCAGAGTATACAAGCCCAGCTGCTGGGCCGTTCGAGGCAGGCTTCAGGCACTCACCTTGCCTGCATGTGAACCATTAAACATGACTAGTGTTGCATTAAATCCTTGCATCTCAAGTGTTGCTGCTTCTCACCACTAGATTCTTGACAGCTGCCCGTGAAGGAGACAGACTTACCAAGCACAACAAAATGGAGGTGGCACTTAGTGGCACCATGCTAACAGACGTTGTTGATGTGGACTGCAGTGGTGCATGAATTAAATATTGAGGCAGTTTGGAAGTGATTGTCACCAACAGATGTTCTCTTCCAATGTGTTGCATTAAGTGATTAAATTAAAATTTGGGGTAGGAATGAGGCACAAAAATGCAGTCGAGTAAGACGTCATCCTAAATGTTGCATTTTGCCTCCGCAGGATATAGACACCGCCATTGTCTCTGACTCCACCGATGACCTGTGGTTTCTCAATGAACCTGCTGCTGACCAGGTCAACATGGACACCAAGTTGGACAATACTGAGTTGAAAGGGAAAGATGATTATGAGGGTGAGGTGGAGGAAGGCAAAGACCCCGATCAAACGGAGGTAGGCAGAATCTAATTCCAGACAGAAATGAACCCGGACAAATCGCCCGAATGTCGCCCTTCTCTCCGGCCCCCAACTTGCAAAGACTTGAGCTGTTGAACGGTGGGGCGGCTATTTAAATCTGCGCCTGTGCATCAATTTTAAAGATGTTTCAGTGTAACACAACGTTGAGAACCTATGGATTTGATCGTCACTGACTAAGATTGTTCATTTATATTATTTTTTTTTAAACTTGCACCCTGTGTTTTAAACAAAATGGATGAATGAAGCTTGCTTGCATTTTTGGAAAGTGTTTGTGTTGGCAGTAATGACAGCAGGTGGTTGAAGATGTTTTTATCTTGGTCGTTGTTTGCCTCAGGTTAAAAAAGTGCTCATTTCCTGCCCGGAAAGGAACCTTGCATTGGGAGTGGAAACTAAGTCCAAATAGATGCCGTAAAGGTCTCTTCTCCGAAGGCTCTATAATTTCCCAAGAGGAAAATGAGCTTGTGGGCAACTAACTCGGTTAAATGCCCTGAATTTTAGCATAAACTGCTTGCAATTCAACAAGCTCGGGTCCCAGAACACACAAGGATGAAATGGCTGGGAGCGTTTTGCTCTGGTGCAGTATGACGGCACTTCACTGAAGTAGATATAGCACCAGTTGCGTGTAGACAACTTTGCATCTAACCTCTGGCATATCACTCGGAAGTGTTCGATACTAGCACCAGGTATAAATAAATCCCAAGCCCATTATCATCCTTCAGCGTCAAAGTGAAAAGTGGGTAACCCTAAACTCAGAGCAGCCAAGGTAAGAATCGCCGTGCACCTCGCCACCGTTCAGCCACTCGCACGTTCAGCTTTAGCCGCAGTTATCTTGGTACGGGCCTGGTTGTGATTTCCCCACCTCCCTTTCAAAAGGTTATTGGAGTTACAGTATTTGAGGCGGTGAAGGACCCGCAGTGCTCGGGGGACGATACTGACACTGAGGTATCCGAAGAGGCTGACGACTCCCAAGATTCAAAGGTACGTACGGATTCAAGATTCAAATGTACAAAAATAGAACCAACGGCATATTCAATTATACAGTTATTGTACAGCTACATAGAAACATAGAAAATAGGTGCAGGAGGAGGCCATTCGGCCCTTCGAGCCAGCATCGCCGGCTTCAATTTTAACTTTTTAGCTGTAGTTGGAAGAAAGGAATGGAGAAAAGATGAGAACGAGTGAGATGTGCAAAGATAGAACCCCTAGACTACCAAAGAGTGAATAAATTAAAGAAAGAAGAGAGGAATAGAAAAAATGAAAGGACAAAAAGAGAAAGAAAGAAAAAAGTGTAGATATACCTGCCTCGCATCCCTCCCCACCCTCCCCACCCAACCTGTAATTAGATTTAAATCCAAAGATGTGTTGTGCCATACTATCCTTCTAATAAATCAATGAATGGTGTCCATGTCTTGGAAAAATGCATTTTGACCAGCTCCAGAGTTTTGCAATGCATGCTGCCATCTCAATATGTGCCAGAAAAGGTCACCCACCAGACTCGTAAACAGCATCTTTCCCTCTGAAAATCAGCCAACATACTCAATGGTCTTGTTTAAGAAAGAACTGCAGATGCTGGTAAAATCGATGGTAGACACAAAATGCTGGAGAAACTCAGCGGGTGAGGCAGCATCTGTGGGGGAGAAGGAATTTGCAACGTTTCGGGTCGAGACCCTTGCTCTTCGAAGAAGGGCCGAGACCCGAAATGTCGCAAATTCCTTCTCTCCATAGATGCTGCCTCACCCGCTGAGTTTCTCCAGCATTTTGTGTCTACTCAGAGGTCTTGTCCCACCCCGGTCACTCCCTCTTCTCCCCGCTCCTGCCCGGCAGAAGGTACAGAAGCTTGAAAGCGCGCACCACCAGACTAAGGAACAGCTTCTTCCCCTCTGCTATCAGGCTTCTGAACGGTCCTTCCATAAGCTAGGGTACTGTCCCATTCACCTCTACCCCATTGCGGACATTGGACCTTGTCTCTGGAACTGATGCGCTACGATGCTGAGAACTATATTCTACACTCTGTATCTTCCCCTTTGCTCTACTTATTGTACTTTATTGTATTGATGGATAGTATTATCTGTAGGAAAGAACTGCAGATGCTGGTTTAAATCGAAGGTAGACACAGTCTGAAGAAGGGTCTCGACCCGAAACGTCGCCCATTCCTTCTATCCAGAGATGCTCCCTGTCCCGCTGAGTTACTCCAGCATATAGTAATATCTGATCTGATTGGATAACTATCCAACTATCTTTCATTCAATCCCCCACCCCCCAACTGTGTTCCCCTATTACTTGCTAGACTTTGTCCTGCACAGTCACTCTTATCAGTCTGACAAAGAGTCCCAACCCGAAACGTCGCCCATTCCTTCTCTCTGGAGATGCTGCCCGACCCGCTGAGTTACTCCAACTCGCGTCAATATTTCTTCATTTTGCTTGAAGGTAGACACAAAATGCTGGAGTAACTCGAGTAAGTGAAGAATCATGTCGAGAGAGTTTATTGTCATGTGTCCCAGATGGGACAATGCAGCACAACACAATATGTAAACATAATACATAACGGGAGATAAAAGTTCAGTGTGTCTATGGACCATAGACCATATATGTGTGTGTATACACAATAAACAAACGGATAAAGTGCAATAGGCTGTTATGGTCCAGAGTTTGTTTGATGTCGTGTTTAATAGCCAGTGGGTGAGGCAGCATCTCTGGAGAGAAGGATTGAGCGACGTTTTGGGTCGAGGCCCTTCTTCAGACTTCATTTAGCTTCCGTGCTTGGTATAAAATGTTTTATGTTTGTTATAAACCATTGATTAGATGTATGGTTTGTAAGTTAGTGTAACTTGCAACTTAATATGGTTTGCAAGTTACACTAACTTGCAAACCATATATCTATTCAATATGTATATACATAATAATGTTATGCCAGGTATTTGTTCAATGTAACACCGTGTTGTATTTTGGCAAGTCTGCTCTGTTTCCATGTGGCTCCAAGGATCTGTGATGACTTGCGATACTTGCTTTTCCTTCTAGGACTCTTGGAAATGCACCAAATGTGGTCGGTGCAACCCGTCTCAGAAGCAGTACTGCCTACAGTGCTGGGCTCTCCGTAAAGGCTGGCACCTCAATTGTCCCAAGTTTGTACCTTGCGCTTCGGAACCCTCCATTGTTGGCTTTGTGGAAACCGAGGACGGTGAAGGGATCGACGTTCCCGACTGCCGGCGCTCCATCTCGGAGCCGCTGCCTCGGACCGAGGAAGCCAAACACAAGGACAAGGGGAAGCACCCCCAGTGTCGCTCCTCCGGCTTCCCCACGGATAGACGCCTGCAAGCCTCCACCTCGAGCGACAGCTTACACGGGAGTAAAGAGGAGCTGGGATCTTCGGGTGAAGAAACGAGGTTGAAATCGGAGGGGTCCTTGCAGCAGCAGAGGAGCCGCTTGGGGCCCTGCATTCTGTGCGGCCTGCGTCCCAGGACCGGCAATATCATTCACGGGAAGACGGGACACCTCGTAGCGTGCTACGCCTGCGCCAAAACGCTGCACAAGCGCAAACTGCCCTGCCCTGTCTGTGTGCAGCCAATCAGTACTGTCATTAAAACCTTCGTAGGCTGAGCGTCTTGCTTGGATAGATTCCAGGAAGAGGCGTAGAACGGAACGTGAAGCATAACCACACGGCTTTCAATCTCCCGGAGCAGAGCTACTCTCAACCCCGAAACGTCACCTGTCCATGTTCTCCAGAAATGCTGCCTGTCCCGCTGTGCTCCGTGAGACATGCAATGTGTGTCTTATCTTCGGTTTAAACCAGCATCTGCAGTTCCTTCCTACGCAAACTCGGATTCCAGATCCACCAGCCTTCTGCAGTCGCAACAAGTGGATGTAATGGAAGAGACCAGTTCCTCCAGACAAGCTGCTTGTTTCGATCCTTACCAGGCAGTGTTTTGCCATGAACATACTGCCCTGGTTTCTCAACATAGCTCAACAAACACTGCCGGGGGGGGGGGGGGAGGAGACAAGCACCTTTCCAAGCTCCTCTACGTAAAGACTTAATTAACCGTGATCGAATTACCAAGACCTTATACTTTGTTTTTGCTGCTTGAGTGGGTGACATTTAACATTAATTTGCCAGTTCAGCCAAACTGCCGCAGAGGTGAGATGAAAGTTAAGTATTTTGAGGATTTCACAAGATGGGATGCTCCAACGTCGGATCTCAGTGAGGAATTAACCGCGTTATTTATTTGCACAGTTTCGGGAGCAGTGTCCAGCTCTTTGTGAATAGTACAGACACAAAAATCGTTTGCCACAATCTTTTTTTAAAGTTTAGTTTGTTAAATATGTGCAAAATTAAAAAGTTGGCTAGGGTGATACTTGGATATAGGTTCAAAGATATATATATATATCTATATATAATTATACCTTCGCTGGAGACCCAAGATATTTTCCTCTTGCGCTGGCTAGAAGGATAGCATTGTATTTCGCGCTGTTAAGTGCCCCCATCACATTCGTTAACCAGAATGGAGAAGACATGGTCGCTGTTGAATTCTAAAAACACTAATGTCGTAATCAGTATTAAGCTATCAGTAGCAAGAGGGTTCCATGTACATAAAGCTGCCTAGAAACATGTGTGTTCATATGTTTTAGGAGCAGATTTAGGCTATAGAAACGTAGAAAAACAGGTGCAGGAGTAGGCCATTCAGCCCTTCGAGCTAGCACCGACATGCCATATGATCATGGCTGATTGTCCAAAATCAGTGCCTCATTCCTGCTTTCTCCCCATATCCCTCGATTCCATTCATCCCTAAGAGCTAAATCTAACTCGCTTGAAAACATCCAGTGAATCAGCCTCCACTGCCTTCTGTGGCAGAGAATTCCACAGATTCACAACTCTCTGGGTGAAAACGTTTTTCCTCATCGCCGTCCTAAATGGCCGACCCCTTATTCTTAAACTGTGTGTGACCCCCTGACCCTATCGACCCATCTAGTCTACTCTGCCATTTTAATCGTGGCTGATCTATCTCTCCCTCTCGGTCCCATTCTCCTGCCTTCTCCCCATAACCCTTGACAATCTATCTAATCCAGAATCTGTCAATCTCCGACTGAAAAAATATCCATTGACTTGGATTCTGTGGCGATGAATTCCACAGATTCACCACCCTCTAACTAAAGAAATCCCCGTCATCTCATTTCTAAAGGCACGCCTTTCCAGTTTCCCTTCTGGGGCTGTGGTCTCTGGTCCAAGACTCTCCCACTAGTGGAAATATTCTACCCACATTCACTCTATAGAGTGTGAGAAGATACCAGTGCATTTTAGTTCAAAGTCTTCACCAGTAACGGGGCCTGTCCCACTTTCGCGACTTTTTCAGCGACTTGCCGGCACCCGTCATGGTCACAGCAGGTGGCCGAAAATTTTCAACATGTTGAAAATGCAACGGCGACCAGAAAAAGGAACGACTCTTTGGGCGACTACTCACGGCCATACAGTCGTCACCCCCGCGGCTATATATCGCGTAAGTGGGACAGGACCTTAAGGGGCCTCTTTACCCTGAAGCCAGCAAGCACTATGATGGCGGAGATGCCACCAAATGTAATTCTGGTTTGCAAAGAATTGTAACAATCCTATTATATTTGGAACACTTAAGAATTTGAGTTGATGTCCCAGCAGAAGTGTTGGGATTGTGCTAACACCGAAGGGAATATTTTCTCGTACACCCGACAACGGATGTGTAGCCAGTTCACAGTTTTATCTGTGTTTTGACATGGTATTGAAATAGAGCTTTGCGAAGAATTATTTTTGGAGAATGATAAAGTCTGCACTGCCGTTGTGTCTGACAGTAGGCCAGCACAATATCCTTCTCATTGAGCTCACGGCCAAAACCTCTCACATTTAGATGTTCGATTTACCTGCAAATACCAGTGAAAGAAAATGTACAGCTCAACGTTAATAAAATATTTGACTATTTATTATCAAACCTCACTGCCTCTTATTTAACCGTTTGTCAGTTCTTTTTTGTCAATGTGGAATTTGTCATTTACAAAATAACAACTCGGGCAAGACACCACGGCGGCACGGTGGCGCAGCGGTAGAGTTGCTGCCTCACAGCGCCAGAGACCCGCGTTCCATCCTGACCACGGGTGCTGTCTCTTAAAGGAGCTGGGCTCTTAAAGATAGCGGAGTCAGGGGATATGGGGAGAAGGCAGGAACGGGGGATCTGATTGTGGATGATCAGCCATGGTCACATCGAATGGCGGTGCTGGCTCGAAGGGCCGAATGGCCTACCTCTGCACCTATTGTCTATTGTAGTTGAGGCTGGGACTAGCCCAACAGTTAAGAAACAGACAGGTACATGGATAGGACGGGTTTGGAAGGATACGGACCAAACGCAGGCATGTGGGACTGGTGTAGATGGGACTTATTGGCCGGTGTGGGCAAGTTGGGCCGAAGGGCCTCTTTCCATGCTGTACAACTGACTCTTTGACTAAACTTAAGGACACATTTCACATTCTTAAAGATACACAGTACAAAATGCTCAGAAATTGCTTAAAAATAATAAAATTTCACTAAATGTAATCGGGAATAAAATGAACAATTTGTGTATTATTCAGGAATCATGTACGTTCAATAACTGCTGAACAGGGTAAAGCCATTTTAGCTCCCATTAAGAATTGTACTCACTGCGACATTCAGATGGGGAAGAACTTGAAAGGCAATGTTACTCAAGTCCACTTGGTGGCACCAACTGCACACCTTTGTAAAGGAAAGTATTTGGAACAGTGCTCAAAATCAAAGACCAGGCTCATTAGTTGCCTCCAGTGAAAGACTCTCCATTTCTTAGGGTGGCATGGTGGTTTAGCGGTAGAGTTGCTGCCTCACAGCGCCAGGGACCCAGGTTCGATCCTGACTACGGGTTGCTGTCTGTACGGAGTTTGCACGTTCTCCCTGTGACCCGCGTGGGTTTTCTCTGGGAGCTCTGGTTTTCCTCCCACACTCCAAAGATGTACAGCTTTGTAGGTTAAGTGGCTTGGTGTAAGTGTAAACTGTCCCGAATGTGTGTAGGATAGTGTTAGTGTGCAGGGATCGCTGGTCGGCACGGACTCGGTGGGCCGAAGGGCCTGTGTTTCCGCGCTGTATCTCGCTGAACTAAACTAAATAGAAAGCACAATAAGTACCGAGCAAAGCACTCGATTAATACATATTTCCTCCTCTCACATTAAAGCTACTATCCTCTAGTTTAGTTTAGAGATACAGGATCTTCGGCCCATCGAGTCCGCGCCGACCAATAAATAATAAATAAATAAAATACCAAGCGATGTGCTGGAGGAGCTCAGCGGGTCAGTCGGCATCTATGGTGACGGACCCGCTGAGCAGGAATGGAGAGGCGGTGTTTCGTGCCGGGACCCTTGTTCAGTCTGAAGAAGGGTCTCGACCCGAAACGTCGCCTATCTCCTTCGCTCCTTAGATGCTGCTGCACCCGCTGAGTTTCTGCAGCTTTTTGATTGTAGTCGGGGGGGGGGGAGCAGGACTAAGACTGGCGAGTGATAGGTGGGTACAGGTGAGGAGGAGGGGTGTGATAGGCAGGTGGGTGGAGTAAGTGACAAAGGATTGGGATGATCAGGAGACAACAGGTTGTCGGATGAGGGGAAGTAAAGCTGGGGGGATGGATATGAGTGGAGGCAGGAGGGGGAGGCAGGAGTGGTGGGTGGGATAATGGGTGCACACCAGGGTGTGGGGCAAAGGATGGCGGGGGGGGGGGGGAAGGGTGGGTGTAACTGAACATTGCCAATACTGTTGGGGTGAAAGCTGCCCTAGTGCAATCTGAGGTGCTGTCCCTCCAGTTTGCGTGTGGCCTCATTCTGCCACAGGCCCGTCTGAAGCAGGGTTTCGGATCCCCGATACATCGCCTGTCCATCCCCTCCACAGTCGCTGCTTGACCAGCCGATTTACTCCAGCATTTTGCCTTTTGCTCATGATTCCAGCATCTGCAGTCTCTTGAGCCTCCGTAATAAATACTGGCCGGGACAAAGACATTCCGCATCACAGCACGGTTTAGGAACAGCCCGAAGTTGGAGAAGGCAAGAAATCTCACGGAGTTGTGGAGGCAGCCCAGACCGTCACGCACAAACCAATGAAACCCTCCCCACCATCGACTCCATCTACACCTCACGCTGCCTCGGCAAGGCCAGCAGCATCACCCCGGCCACTCCCCCTTCTCCCCTCTCCCTCGGGCAAGAGGTACAGAAGTGTGAAAACGAACGCACACCTCCAGATTCAGGGACAGTTTCTTCCCGGCTGTTATCAGGCAACTGAACCGTCCTCTCACAACCAGAGAGCGGTGTTGAACTACTATCTACCTCATTGCTGACCCTCGGACTATCTTTGATTGGATTTTACCTTGTACTAAACACGTTTCACGTGATTCAATAGACAACAGACAATAGGTGCAGGAGTAGGCCATTCAGCCCTTCGAGCCAGCACCGCCATTCAATGTGATCGTGGCTGATCATCCCCAATCAGTACCCCGTTCTTGCCTTCTCCCCTGACTCCGCTATTTTTAAGAGCCCTATCTAGCTCTCTCTTGAAAGCATCCAGAGAACCGGCCTCCACCGCCCTGAAGGGAAAAGGATTCCCTTGATCCTGTATCTGTACACTGTGGACGGCTCGATTGTAATCGGGTCTTGTCTTTCCGCTGACTGGTTAGCTTGCAACAAAAGCTTTACACTGCACCTCGGTACACGTGATAATAAACTAAAGTCAAACTCAAACTGGATAAGCTGTGGATCCAAGACCAATTAAAGAAATGGCGTAGATGTCCATCAGTAGCGACTCCACTCCATTTGTGGAAACAATTTCACTTCATCGCATACCTTCAGCAGGATCCCCCACCCACCCCACCCCAGCCAGACTCTCGAAACATAGACAATAGGTGCAGGAGGAGGCCTTTCGGCCCTTCGAGCCAGCACCGCCATTCAATATGATCATGGCTGATCATCCAGAATCAGTACCCCGTTCCTGCTTTCTCCCCATATCCCTTGATTCTGTTAGCCCCAAGAGCTAAATCTAACTCTCTCTTGAAAACATCCAGTGATTTGGCCTCCACTGCCTTCTGTGGCGGAGAATTCCACAGATTCACAACTCTCTGGGTGAAAAGGTTTCTCCTCATCTCTGCTTAGAGCTCTCTCGTACCTGTATTAAGGAGGCAATTCAACACACCTGAGCAATCACAAACACCTGTGAAGCCACGTGTCCCAAACATTATGGTGCCCTGAAATGGGGGGGGGACTATGTATAAACACAGCTGTAATTTCTACAAGGTGAAACCAAAATTTATAAAAATGGCCTTTAATAAAATCTGACAATGTGCACTTTAACCACATGTTTTTTTTTTCTATTACAAATCTCAAATTGTGGAGTACAGAGGCAAATAAATAAAGGATGGGTCTTTGTCCCAAACATTATGGAGGGCGCTGTGCTATCTACCTCATTGGTGACCCCTGGACTATCTTTGATGGGACTTTGCTGGCAGGAACTAAACGTTATTGCCTTATCATGTATCTATCTGCACCCTGTGGACGGCTCGATTGTAATCACGTATTGTCTTTCTGCTGACTGGTTAGCACGCAACAAAAAGCTTTTCTCACTGTACCTCGGTACACGTGACAATAAACTGAACTAATTACGTGCAGGAAGGAGCTGCAGATGCTGGTTTAAACCGAAAACAGACACACAAAGCCGGGGCAACTCAGCGAGCGTCTCTGGAGAGAAGGGATGTGTGGAGTTTCGGGTCGAGGTAAACAAATTAAATAGATTCCTTCCACATTTCATAATTATCCCATAAGGTCCAGCGCTGACCCACCAGTAACAGAGACACACACAGTTTCCATTCCTCTAGATTCTTTATTGGTATTTACTCAATTGACATCGTGTCTGAACTTTGCTTGACGGGAAGAGGAGAGATAGAGAGATAGAGATAGATAGAGTGAGATAGAGTGAGAGAGAGAGAGACCACCTTCATTTACTACAATCTTCCATAACAAACACATTCCATCTAAGCTTGAAAATAAGAGAGATCACAATCACAGAGCTATTTGCATAATTCAAAATAAACAAAGACATTAATTTATTTACAACAGGATAAAAAAGTTATCCATAAACCGATGGAGAAATATTTATTCTTTTTAATACAAGAAGATTGCAGGATACATTATTTCTTTATGATTCACAAATGCAGGCTTTTGTAAAAAAATACTCTGACTTTCCTCGTGTCACGCTGTCTGAAGTCTCAGGAAACATTGACGATTTTTGTTACATCTTTTAGCGTTTTTTTCTTCCCAACTGAATGTACTCGCCATTGGATGTCGTGTGATCCGGAAGAAGCTGTTTTGACTAATTCATTCCATCACAAGAATCATATAAATACATGCAGAACGTTTTACATAGAGGTTATATTACTGGTAATAGGAGGAAAAATATCAAAATGCAGGATAAAGCGTTAGCACTCCAAGCTGAGTACACATTGCTCAGATCCACCACAGTACACCATGCATACCACATCATTATTCAGTCATTTCCTAAAATTTTTCAAAGTTTTCATTTTAAATTTTTATTTTTATTACAAAAATACCAGTGTGCACCGACCGCACTGGCCTACTGGACGCTGCAATCTTGCCCTTCAACTGCGCTTTAAAGAAACGGCTTTAGCTTCGCTAGTGAGTTTTGTTGAAGGATGGATTTGTTCAAAAAAAGATATTTATACATTGACTTTTGCCATCGCGGTAAAATCCCTTCCCCGGACCGCCTCGAATAACAACGACTCCCCAAACTCAGCGCTCATCCGCTCACCCAGACAGACCAAAGTTGCCCATTGCTATTTCCCCAAATCAGTATTGTGTTTATTTGGGGGAAAAAAACGCCTTAGGAGGGGGGGGGGGGGGGGGGAGACCGTTTTATCGTTTTAAATTTGTTTCACAGAAGTTGGAGAACGGTGGTGGCAGAATTGAGAGCCAGGCGCATTTGTTTAAACATTCCCTTAGTTCCTATGTGAAGGGTGAAGAGGGGCAGACCTTTCCCGCACAGTTGGTGAGCAACGACACATTGCACTGATAATCTGCTGCCTTGGTTTGTGGAGGAGGCCGCGTGTAAGACGCTCACATTAGAGTTAATACGTTTCCCATCTTTCAAGAGTTAAGTTAGCAAAGCCGCACTATTTTGTTTAAATGCTTATTGAACAATAATAAACACCTTTAAGCTACAGCACCGTACAGTTCTTTTAAAATTCAATAGTGTGTGTAATTTTTATACTTTTTGTTTGTTTAGTGTCGCTCACTTTTAAATTAAGCCCAGAGGATAGAATATATTTATACATAGAAAGAGAATTGTACAAAGAGCAACCAAAATTCTCAGACCGATTTAATATCAACAAAATGTATATAAAAATACTTCAAAAAAAAAAATGAGCACATTTTTATAAGCAAAGATGTTCCAAATGACAGGCAGTAGATGGGACGTTAGAATTCCTACTGATGGTCATCATATCCAGGTGGAACAGCTTTGGGGCGCTTACATGCATATATCCCACTGCATCACCTCTTCTCTCAGTTTCATTACTTATAAGTTACCTTTTTTTCCCCCCCTTAATCAAAACTGGTGCTTCATAAAGGAAAAAACAAGGGTTCGCTGAAGTGAATAAGTTAGTTATTTACACAGAGTTAACAAAATGAACCGCCTTACAGTCGACTCCAGAATCTCGCACTAGTTTCTTCTTTTCTACTGCAATGAGAGGTGAAAGGGGGGAGGTGCTTCAACGCTAGGGGGGGGGGGGGGGGGGGTTGGTTGGACGTTAAGATCGGGGATTTGCTCGGAGAGTTGGTGAAGCAACAGGTAACCCACCCAGGCAGACAAAAAACAAACCAAATCAGCTTTTGGGAAGAACAGCAGCCAACACCGACGACATTGAGATATATTTTATACGTTTTTTTAAACAATGACAATTTGAAAAATTAAAACACACACACACACACACACACACTTCTAGGCCAGGACAAAGATGTTTGGAGAACTCAACAAAAAAAAAGCATTTCAAGAAACTGGCAGCCCCCTCCCCCCCCCCAACACACACACCACCATTGTGTTTTAAGGGGCTGTCCCACTGAGGTGATTTGTTGGGCAAACACTGCAACATTTTCAACATGTTGGGAGATTTTTCGGCGACAGTGGAGGCAGTTTTTGCTGCCGTAGGTTGGCGCCAGGGGTTGTTGGTGGAATTCCATTAAAACTAGTCCCTGGCAGTCGTGCTGTCCCACTTACGCGACTCTTTAGGAGACTTCCAGGGACTCGTTTTCCTGGAATTCACCTACGATACCCAGCGACAACCTACGACGGTGCCTACGGCGACAGGAATCGTTGCCGCTGTCGCTGAAATCGTTCCAGCATGTGGAAGATTTTGCAGCAGTCGCCTGTAGTCGCCCCCAGAAAAATAGCCACAGTGGGACAGGTCCATGAACCGATTCTATCATTACTCGCTGCCACAGAGCTCATCAGGCTGGCATTGAATGCAGAAGGATACACCTTTTGGAAGCTAGGAATTAAAATGTACACTCCTTAAAAGTCTGTGCTGATCAGGTGGATGTGGGTGGAGGGGCTGAAATTTCATTTACAATTTCATGAAAAACATTTAAAACACTATTGGTCCCAAAAAACCCTGTGTGTAAACAAGTCCCTCGTTCCACGTCAATCCGTCAATTACCATCTCCAGTAGAGTCATCAAATTAGGTTGTAGAGTCATCGAAACACTGTCTCTCAACCACTCGCCAAGCCAGCCTTGGGAAGTCCTCACTTGGCATCCCGGACAGCAGATGTTAGAAACACTTAACATGAAACCCTTTTGTAAGGCAGACATAATGTGTAGGAAGGAACTGCAGATGCTGGTTTACACCAGAGATAGACACACAATGCTGGAGTAACTCAGCGGGACAGGCAGCATCTGTCTCCCTTTCATTCAGTTTAGTTTGGAGAAGCAGTGCGGAAACAGGCCCTTCGGCCCACCAGGTCTGCACTGACCAGCGATCCTTAACTCTATCCTACACACACACTGGGGACAATTTACACTTGGACCAAGCTACAAACCTGTACGGCTTTGGAGTGTAGGGGGGGACCGAAGATCCTGGAGAAATCCCACGGGGAGAACGTGCAAACTCCGCACAAACAGCGCCCGTGGTCGGGATGGAACCCGGGTCTCCGGCGCTGTGAGGCGGCGACTCTACCGCTAGAGAAGGAATGGGTGACGTTTGGGGCTGTGACTCTTCTTCAGACTGAGAGTCGGGGGAGAGGGAGCAAACAGAGATATGGAAGGTTAAGGTGTGAAAATGACACATCTTAGGGGACAGAGATCAAGGCAAATGGAAAAGATCGTTGTTTAGCCGATCAATTGATCAAATTTAATCAGGAGGGACTAGTTGGAGACTACAATGGGGGAAGGATGGAGAGAGAGAGAGATCAAGGGTCGCTGGAAGTTAGCGAAGTCAATATTCATATTGCATAGACACAAAATGCTGGAGAAACTCAGTGGGACAGGCAGCATCTATGGAGAGAAGGAATAGGCGACGTTTCGGGTCGAGACCCTTTGGGTCTCGACCCGAAACGTCACCTATTCCTTCGTTCCATTGATACTGCCTCACCCGAAATGTCACCTATTCCTTCCTTCCACAGATGCTGCCTCACCCGCTGACTTTCTCCAGCATTTTTTGTCTACCTTCGATTTTTTTTCCAGCATCTGCAGTTCTTTCTTCAACAGATTATTGGCGACAGATCACCTCCGTTACATAAACCACGGACAGTCCACAGGGGCGATCTAACCATTGTGGGTATTGTACCGTCCATCAGCTCACAGTATCTGGAGTCGCTGCGAGTGGCTTTAAACTGGGCCATGCATGCTGCTCTTTATAGATCACCCTGAAAGCCCGCAGTGTTTAATGCCACACTGCGGCTAACCTGCCAACATGCATGGGGGACATTCTGCTGCATTCTAAAATTAGGCCTCGCAGCAAAATGACTCCAGAGTTGAAAATGACTAGCTCGTAGTTTCGATCATTCCGGGGGGAAAAAGAGACCTCTGTTACATATCTGTGGGAAACCAGGACAAGACCAGGGGACAGTGACTGGGAGTAGTTTGCACACGATCCCGTTGCGAATTTCCTTCGTCGATAACAATCCGGGGATGGGCGCAATTGATCAGTGCGGGTGTCGGGGGGTTCACAGGGAGAAGGCAGGAGAATGAGGTTGAGAGTTAATCTCACTGTGTATGTGATGAGTAGAGTGATTGACTGATTGAGTGAGAGATAGATCAGCCACAGATCTAGGGCTCTTAGAGCTAGATAGGGCTCTTATAAGTGTATATGTATGTATAATATATATACATATAATATTATTAAGGGCTTGGACACACTAGAGGCTGGAAACATGTTCCCGATGTTGGGAGAGTCCTGAACCAGGGGCCACAGTTTAAGAATAAGGGGTAAGCCATTTAGAACGGAGACGAGGAAACACTTTTTCTCACAGAGAGTTGTGAGTCTGTGGAATTCTCTGCCTCAGAGAAGGCGGTGGAGGCCGGTTCTCTGGATGCTTTCAAGAGAGAGCTAGATAGGGCTCTTAAAGATAGCGGAGTCAGGGGATATGGGGAGAAGGCAGGTACGGGGTACTGATTGGGGATGATCAGCCATGATCACCTTGAATGGCGGTGCTGGCTCAAAGGGCTGAATGGCCTACTCCTGCACCTATCGTCTATTGATCACATTGAATGGCGGTGCTGGCTCGAAGGGCCAAATGGCCTACTCCTGCACCTATCGTCTATTGATTGAGTGGTGGAGTAGACTGGATAGGGCGAATGGCCTAATTCTGCTGGTAGAACATGTGAATGGACAGGGAGAGCCCAGTTCCATATTGTGGGGGGTGAGGGTTGTGCCTGGTTTTGTTTCCAGCCAGATGTTTAGCACATCTGCCCTCGAACCTCCTCCCTGCTTGGAATGTCTGAAGTGAAATTTCTGACAGGCTTTTATTCATGGATACTGGATCCAAAACCACACTGGACGGCCACTAGTGGTGACAGGAGTGGAAGGCAACCTCATCCCCATTACACAGCGACATCTTCACCAGATTAAAGCTGTCCAGGGTCTGAGCTCCCCAGAGGAGCGTGGGTGAAGCTCAACACACTTGGTACTGGAGTTGGCCGTTTCACCGCCAGCGTGTGACGATGGGGACTCCCTCCGCCAGAAATGCGGAGCAGAACAACACACGGCCAACCATGCCATCTCTGGGTGCCCGCTCTACCATCCACCAAATGGAACTCCGTCAGGGCCTGGCAGACGTTGACGCCAACAGAGGCAACAACTAGCTGCTCAACACCCAGCGCGAGATCTAACTATTCCTGTGGTTCATGTTTCATTCGCAAGAGGCGGCTGCTGGTGGGACTTCCCTGGTTCTACTGTCAGACTGCCTGGACCAGAGAACCAGACGGTCGCCAGTCCGCACACCCTTGCTGCAGGGACGATTAAGTTCTGTCGCGTTGTGTACGGGTGACGGTAATAAACCAACGGCCCATTGCGCAGGAGGGAATATTCCCCGCGAAGATAAATGGCCCATCAACAGTGGGCAACGGACATTCGCCATCCTGCAGCTTGCCAGGCTTGTGACAAAGGTCCCAGCGGCAACTCCTGTCTCCAATGAGGTCTGGGGCATTCTGCCAACAAGCATTCTTGGGCTGTTCCCCCCTACCCACCCCTAAACATTTAGTGTCTGGCTCACAACATGCAGTTGGCTGTCCTCAGCTCTCAAGTCATCGTGGATCGTTTTTCCGCTAACTGGCGACAAAAAAAGCTTTTCACTCTACCTCGGTTCACGCGACAATAAACTGAAACTGAGAAAGGACATCGACCTGAAATTTCTCTCTCCCTCTCTGTAGATGCTGTCCAACCTGCTGAGTATTTTCCAGCAAACACCACCAGATTCCACAACAGCCTCTTCCCCTTCTTTAGATATTCGGGACAAATTTCCGATCTTCCAACCTATCCCTTTGTAGCCCTTGCACTTTTCTTCACTGCACTTTCTCTATGGCTGCAACACTCTAGTCGGCACTCTGTTTTTTTTCTCCTTTGCACAATCTGGCGGACTCGTGTGGGTCATGATCTGACTGCACCACAGCAAAAATAACTGTTTTTCGCTACATCATGATACAGGTGAGGATAATAAAACCATTATTTCAGATATCCTCCATCTATACAATGTTGTGTCTGCAGAAACAATAAAAAAAACTGCAGATGTCGGTTTGTACCAAAGATAGGCGCAAAGTGCTGGAGTAACTCAGCGGGTCAGGCAGCGTCTGTGGAGAAAGAGTTTGAAGTAAGAATTTCATTGTCCCGTCTGGGACATAATGACAATAGAATACACTTGAGCCTTGAGAAGGGTCCCGAAATGTCCCCCATCCCCCTCTCTCCACAGATGCTGCCTGACCCGCTGAGTTACTCCAGCACTCTGTGGTGTTATGTGTCTGCTTTGATTCCAAGAGTACGGTTCAGTTTACGGGACTGACATATAATGAAAGAACGGGTCGACTGGGCTTGTATTCACTGGAATTTAGAAGGATGAGAAGGAATCTTATAGAAACATATAAAATTCTTAAAGGATCGGACAGGCTTGATGCAGGAAAAATGTTCCCCATGTTGTGGGGGGGGGGGGGGGGGGGGGGGAGTCCAGAACCAGGGGTCACACACAGTTTAAGAATAAGGGGTCGGCCATTTAGGACTGAGATGAGGAAAAATTTTTCCACCCAGAGAGTTGTGAATCTGTGGGATTCTCTGTCACAGAAGGCAGTGGAGGCCGATTCACTGAGAGAGTTAGATTTAGCTCTTAGGGCTAACGGAATCAAGGGATATGGGGAGAAAGCAGGGACGGGGTACAGATTTTGGATGATCAGCCGTGATCATATTGACAATAGGCAATGGACAATACGTGCAGGAGTAGGCCATTTGGCCCTTCGAGCCAGCACCGCCATTGAATGGCGGTGCTGGCTCGAAGTGCCGAATGGCCTACTCCTGCACCTATTTTCGATGTTACATCCTCAGTTCTTCCTGACCCACGTTTTCTTGCTTCTTTGCTGACAATCGTTCCATAAATAGACACAAAATGCTGGAGTAACTCAGCGGGACTATGGTGGCGATAAGCGTGCAACTAGAGAGGGACAGAAAATGGAATAAGGTGGGCACAAAATTCTGCAGCGGCACGGAGAGGCTGAATGAAGTACAAGGCTGTCCTCGTTTATTCAGTACACGTGACAATATTAAACCACTAGAGACTGATTCTGGTGTTCTGACTTGCATCACCTGCAAATAACCCTGAGAAGAAAATAGCAAGTCCCTGCCTGATAGGAATGATCCTGAAGGAAGCTTCAGGAAGGTTGTCACGAAACGCTGGAGTAACTCAGCGGGTCAGGTAGCGTCTCTGGAGTAAAGAGGTGACGTGTTGGATTGAAACCCATTTTCAGAAGGTTCGCAAGGTTTACAGGGGGATAGGAGCCGTGAGTCTGTGGAATTCTCTGCCTCAGAGGGCGGTGAAGGCCGGTTCTCTGGATGCTTTCAAGACAGAGCCAGATAGGGCTCTTAGAGCTAGATAGGGCTCTTATAAGTGTATATGTATGTATATTATATATACATATAATATTATTAAGGGCTTGGACACACTAGAGGCTGAAAACATGTTCCCGATGTTGGGGGAGTCCTGAACCAGGGGCCACACACAGTTTAAGAATAAGGGGTAAGCCATTTAGAACTGAGATGAGGAAACACTTTTTCTCACAGAGAGTGGCGAGTCTGTGGAATTCTCCGCCTCAGAGGGCGGTGGAGGCCGGTTCTCTGGATTCTTTCAGGAGAGAGCTAGATAGGGCTCTTAAAGATAGCGGAGTCAGGGGATTTGGGGAGAAGGCAGGAACGGGGTACTGATTGGGGATGATCAGCCATGATCACATTGAATGGCGTTGCTGGCTCGAAGGGCCGAATGGCCTACTCCTGCACCTATTGTCTATTGTTGAGCAGACTAGGACTCTATTCCTTGGAGTACAGGAGGATGAGGGGTGATCTTATAGAGGTGTACAAAATCATAAGAGGAATAGATGGGGTTAATGCTGGGAGATGGGAATCAAGGACCAGAGGACGTAGGCTGAAGAGGTGGCAGGGAAAAGATTTGATCGGAAGCCGAGGGGGGTCTTCTTTACATTGAGGGTGATGGGGTGGGAGATTGCAACCATAATGAATGGATGAAGTAGTTGAGGCATGGACAACCCCAATCTTTAGGAGACAGTTAGACAGGTACATGGATAGGACAGGTTTGGAGGGATATGGTCCAAACGCGGGCAGGTGGGACTAGTGTAGCTGGGACATGTTGGCCGGTGTGGGCAAGTTGGGCTGAAGTCTGACTCTCTCTATAACTCTATGAATTGGCAGCAATTTGTTGGACTCTTGGTCAGACGTTGGCTTGGAATTTGGACGGAATGAAAGAAATTTGGTTTGTCACTGATCTCAGAAGGGCCCGAGCGGACCTCAGCTCCAGCGGTTCCAGATGTGGACGGTAATGGGGCAAATGCTCTGTGCAGTGTGACCCAGGCCAGCCTCAGACAGGGGTTACCGTACCAGGGAATTGGGCAAGTCCCACTCGCGCATGGAGACAGGAGCTGGGATATACCTCGTCTCAATCGCAATGGACAGCTGGCTGACGGGAAGTGAGCAGTAAATCAGGCAGCCACACCAGACCGCCCCGTCCCCAAATAAAGACAAAGACACTAGTGCATCCCCCCTCCATCCAGACCCCACACTGTTAATGCTGAAGCAAGGAACTGCAGATGCTGGTTTACAAAAAAAGACACAAAGTGCTGGAGCAACTCACCGGGTCAGGCGGCATCTCTGGAGAACGTGGATAGGTGATGTTTTGGGTCGAGACCCTTTTTTAAAACTTTCTCCTTCATGCCCCCCCTCCCCCACCTTCCCTTTACTAGAATCAGACTGAAGAAGGGTCCCGACTCCACAGATGCTGCCTGACCCGCTGAGTTACTCCAGCACTCTGTGAAACGTCACCTATCCACGCTCCCCACAGATGCTGCCTGACCCGCTGAGTTACTCCAGCACTCTGTGAAACGTCACCTATCCATGTTCTCCACAGATGCTGCCTGTCCAGCACTCTGCGTCCTCTCACCGTTAGTGCCTCTGGTCTCAGGGTTGTTCTGATCATTTCCCAGCCGAGTCTGCAGCATAACAGTAAGCCTGACAACACCTATCACATCTTGCCTGAGCTGGGAAGAAACCTTTAGTGTCCCACATAGAAAGCAGCAGACACAATAAAAGCAATGGAATCTAATTAAATGAAAAAAAAAAAAAAAAAATCGTGCGAAACGTGAGAAAGATAAGAGTTGGACATGCTGACGTCCACCCTGGTCCGTCACCCACCCACCCATCCCGCCCGCCCACCCGCCCGACAGCTGCAAGCATCATGATGCCAGATGCCGAGATCACAACCTTTGGCTTTTCCACCCCCCCCCCCCCCCCAAACTAAACCTCACGTCTTGTGAGCTGCATCGATGTTGGTGACGTTAAGTAAAAGCCTTAATATAAATGAGACTTATCTTGGAGAGTGAGTCACATTCGGTGGATGCTTCTGGCTGGGCAGGTTGGTCCGTTCTCAAACCTCACATGGCGTTTTGCGTCGATGGGGCCAGAATCATTCCCTCTTCTCACCCCGTACACAGGGTGGTTTAGGATTCCTCCCCACCCCCCACCCTCCCCTTGACTATTTGCCAACTAAAGTACATTTTTTTGTTTTCGTTTTTAGACTTCCTGCAATGACCAGCGGTGGGGACGGTGGGGAAAGCTGAGAGTCCGGGAGGGGTTTGGGGGGGGGGGGGGGGGGAGGGGGTCAGACGGACGTCTCCAGACTGTGCAGGGGGCTCCCGGGCGGAGAAGAGGCGAGCCTGTTAGCGTCTGAGAGGGGCAGGGAGACGCCGCTGTCGAGGTTGGCGTTGTTGTTCTTGTTGGGCGAGTGGGACGGGCTGGGGGGCCCGCAGTTGGCCAGTCCGTTGATCTCCACGTCCGTCTCGTCGATGAGCGGAATGCGAGGCTCATCGTCGTCCATTCCGAATTCTGGGTGGGTCATGAAGTTGTGGATGGAACTACGCGATTCGGGCTTCTCGTACAGCGTGCTACGGAACGCATTCACCACTTTGATCTGCGAGGGGGGGGGGGGGGAGAGAAGCCAGAGAACAAAAAGGCAAAGTTAGAGGAAGTTCGGAGGAGACTCTCGGCGGAGGCGAGATGGGGTTGGCTTTCGATTTAAAAAAAAAAATTTTTTTTTTTTGGGCAAACAAGTGTGGCAGGCTGTGACAATGGAGACTTGTACAAATTGCCAATGTTTGGCAGTCAACAAGGCGCAGGTGGAAGCTGTAAAAAAAATAAATTATAACACAAGACTGGAAATGTAACTATGACAAATGGAGAGAAATTAAAATTAGTCGTTCGACCGAAATTTGCCGAATGCGGGAAGCGGCATTTTGTGGGGTCTAAAAGAGGCAACGCCTGATTTACACGACAACAAACTCTTTTTTTAAAAGCAATCTCTAACCCTTCAAGGCCACAAAATCTGAAGCAAAATTCTTAGCAGAAAGGCAAGAATATGACAATTTCAGTTTAGTTTATTGCCACGTGTAGCGAGGTACAGTGAAAAGACTTTGTTGCGTGCTAACCAGCCAGCAGAAAGACAACACACGATCACAGTCGAGCCGTCCACAGGGTACAGATACACGATAAGGGAATAACGTTTAGTGCAAGGTGAAGCCGGCAAAGTCCGATCAAAGATAGTCCGAGGGTCACCAATGAGGTAGATAGTAGTTCAGCACCGCTCTCTGGTTGTGGGAGGATGGTTCGGTTGCCTGATAACAGCCGGGAAGAAACTGTCCCTGAATCTGGAGGTGTCGGCAGGAGGGAGAAGGGAGCCTTCTCATAAACCCAAGTTGGTCTTTGGGACGGGGTGGGAGATTGCAACCTTCACCTGGTCCGCCCTGTTTCGACTAATGCAATCGACTCGACACAGTGCACAAACGGAAGCTCAAATAGAACAAGATGTCCGACAAGTTTAGGCCGTGCACGCCACACGGAAGGAGAAGAGGTCTTTGGGACAGTGAGATGGAATAGACAAAAAGAGATGTTCAGTTTGGTTTAGAGATATAGCATGGAAACAGGCCCTTCGGCCCACTGAGTCCGTGCCGACCCATTCTCACTAGTTCTACGATATCCCAATTTCTCATCCACTCCCTACAGACTAGAGACAATTTGCAGAGGGGCCGATTAACCTACAAACCCGCACGTCTTTGGGATAGAATCATAGTCATACAGTGTGGAAACAGGCCCTTCGGCCCAACCTGCCCATTCCAACCAACATGCCTCATCTGCACGTGTCCCACCCGCCTGCGTTTGGCCCGTATCCCCCTAAACCTGGGTCCTATGGGTGTGGGAGGAAACTCATGTGACAACGGTGAAGGGCACATGCGAACTCCACACAGGCAGCACCCGAGGTTGGCGTTGAGAGGCAGCAGCTCCACCCGCTGCGCCACCGTGCCGCGCGAGGGGTAAACGTTGCCGGGCTCTTGGGAGTGGAGAAAATCAGAAGTGGCGGAAATGATTTTGTTTGGAAATGGCAGCGACACTGGTGAATCAAACGCTAGTGCTGCCAACACCCCCATCCAAGGCTGGGTTTGTGAGAAACAGAACTGGCCGCGATCGCATTGAATGGCGGTGCTGGCTCGAAGGGCCGAATGGCCTGCACTTATTGTCTATTGTAAAAAAAAGGTTGGTGCCAACAGCGTGTGTGTGTGTGTGGCTCGTTGCTTGTAAACATGTTTGCCTTCAAATGGCGGCAGAAAAGTCAACTGCCTGACAAGAATATTTTATTCAGGCACGAGGTACAGAAGTGTGAAAACGAACGCACGCCTCCAGATTCAGGGACAGTTTCTTCCCGGCTGTTATCAGGCAACTGAACCGTCCTCCCACAACCAGAGAGCGGTCCTGAACTACTATCTACCTCATTGGAAACCCTCGGACTATCCTTGATCGGACTTTGCTGGCTTCACCTTGCGCTAAACGTTATTCCCTTATCCTGTATCTGTACACTGTGGACGGCTCGATTGTAATCATGTATTGTCTTTCTGCTGGCTGGTTAGCAGGCGACAAACAGCTTTTCACTGTACCTCGGTACACGTGACAATAAACTGAACTGAAATGAACTGAGTTGGGGACAAAAATCCCCCTGTTTCTCACCAACTTATGATACATTCAGTGGAGTGGCAAGATGCAGATGGAACATTATCAAACATCCCCATTACATATCAGCAAAAGGGATTGGAATACAAGGCAATGCGTGTGATATCTGCATGGAACGCTACAAGGAATCCCAGGGATACTGGACATGGATGGGATGAAACGGGACCAGACGTGAATCAGGGATTGGATGCACTAATAACTAATGACACACACACACACACAAATGGCATGAATGGTTTTCCCCCAAAGCCCACCAACAACTGAAACGGCTGGATGGTTGTGAGGACGCTGGGCTCTACGCAACCAGCCCCCTCGTTCCTGCCGACCGCCAACTACTGAAGCAATATGTGAAAGTCAATGTGAAGGACAAAGACAAAATAAATGATGGCCATTTCGACAGGCAACACAACAGGAGGGGGGGGGGGGGACACACAAGGCATCGATTGTCAACGTGCTGGGGGTCAGAAGGAGTTATTTTTCACACGGTGGTGGTTGGGGGGGGGGGAGAGGGGAAACCCTGTTGGTCTAAGTTGGTTAGATCAAGTTGTGGGTCTGGCTGGGTCAGGCAGGGACACACACAAACATGCTGAGCGGGGGCCCGGATGCACATTTACATAGGCTCCAAATATTCCATTCCGCAGCCCGCATTCCAAAGCCGGGGTGGGAGAACCGAACAGACGAGGGGATCGGGGAGAACCTTCGGAGGCTGAAGAGACTCAGTGGGCCACAACACGCGCAGGCGTTCCGTCCCAATCTTACCAAAACCTTCTCTCCTCTCGCCTACAGCCCGATGGAGGAACAGCAGTCCCAAGCCAGGCTAACAAGCTCTGCAAACTAAGTACTATTAGAACGATTTAAGGACTGGGGGAAGGGGGGGGAGGGGGAAGTCAAGGTGCATTTTCTAAGAGCAAATCAATAGAAGATCAGCAAAAAAAGTAATTGTCCATCTCTGCTCAATGTGGATAGAATCACTGTTCACTGTGGTTTACTTTAGAGTGGAACAGGCCCTTCAGCCCACCGGGTTCGTGCCGACCAGCGATCCCCGCATTATCCTACACACACCAGGGACAATTCTAACCATTACCAAGCCAATTTACCTACAAAACTGTACATCTTTGCCTCTGCCCCAGAGGGCGGTGGAGGCCGGTTCTCTGGATGCTTCCAAGAGAGAGCTAGACAGGGCTCTTGAAGATAGCGGAGTCAGGGGATATGGGGAGAAGGCTGGAACGGGGATGATCATATTAAATGGCAGTGCTGGCTCGAAGGGCCGAATGGCCTCCTCCTGCACCTTTTGTCTGTTGGCTTTGGAGTGTGGGAGGTAAACTTGCAGAAAAGCCACGCAGGTCACGGGGAGAACGTACAAACTCCGTGCAGACAGCGCCTGTAGTCGGGATCGAAGCCAGCAAGCGCTGTGAGGCAGCGACTCTACCGCTGTGCTACCGTGCCAAATTAAGGCTAAATTAATAACGACCCTTGCGCAGGCAGGTTCGTGGCCAAACGCCGCTGTTCACTGACACCAAACGCTCTTGGAATGACAGCTTTTGCACTTCATAAGATTCCTCTGAAATGAGGAAAACCTTGTTTTCAAACAAGAGGAAAATGTATTTTCTGTGCTTTCAATCAGAGAGGAAAACTCTGTGATTTCCACAGACTCACAGAGAGTTGTGAGTCTGTGGAATTCTCTGCCACACAAGGCAGTGGAGGCCAATTCACTGGATGTTTTCAAGAGAGAGTTGGATTTAGCTCTTAGGGGCTAACGGAATCAAGGGATATGGGGAGAAGGCAGGAACGGGGCTACTGATTGGGGATGATCAGCCATGATCATAGTGAATGGCGGTGCTGGCTCGAAGGGCCGAATGGCCTCCTCCAGCACCAAATCTCTACGTTTCTATTTAGGAGTGAGCTCACCTGAGAGGTTATTTCGGTTTGACAACACGAGCGAGGCGCAGAATCTTAAGTTAGGAACTGTTGTTTTTAAAAAAAAGGTTTCAATTTAGTGCAGCCGAGATCTGGGATCGAACCCTCACAACCTTACGCCTACACTCGCATTGGAAAGGCACTAAATTCCATCAGACGGCCACTTGTCCTCCTGTTAGACGGGGAGAGATGATCACACCAAGGGTTGACTCCTTTCCACCCCGAGCGCAGGAACAAAAGGAGATCGCAGGTCGACCATTATTCTGTCGACCTGAGACTGCTGTCAAACTGCTGGGACTCGAGACGTGATGGTTAAGTTAAGGCACTCCTCTATTGCAGGGATGTGTTTTGTTTAAAAATGAAAAAAAGTAAAATTAGTCGATAAGGCAAGTTGGCAAAAAAATCTCTCAGAGAGTGGTGAGTCTGTGGAATTCTCTGCCTCAGAGGGCGGTGGAGGCCGGTTCTCTGGATGCTTTCAAGAGAGAGCTAGATAGGGCTCTTAAAGATAGCGGAGGTCAGGGGAATATGGGGAGAAGGCAGGAACGGGGTACTGATTGTGGATGATCAGCCATGATCACATTGAACGCCGGTGCTGGCTCGAAGGGCTGAATGGCCTCTACTCCTGCACATATTGCCCAGTGGATTATGTGGTGTGGGAAGGAACTGCAGATGCTGGTTTACACCGAAGATAGACACAAAGTGCTGGAGTAACTCAGAGGGTCAGGCAGCTGGATTGGGTGACGTTTCGGGTCGAGACCCTTAAGGGTGAGGCAGCATCTATGGAGCGAAGGAATAGGTGACGTTTCGGGTCGAGACCCGGAAGGGTCTCGACCCGAAACGCCACCTATTCCTTCGCTCCATAGATGCTGCCTCACCCGCTGAGTTCCTCCAGCATTTTTGTCCATCTTTCTTAAACAAACTCTCGTCTGGCCTGTCTGCCACGGGACGCCCTTTCATCCGGTGTAGACTTGTGGGGTTTGGGTTTTGAAGATGACTGCGCCTGAAATGTGTCGGACTTCTTGACCCGGTAATGTCACAACCCGTCCCAGTCCACGCTCTCCTCAAATCACCTGTTCTACTCCGATCAAAGGGCCCCCTCAACACACCGTGACAGGGAGCTGAACGTTATGTTAGACGGGAGTCAGCGTATGGAGGAGGGAGCCCCAACGTACAGGCCATCAGTTTGTGTGTTCATACATGATAAGAGCAAAATGAGGCCATTCGGCCCATCAAGTCTACTCCGCCATTCAAAAATGAGGCACTTTTTTCACACAGAGAGTAGTGGGTCTCTGGAACTCTCTGCCACAGAGGGTAGTTGAGGCCAGTTCATGGGCTGTATTCAAGAGGGAGTTAGATGTGGCCCTTGTGATCTCCCCGTACACTAGCACCATCCCACACACACATAGAAACATAGAAAATAGGTGCAGGAGTAGGCCATTCGGCCCTTCGAGCCTGCACCGCCATTCAATATGATCACGGCTGATCATCCAACTCAGTATCCCGTACCTGCCTTCTCTCCATACCCTCTGATCCCTTTAGCCACAAGGGCCACATCTAACTCCCTCTTAAATATAGCCAATGAACTGGCCTCAACTACCCTCTGTGGCAGAGAGTTCCAGAGGCCCACCACTCTCTGTGTGAAAAAAGTCCTTCTCATCTCGGTCCTAAAGGATTTCCCCCTTATCCTTAAGCTGTGACCCCTTGTCCTGGACTTCCCCAACATCGGGAACAATCTTCCTGCATCTAGCCTGTCCAACCCCTTAAGAATTTTGTAAGTTTCTATAAGATCCCCTCTCAATCTCCTAAATTCTAGAGAGTATAAACCGAGTCTATCCAGTCTTTCTTCATAAGACAGTCCTGACATCCCAGGAATCAGTCTGGTAACAACACTGTATCTGTACACTAATCTTACCCGAACTAATGAGCGATCCTGAACTACTATCTACCTCTTTGGTGACCCTGAGGCTATCTTTGGTCGGACTTTGCCGGCATTACCTTGCACTAAACGCCATTCCCTTATCATGTATCTACACACTGGACTGTGAGCACGTATTGTCTTTCCGGTGACTGGATCGCACGCCACAACAGCTTTTCACTGTACCTCGTTACACGTGACAATTAACTCCACTGAACTCAAACTGATAGGAGGATCTCATTTGGGGTCGAGACCTTTCTTTTGTTAAAATTAAGCCCCTGTTTCGTGGCTGACAATTAACCGAACTGCAAACGGATCGGATAAGGGGGGGGGGGGGGGGGGGGGGGAACAGGTTCAGAGTGGCTATATGGCTTAGAATTCCAGACAACACCCATGCGCTCCAACCTGGAGGTGAAGCACACATCGACACGTGGACGAGAGATACGGTCTCTACAGGAACGCAACGCCACGTACACCGGACACACAATTCACAGACGCCATCCTGGGCTGGAATAGAGAGATTAGACTTAGCTGGACGGGGGCTTTGCAGGTTGGTCCCCAGTGAGGAGCTGCCACGCGTCGCGAAAGAGCAGGTAGCATTCTGCAATTGTCATCGTTCGGGAAGATTGAACGGCATTTCAACGCCCACCTCTGACTGGATTTAGTCTCAGTTTGGTTCCGTTTAGAATACAGCGCAGTAACAGGTTCCCCGACCCACCAAGCCCACAGCAAACACTTTTTTAGTGGCAATTTAGACAGGGCCAAATGATTGAAAGATACAGCATGGAAACAGGCCCTTCGGCCCGTCGAGTCCGTGCCGGCCATTCACACACTAGTTCCTACGCTATCCCCGCTTTCTCATCCGCTCCCTACACACTAGGGGGGCAATTGACAGAGGGGCCGATTCACCCGCAAACCCGCACGTCTTTGGGATGTGGGAGGAAACCGGAGCGCCCGGAGGAAACCCACGCGGGTCACGGGGAGAACCAGAACCAGGGGCCTCACAGTCTTAGAATAAAGGGGAGGTCATTTAAGACTGAGGTGAGAAAAAACTTTTTCACCCAACGAGAGTTGTGAATTTATGGAATTCCCTGCCACAGAGGACAGTGGAGGCCAAGTCACTGGATGGATTTAAGAGAGAGTTAGATAGAGCTCTAGGGGCTGGTAGAGTCAAGGGATATGGGGAGAAGGCAGGCACGGGTTATTGATTGGGGACGATCAGCCTTGATCAC
Source organism: Raja brachyura (assembly GCA_963514005.1). Next base: position 3,078,033 of record OY740804.1, on the reverse strand, counting down.
AATGAAATGGTGGTGCTGGCTCGAAGGGGCCGAATGGCCTCCTCCTGCACCTATTTTCTATGTTTCTATGTTTCTAATACATGGCACAAGTTACAACTTGCAACAGCCTGGAGACCAGGACTCCTGGAACTGCAACCGCCTGTAGTTATGCAACCGACTCTAAGATTTAGAGAGTGGTGGGTCTCTGGAACTCTCTGCCACAGAGGGTAGTTGAGGCCAGTTCATTGGCTATATTTAAGAGGGACTTAGATGTGGCCCTTGTGGCTAAGGGGATCAGAGGGTATGGAGAGAAGGCAGGTACGGGATACTAAGTTGGATGATCAGCCATGATCATATTGAATGGCGGTGCAGGCTCGAAGGGCCGAATGGCCTACTCCTGCACCTAATTTCTATGTTTCTCTATTAAGTTCAGAAACAATTCTCTGCTCCCCTTAAATGCCCAATTGTCAATTAACCCTACATGAATAACTGGCTCTTAACTATTTACACTTTAGAGGTAGTGTGCGGAAACAGGCCCTTCGGCCCATCGAGTCCCCGCGATCGGCCCGTACACGAGCACTATCCCGCACGCACTAGGGACAATTTTACCCAAGCCGATTAACCTACAAACCCGCACGTCTTTGGAGTGTGGGAGGAAACCGGAGCAGAGGTCACGGGGAGAACGTGCAAACTCCGTACAGACAGCGCCCGTAGACGGGATGGAACCCGGGTCTCTGGCGCTGTGCGGCGGCGACTCTACCGCTGCGCCACCGTGCTGTAAACAGAAGGTGAACTACAATCTCTGACTCCGGCTCAAATCTGATCTAGCACCGGTTGTCTAAAGCTGCGGAGAAGGGGCCCAATCTGTCCACGTTCCCCACAGATGCTGCCCGACCCGCTGAGTTACTCCAGCACTCTGTGAAACGTCACCTATCCATGTTCTTCACAGATGCCGCCCGACCCGCTGAGTTACTCCAGCACTCTGTGAAACGTCACCTATCCATGTTCCCCACAGATGCTGCCTGACCCGCTGAGTTACTCCAGCACTCTGTGAAACGTCACCTATCCATGTTCTTCACAGATGCCGCCTGACCCGCTGAGTTACTCCAGCACTCTGTGAAACGTCACCTATCCATGTTCTTCACAGATGCCGCCTGACCCGCTGAGTTACTCCAGCACTCTGTGAAACGTCACCTATCCATGTTCTTCACAGATGCCGCCTGACCCGCTGAGTTACTCCAGCACTCTGTGAAACGTCACCTATCCATGTTCTTCACAGATGCCGCCTGACCCGCTGAGTTACTCCAGCACTCTGTGAAACGTCACCTATCCATGTTCTTCACAGATGCTGCCTGACCCGCTGAGTTACTCCAGCACTCTGTGAAACGTCACCTATCCATGTTCTTCACAGATGCCGCCTGACCCGCTGAGTTACTCCAGCACTCTGTGAAACGTCACCTATCCATGTTCCCCACAGATGCTGCCTGACCCGCTGAGTTACTCCAGCACTCTGTGTCTTTTTATGCAGCAAAACCGTTTAGAAGGACATTTGTAGGAAGGAACTGCAGATGCTGGTTTACACCCAAGATAGACACAGAACGCTGGAGTAACTCAGCGGGACAGGCAGCAGCATCTCCATCTC